>JAAOZV010000072.1:0-10543 GCA_023653515.1 Trichoderma orchidacearum | reverse complement strand
TTTAATTATATTATTAAGCTTTTACTTTTAAAAGAATTAATAATAAAAAATATTTAAAATAGTATTTTTATTATAATTAATTAATTAATAAAAATAAATTATTTTATTTTAATAAAAGAAAGTAATATAATTAAAGATTTAGCCTATTAGTTCTAAAAGTATATTTATATTAATTATAGATTATTAAATAAAATTATTTTAAATAGAAAAATAATATTTATTTTAAAGTTTTAATAATTACTTATAGTTAGATTTAGATTAAATTATAAAATTAATATTACCTATTCTCTATAAATAAATAAATAAATAGAAAAAATTAATTAAATTATTAAAATATATTTTTATTATTATATTAACTTTAAATAAAATAATTAAATTAAATATCTATTAATAATATAAATTTTATATAATAGTATATTAATAGAATTAATAGAGAAATTATTATTTTATATAAATTATAAATTTAAATTAAAAATATTTTTATTACTATTATAAAATAAAAATATAAAAAAAGCTATTATAATAGTAAATTAATTAAAAAAATTATATAAAAAATTAAAAATATAATTTAAATTTATATAATAATAAATAATTAAATTTACTAATAGAAAAAGAATTAAAAGATTAATTTTTTAAGAGAGAGATATAATTTATTTATTCTAATATATTTAAAATAAAAAATAAATAAATATTAAAATAAATAGGCTAAGTAATAAATTTAATTTTAAAAAACTTAAACTATATAAAATTTTAAAATAAATTAGAAAAATTAATTATAAATTTAATTTTCTAATATAAAAAGAATAATAAAAATAAAATATATATTTAATTTTCTATATATTATTACTTAAAAAAATAATAGTAAATTAAAAAATAAATAAAATTATTTATAATAAAATTATAATTAAAAATAAAGAATTTAAATATAAAATAAAATAAATATTTTAAATTAAATTTAATAAAAAAATATAAATATTTAAATACTTTATAAAATAGAAAAATTATAATAATATTAAAAATATATAGAAATTTATTAAAAACCTTAAATATTTAAAAAATCTTTTAATAGAATTCTACTAGAAGCTAGAAATAATAAAAAGAGATTAAATAAGAAATTAAAATTAAATAAATCTATTTCTTAAAATTTATAAACTATAGATAAAATTTTTAACTCTTAATATTTTATTTTCTTTAATTTATCTAAGAAATTAAAATCCTTTTTAATTATTTTCTTATCTTTAAAATAAAATTACTATTTTTAATAATATAATTACTTAAGATAATCTAAGGCTTTATTTATTTTAGCCTAAGCTTTATATAAAGCCTTATAATACTATAATAATAGCTATTTTATAGATTTCTTAATAAAATTAAAATAATATAATTTAAAAATAATTTAAAATATTAAAAATAATTAAAATAATAATTCTAAATCTAATAGTAAAATCTATAAGAATTTAAAATAATTTCTTAATTATTATAAAAATACCTAACCTTAATATAAATATTATATTTTAAAAAATAATTCTTTACTATTTTATAATAGAAATTATAGAAAAGATAATAAAAATAAAATATAATATTAAATCTCTTAATATTAATAAAATTAGCTAGATAGTAATAGTATAAGGAAGAAAGAGAAGAATATATATATAATATAGCTAAATAAATAGAAAGAGAAAAAAGCTATATTTATAAAATAAAAAAAAGAATTAAATAATAAAAGTCTTAAAAATAAAACTAATAGAAAGAAAGTATTATATTATAATCTAATAATAATTAATAGAAGGAAATATTATAGAAGAATATATTTTTATTTTAATTAATAAAAGGAAAATATTTATTAATATCTAATAATTATTTAAATAATTATTTACTTATAAATAGTAATTATAGGAATAATTATTATAAAAGAAATAATTATTATAAAAATAACTAAATATATAAGGATTTATTTAAAATATTTATTTAAATAGTTTTAAATAGTTAGTTATTAATAGAATATTATATTTTAATATAAATTAGAATTTAAATATCTATTAAATAATTAAAGAGTCTTATTAATAATTATTTATTACTATTTAAGAAACTAATCTAATCTATTTATTAATATAAATCTATAAATCTCTAATTTATCTCTTAGGAACTACTTATTCTTACTAACTATAGGAACCTAGTTTATTATATATAACTATAGAAAATTAAAAGCTCTATAATATTAAGATAATAGAAATAAGCTTATATAAACTTTAATTAGCTATTTTAATTATATAAGTAGCTTTAAAGCCTTAAATAGAAATTAATTTATAAATATTATAAGTAATAGAATTCTTTCTATCTTATATTTTTTTATATATTATTATAAGCTAGAGCTTTATACTATAAATTCTATATATATAATAGTAGTAGCTTTAGTAGAGAAATCTAATTAGTAAATCTTATTTAAGGTTATATAGATATCTAAGTTAGGTTATATAAATAGTAAGACTTAAAATATTTTAATAGATATTAAATATTAAAGCTTTTAAAGATAGATAAAATATAAATATAGCCTATATAAAATTATTAGTTATATATTTATTTAAAAATTATTTTAAGATAATTATTAGAAATATATAGTTTAGATTTATTATTTATAATTTTATAATATAGAAGGCCTTTATTTTAAAAGAATAAAAATTATATCTTTTTTTTAATTTAATTTTATTTTTTACTATTTATAGTAAATACTTAAAGAATTTTTTAATATTTAAAATTCTTATTATATTCTCTAATAATTTATTCTTTTAAATTTAAATTAATTTTTACTATATATAAAATATAAAATATATTAGATATAATATTATCTAGCTTATTTATATTAATAGAGTTAATATTTTATAATATTTATTTATTATTTAATAATTTTAATAATATATTTAATATAAAGTTTATTTTATTAAATATATAATAGACTTTAAGATAGAATTAATTTAAATATATTAATATAACTATAAGTTAAGGGTTTACTTTAAATAAATTTATTATTTTTATTATTATATATTCTAAACTTTCTTTAATTATTAAATAATCTATAAGTATTTATATAAGGAATTATAAGAATTAAATAATTATTTTTAATAATCTATATAATTAAATTAAATAAATAAATTTAAATTCTATTAATTTATATTTTATTTCTAATTTAGATAATTATCTATTAAGAAATATAATTAATTATATTTTATTATATAAAATTATTTTATTCTATTAATCTCCTTTAATATAAAATAAAAAAGCTCTTATATTTATTCTATTTATATTTATTTTAAAATATAATAGTTTATTTAGATTATAATAATAAAGCTATAGCTTTTTTATTAAATACTCTTATAGTATTATAAATATTTTTTTTTATATTATTAATATAAATTTAATTTTTAAAAATTTAAAATATTTTACTTTTTTATTAATTTTATTTATTTTTTTACTTTTATTATATAATTATAATAATAATTATGGTTTTCTCTATTCTAATAGTTATATTTTATATTAAAAATTATATATAAAGTTTCTAAGAAATATAGCTATTTTAAAATAAGTTTTTAAATTAATAAGATTAATAGATATAGCTAATTTTACTAATATAATAATTTATTCAATTATAATTATTAGACTAAGGATATTAATATAGAAGCTAAGTAAGTTTATTAATAGATAATTAATAAATAATTTTTTAAAAGAGATTATTAAATAGAGGTTTTTAAGGAATTTAAAAATAGTATTTAAATAATTATAGTAATTTTTAAAATTATTACTTAAAATAATAATATTATTAATATATACTTTAATAAAATTATAATATAAGTAAAGTTATTAATTTATAAATCTTTAAATAAAAGTTAGACTATTTTTAAAGTCTATAATAATAATATATAATATTTTAAAGCTTTAGAAATTAATTAAAATTATATAGTTTTTATAGTCTTCTTATAATAATAGCTAATAGAAGAAAGCTAATATATCTAATATAATTATATATTTCTTATTTTTTAATAAAGCTATAATTTATTTCTAGAATAATATAAAATAAATATTTAATATACTAATTTTATTTAAGGATTTTAAATTAATAATTATTTTAGCTTTTTATTATCTATTTACTATTTATTAAATAATAAAAATTAAATAAGTAAATAGAATTAGTTATTTTATTTAGCTAACTTTACTCTAGATATAGAGATTATTTATTAAAGTATTTAAGAATTTCTAATCTTTAAAATTTAAGGGTTATATTTATATTAATATTTCTTAATTTTATTAATTATTAATTAGATTAATATATATTTTTTTATTTTTTTAATAATAATATTATATTTCTATTTTATTAAATATTATATTATCTAATAATATATTAGAATTTATTTATTTCTTTAAGATTAATTAAATAAATATAAATATTATTTCTAATAGATTTTTTAATTATATTAAATAATTATTTAATATTATTATATTTAGTAATATCTAATATTATTATAGAATTTATTTATTATTAATTTAATATTTTCTTATTAAATAATATAAAGACTATTAATATTATATATTTATTAAAATAATTTAAAATCTATTAAATAAATATTATTACTTATACTTTAAAAAGATATAAATAGTTATTATTATTATAATTATTATAAATATCTATTTTTTATTATTTATAAAAGAATATTAATTTATTTAAATTATTAATTATTATAATCTAATTAATTATTAAATTTATTTTAAAGATTTATAGAATATAAATATAATCTATTACTCTAGAGTAATATAATATAAAGTAATAGATATATTAGATATTATATAGATTATATTTCTTTAAATATTTATAATATATTATTTATGTTATAAATTAAGAAAGTATTATTATAAATTTAATTATTAATATTTAATAATATATTAGCTTTACTTTATAATATATTTTAATAGAAATTATTATATAATATATAGATCTAATAATTAAATATCTTTTTAATATAATTATATTTATTATATATTTATTAAAGAAATTTATATTAATTAATAAATTTAATTTAAGATTTTATTTTATTTATATTTTAATTTAAAAATAAATATTAAAATATATATTTTATCTATTTCTAATTATATAAAAGTTAAATCTTATCTTTATTATTAATATAATTTACCCTTATATTATATTTATAATATTAAGTTATTTTAATTAATAAAATATTATATTTAGTAAATATTATTTTATTTATTTTTTATTTATTATTATATTTAAATATTTTATATTTACTATAGCTATTATTATTAGTTCTTTAAGGGAGAATTTAAGCTATATTTATATATATTTAGAGTATTACTACCTAGGCAATATATTTTTACTAATTAAGTAATATTCCTACTTAGTCTAGCCTATTAAAATAAGCTTTAATAGATTCTAATATTTTATATTAAAATATAATATAAAGCTATAATATATATAGAATTAATATATAATATATTATATATTATTAAAGTTTCTAATTATAATAAAATTTATAATAGAAGCTAGCTTTTTCTATATAAATAATTTCTTTAATAATTTAAAAAATAACTTTCTTTAGTTTAATAGCCCTAGAGATAATTCTTAAAGTATTAATAATTACTTTAACTTCTTTAATACTATTAATAATAATTCTAGCCTTTTTAATACTACTAGTAATAAAGTTATTTATAAAAATACTATAGATAATAAAAATAAAACTATTATAAGTCTAAATATAATTACTAACTATAAGATTCTTCTACTATTATTATTATAAAAATATAACTTATTTAATAAATTATTTATTATTTTATAAACCTTCTATTATAATAATAATATTACTATTATAAAGAAATTATCTAATAATAAGAGAGAAATTAATAGTAAGGTTATTTCTATTTAATATATAATTATATATAATTATAATATTTTATAGCTATTTAAAAGCTTAGAAATTAGAAAAATAATAATTAGTAAAATTAATTATCTATTTAAAATTATAGCTTCTATTATTAAAAAATTAAATTAAAAATAAATATTCTAAATTTCTAAAAATTATTATAATTATAAAGCTTTATTTAATCTATTAATATATTAAATCTATTATTATTATATAAAAGAATAATAAGAAATTAAGAGATTACTATTAGATTTTAAGGCTCTTAATATTTATAAAATAAATAAAATTATAAAATTATAAACTTAAAGTCTAGCTTTCTTTTAGCTTAAAGATATCTATAATAATTATTAGATTATCTAATAGTTAAAATTTAAGAGCTTTCTATTTACTTAATAGTAAATAAATCTTCTTTAATAATAAGATTTTTATTACTTTATTTACTATAATAAAAATTATAAAATTAAAATAATTTTCTAAATCTACCTTTAATATAAAATTATATAAAAGAGATTTCTTAAAATTCTTAGCTTTAATAATATATATAAGATTAATAGATTTAAAATATATTTATTTTAAATTATTAATATTATAAATTAGAAATTAATTATAAACTTTACTTTTAGCCTAATTAATATTAAGAAATAAAAAGATTATAATTAGCTATATAATAATCTTAATACTTTCTAATAATAACTTAAGATTTCTATATTAGTTAGGGTTATAAAATTTATTAGTAGTTATTTGCTATTTATTTTATTAATAAAAACTAATTTATTATTTATTAATGAATAATAAATTCTATTAGTTTTCTTTAACTAGCTAATAAAATAAATTAGTTCTTTATTGGGAAATAATAAAAAAACTAATAAAATTAGTAATAAATTCATTAATTGAAAATAGCCCTATTCCTATTTAGAAAAATTACTAATTTAAATTTTTAAAATAGCTTAAAAAAAGGGCTATTTTTAGCTATTTTTCTTATAGACCTTCCTAAATAGAAATAGGGCTTTTTTAAATTAATAACTTAGTAATAAATTTATTTTATTTTTTATTATTTATCATTAGTTAGGAAATAGATAATAAATAATGAATTTTTTATTTTATTTTCTTCAATTTAATAATAAAATAAAATTATTTTCTTTAACCTACTAATAAAACTATTAGTAATAAATTTATAACCCTAATATTAGTAAATAGGTTAGGTCAAATAGATAGGTAGTCTATATTATTTAGTTATATAGCTTATAGATATAGTAGCTAAATCTAATCTTATTACTATATTAATAACTAGCTATTTAAAACTATTTAAATAAATATTTTAAATAAATTCTTATATATTTAATTATTCTTAGAATAATTATTTCTTTTATATTAATTATTCTTATAATTACTATTTATAAGTAAATAATTTCTTAAATAATTATTTAATATTAGTATTTTCCTTTTATTAATTTAAATAGAAATATAATATTTTATTAAATATTTTCTTTATTATTATTAAATTATAATATAATATTCCCTCTCTAATAATTTTATCTTTAAGGCTCTTATTATTTAATTTTTTTCTTTTATTTTAAAAATATTTTTTCTTCTTTTTTCTATTTATTTAATTATATTATATATATATCTTTTTTTTCTTTATATTATTATTATTTAGCTAATTTTATTAATATTAAGGGTTTTAATATTATATTTTATTTTTATTATCTTTCTCATAATCTATATTATAAAATAATAGAAAATTATTTTATAAAATATAATATTTATATTAAGGCTAGATATTCTTATAATAATTAAAAAATTATATAATAAACTAGGTTCCTATAGTTAGTAAGAATAAGTAATTCCTAAGGGATAAACCTAAGATTTAAGGGTTTATATTAATAAATAGATTAGATTAACTTCTTAAATAGTAATAATAATTATTAATAAAGCTTTTTAAATTTTTAATAGATATCTAGATTTTAATCTAAATTAAAGTATAATATTATATTAATAACTAGCTATTTAAACTATTTAAATAAGTAATATAAATATAGATTTATATATTTAATTAGTATATTTAGATTATAATAGATTAATAGTAATTCTCTTTAATTATATAAAATAAATTAATTTAAATTAAATATAATTTCTATTAATCTTATATTTATTAGTTTATTAGTTTTATATTAATTTAATATTATCTATCTTATAGGTCTATTATTATAACTATAAGAGTTAGATTATAATATAATACTCTCTTCCTATTAGTCTTACTTTTAAAATCTAATCTCTTAGTATATAAATATTTATATTATTTTTTAATAAATTATTTTCTTTTTTTATATATTTCTTCTATTATTTATTATATTTTATTATATTTAGAAATTAAAGAAATTTAAAAAATAAAAAAAAGTTAATAAAAATATAATATTTATTATATTAATTTTTTTTATTTTATTAAAATAAAGCCTTATTTTTTATATAAGAAAAAAATATTTAATATCTAGCTTTAATAAAAAATTTAAATTACTATTTTAAATATATAAAGGACTATAGACCTTATTATAAGGCTTTTTTTATTACTTAATAATTATTATAGATTTTCTATTATTAGAATTTATTAAATAATAAAATTAAAGCTATTAAAAAAGAAATAATATATCTAATAACTAAAGATTACTTATCTTTATAAGTAATATAAGAATTAAAAGAAGAAGGTAATATAAGCTATTTCTTATAATATTAATAATCTAGAAAAATTAGAATAAGTAGAGAAGGTAGAGTATAAGATAATAGAGGCTATAGATTAAATAGAAGTATTTATATTTAATTTAATATATTTTAATATTTTAACTTTTTCTATTAATTTTATTAATTAGTTTTAATTTCTATTAGACCCTTTACTATTAACTTTTATAAATTTAACTATTAGTAAAATTTATTAATTAGAGCCTTTAAGTATTTTAGATTTTTAATAAATTTCTTTATATTTTTAATATTATTATAATTTTTCTATTTTATAAAATATTTAAATATTTATATTTTTTTATTAAATTTAATTTAAAATATTTATTTTATTTTATATTTAAATTTTTTACTTTTAATTATAATTTTATTATAAATAATTTTATTTATTTTCTAATTTATTATTACTTTTTTAAATAATAAAATATAAAAAATTAAATATATATTTTATTTTTATTATTTTTCTTATATTAGAAAATTAAATTTATAATTAATTTTTTTAATTTATTTTAAAACTTTATATAATCTAAATTTTTTAAAATTAAATTTATTATTTAATCTATTTATTTTAATATTTATTTATTTATTATTTTAAATATATTAAAATAAATAGATTATATTTCCCTTTTAAAAAATTAATTTTTTAATTCTTTTATAATTAGTAAATTTAATTATTTATTATTATATAAATTTAAATTATATTTTTAAATTTTTATATAATTTCTTAAATTAATCTACTATAATAATAGCTTTCTTTATATTTTTATTTTATAGTAATAGTTAAAATACTTTTAATTTAAATTTATAATTTATATAAAATAATAATTTCTCTATTAATTTTATTAATATATTATTATATAAGATTTATACTATTAATAGATATTTAATTTAATTATTTTATTTAAAATTAATATAATAATAAAAATATATTTTAATAATTTAATTAATTTTTTTATTTATTTATTTATTTATAAATAATAGATAATATTAATTTTATAATTTAATTTAAATCTAACTATAAATAATTATTAAAATTTTAAAATAAATATTATTTCTCTATTTAAAATAATTTTATTTAATAATTTATATTTAATATAAATATATTTTTAAAATTAATAGATTAAATTTTTAATTATATTATTTTCTTTTATTAAAATAAAATAATTTATTTTTATTAATAAATTAATTATAATAAAAATATTATTTTAAATATTTTTATTATTAATTCTTTTAAAAATAGAAGTTTAATAATATAATTAAATAAAATTAATTTCTAAAATTATATTAAAATCTATAAGAATTATAATTTTTTATAAAAAAAATAGTATTTTATTTTTATTTATTTATATATAATATATTCTAAAATAATCTTTTAAATTATTTTTTTAATATTATTAAACTTATAGTATTATTAAATTTATTAAGTAATTTTTCTAATTTCTTAATATCTATAAATTAGATATTTATAGATTATTTGAATTATTTTTTTTATAATTTTTTTAATATTTAAATAAAATTATTAAATAGAAAATATTTTTATTTTATTAAAATATTATTTAAAAATTATTTTTTAATTTAATTTTTAATATATTTTTTAATTTTATTAATAATTAGATTATATTCTTTAATTCTAAATATAATATTTAAAGTTTTTAATATTAAATTTTCTTTTTTATTATATTATAATATTTATATTTATATATTTTAAATTTTTTAAAAATAATTTAATTTTTAATTAAATATATTAGTTCTATTATTTTCTTTTTTTATAGTATTTAATAATTAAATTAAATTTTAAAAAATATTTATAATATTTAATTTATTATTTTAAAAGTTTTTATATTATAATAAAATATATAATATTTCTATAATTTATAAAAATTATTATA
>JAAOZV010000071.1:0-11050 GCA_023653515.1 Trichoderma orchidacearum | reverse complement strand
ATAATAATAATAATAATAATAATAATAATAATAATAATAATAATAATAATAATAATAATAATAATAATAATAATAATAATAATAATAATAATAATAATAATAATAATAATAATAATATAATAATATTTATTACCTTATTATCCTGTTTATGGAGTTTTTTTTTTACTGTATATGGAGTGCAGCAGCACGCCTTGTGGCGGTTTTATGAATTATGTAACTGGCACCCGCGAAACAATTGGTCAGCCAATCCATGCAGCTCAATATCCAATGCAGCTTCCCACTACGCCAACATACTACGCAGCTTTCACCTGGCCCCTCTATCAATCAATCGCAACATTACCATGTTGTCTGTTAGAACGAACTTTCAAAAGGTTTCAAGTCTCTCACGGCGTACTGCGAGAGGCTTAGCTACCGTACAAGATGGCGGCTCTACAAGGACATATGGGGGTCTTAAAGATCAAGATCGGATTTTCCAGAATCTTTACGGTCGCTACCCCGCCGATCTCAAAAGCGCCAAGAAGATGGGCGATTGGCATAAGACTAAAGAAATTCTATTGAAAGGCGATGATTGGATCATCAGCGAGATCAAGGCCTCCGGTCTTCGTGGACGAGGTGGTGCAGGTTTTCCCTCAGGTCTTAAATGGGTACGTCGAAACACCTTAGGGCGAATGCGAATCGCGAGTCCGACGGATATCTGACTATCAATAGTCTTTCATGAACTTCAAAGGGTGGGAGAAGGACACGAAACCGCGATACCTTGTGGTCAATGCCGATGAGGGTGAGCCTGGTACTTGCAAGGACAGAGAAATCATGAGGAAAGACCCACATAAACTTGTTGAAGGCTGTCTTGTTGCCGGGCGAGCGATGAATGCTACTGCTGCCTACATTTATATCCGCGGCGAATTCTATCATGAAGCTGCTGTCCTTCAAAACGCTATCAATGAAGCGTATACGGATGGCTTGATTGGAAAAAATGCCTGTGGGTCTGGTTATGACTTCGACGTCTTCATTCATCGTGGTGCTGGTGCTTACGTCTGTGGAGAAGAAACCTCTTTAATCGAATCTTTGGAGGGAAAGCCTGGAAAACCACGACTTAAGCCCCCCTTTCCTGCCGCAGTCGGTGTTTTCGGATGCCCTTCGACAGTTGCTAATGTTGAAACTGTAGCTGTTGCGCCGACTATATGCCGCCGCGGAGGAAATTGGTTTGCTGGATTTGGTCGTGAGCGAAACCAAGGAACTAAACTTTTCTGCATTTCCGGTCATGTGAACAATCCCTGTACAGTTGAAGAGGAAATGTCTATTCCCCTCCGCGAACTTATTGAGAAGCACTGTGGTGGCGTCCGGGGTGGTTGGGACAATCTCCTAGCCATTATCCCGGGTGGCTCGTCCACTCCAATCTTACCAAAGAGTGTTTGTGACGATCAGCTGATGGATTTTGACGCTTTAAAGGACAGTCAATCAGGTCTAGGAACTGCGGCTGTTATTGTCATGGACAAGAGCGCGGATGTTGTGCGTGCCATCAGCCGTTTGAGTCATTTCTACCGCCATGAGAGCTGTGGACAGTGTACGCCATGTCGTGAGGGCAGCAAGTGGACAGAGCAAATAATGAGAAGGTTCGAGAATGGCCAGGGACGAGAGAGGGAAATAGATATGCTTCAAGAATTGACAAAACAAGTCGAAGGTCACACTATCTGTGGTAAGTACCAGCTTCTAATCATGAATTTTATCACTTCCATTAATACATGTTAGCTCTTGGGGAAGCTTTTGCCTGGCCGATCCAAGGTCTCATACGCCATTTTAGACCTGAGTTAGAAGCTAGGATGGAGAGGTTCACTAAAGCCTCAGGCGGTTCCGCTCTAGCCGGCGGATGGGACCATGATTCAAGGGCGCAGGGTAAATTGATTTCTCCTGGTCAATGATAAGCGCATGTCTATGGATGACCTACTCGGATGGCACCGTGTCAACCAACTTGGGTGGCAGTACTTGAAGTTTGACTTAACGTCACGATGTAGAATAATATCTATGCTTACAGGTAGGCACAGTTGAGGGATGATCCTATACTGCTTATTGTAAGATCGCTTTTCTTTGCAAAAGTTTCAAATATATCTATGAATATCGCAATGGATGCTATAGTATAGTGAGTTACATAGGGAACGCCTAGTCGAAGTAATTAGATCCAGAGGGCTGAGCGAGCCAGAAATGCAGAGACTTTGTTGTTAACATCAATATACTGAGTCTACCACTCGTATTCAGGTACCCAAGACGTTGAGTTGATGAATGTTAAGCTGTAGCAGTTCTGTCCATCCGCAGTCGCTCGATGCTACACCTTTTGCAAGTTTTCATATCTGAATCAACCCATGTCATCGGCCTCGTCTCTATACGCAGCTCATTCTGGTCATTATTTTTAAGATATCAAGGTGCACAGTCTTAATGATGCTGATGAAGGCTGTAGAGCTTTTAGGTTGGCATAGTTGCTGTTGGAATGCCATATGTGGCTGCTACAGTACACTTCAATTTTGATTGCAGTCGTTTTTTAACCTAACATTAACAATGATCAGTTATATTGAGAAATCTGTTCCAGGAGGAGAACGATTGCTGTAAAAAAAAAAAAAAAAAAAAAAAAAAAAAGGCAAGCAGCAGCATCGCACATAGATCTTAATGCGTAATGTCGAGTGCTTGTATTTTTATCTTCACTCGTAGTTGTATCATCGGAGCCGGGACATTGTGTTTCGTAAAATTCGAATATCTCTAAACATATTTCATATACCGCAGGCAAAATGGTAAAAGAGTAAGCCACACAAGACTGCAATTGCATTCATGGTAGACCCACTCTTCATCCAGATTCTTTCGCCAACTAAATCTACGCCTGTATGATATTGAACCCAATTCGTGACACAAACTTTCATTATGTGACAGTGTAGCCGCCATCAACACGGATGTCAGCCCCAGTCACATAAGCACTGGCATTGGAGAGCAAGAAAGCTACCGGACCCATGAGATCCTGGGGTTGTCCCATCTTCCCTTGCGGAATCAGCGATACCCATTTTTGCTTCAGATCCGGGTTCTCGTCTAGAATTTTTTGGGTTCTGTCAAGATATTAGTCAGCTAGCCAATTAAGGGGCGTAGAGTAGTTCGAGAGTGAGAAAAGCGAACTAACAGTGCTGTCAACATGTATCCTGGCGAGATGCAGTTAACTCGAATGCCGGCGTGGGCCCACTCAACGGCAAGGGATGCTGCTAAATGACGGACTCCGGCTTTGGAGACATTGTAGGGCCTGTTCAATACACCCGAATAGCTTGTTAGCTGATTAGTCTAAGGTTAGTGTTGAGCCAAACACCCACGTTTGAGGTTGAGGGACATTGACAATAGAACCCGACATGCTTCCGATCAGGACCATGCTACCGGGACTCTTCCGCTCCATAAGGTGACGGGCAACTGACGTCGCGAATAAATATGTGCCATCAACATTGACAGCCCAAAGCTTTCGCATTCGATCGATCGGATAATTGACAGCCTCAAAATTTTCAGTGAAGCCAGCCGACGTAACTAGATTGTCTATCTTGCCATGTTGTTGTATAATTTCGGCGATGCATGCTTCGACAGACTCTGGGTCTGCTACATCAGCATAATGGGCCGTCACTTTGGGAATTCTAGAAGAATCAATGGTGTATTAGACAGAGCGTATTATGTGCTCTCGTGACCATTCACCATGGGGCCACACTGATCCGTTCAACTGACCGCTCTGCGTTGGGATTCTCTTTCTTGAAGGCATCTACAAGCAACCTTGTCTGCTTCTCAGCCTCGTCCTCTATGGTTAGGTTAATGCTTTGCAACCAATGCATGAAGGAGGACGGCTGAGAGCTCACTCACTGTTCATGTCAACCAGAGCTAAATCGGAACCAGAGTACACCATTCCCTGGCCAATCACGAGCCCAAGGCCCCGAGCGCCCCCAGTTACAATGCCGACATTTCCGTCAAGTGAGAAGCTGGCAAGTGTAGGTTTGACATACTGGCCGCCGGTTCCAGAGACAGGTCTGCTACTCGGAAGCTCATGCTCAGCAGGATACTCGATTTCAACCTCAGCATCAGTCCGAGAGTAGCTACCAGGATTATTCTGTCGCGGCGATGCAATGTGGAAGTCTCTGACTGCAGCAAGCTGCAGGCGATGGGTAGTCCCGAAGGCAATGGCTCGATTTGCCACACGATATAGCGCCAATGTAGAGAATTTCACCATCGCGGCCATAGCTGGTTGCTTAGGATGGTAGGGTATTATAGGCGAAATTGACGGAAGGTGAAAAGGCCGCCGTGTCTTGCCTCACATATTTATTACATCTCTGGATGTGGTCATATGGAGACCTGAACTGGTGTCGGTGGGGTAAAGCGGCTAAACCACATCGAATGAAAAAGAAGGAACGCCGCATCAGCTTTGTGCTGTTGCTAATAGTCGCCGCGAGACAAATCCTCTTATACTGCTGCCTGTTGCTACTGAATTAGTTTGAATATGTTATTATGTAGGTGTTTGAACACAAGTGTTTCCCCTCGCCCACCTTGCGAAACAGTACGAAAACACTACTAGGTATCTGCTCAGGATATTATTACTACCTTAGTCTTAGTGTGGCGGCTAATCATTTATCTATTTTAGGGTTTGAGGAAAATGTCAGTAGTCCCATATCATAGCCAGCCGACATTTACAAAGAGCAGATATTACTTGCCGTAGACTTTTGACAGTGCCTTTTGTAATCCGTATGCCTTAAGAAAAACTAGCAGGGTTATGAGAAGATTACACAATGAGTATAAGTATAACCCTCCGTGTTGCTCACTAGTTTGATGCCCGCTACAGCGTTCATAGGGGCAAGTAAAGCTGCTGCGCTATGCGGGGCCGGAATGCCGCAATAGACTTGGATCAATGACTAGCTTTCTAGTTGGCATAACCTATATTATTTAAAAGCTTTAGAAGCGCTAGATTTCCCTATATAAGTCGCATCCTATTATTATACAGTATATATAGATAATATACTAATATAATTTATATATAAAGTATATAGTTATTAAGAAATTTAGAATATTATATATATAATATTATAAGATCTTCCTTAATATAATAGTAGGTATAGGAGTAAGTCAATACTATAAAAAGTAGTATATCTAGGTAAGAAATACTAATTGCTAGTTGAGATTTATTTTAACTTTAATTAGTGCTAGTAATTTATCCTATTATAAGAAGTAAAGCTAGAAACTATACTTCACTCCGGTTGATAACTTCGCAAAGCCGCTTCGCAGCTTTACTTGATAATGTTCTTTTTAGAGGGAATATGGTTGTGAGAGAAAAAGAAAACTGACAAGCGCCTATACTATATATATAGGTGTAGTATGACCTTAGAATATTAGACCTCGAGTACTTAAGGCTGAATGGGATAATAAGATCAGTGTTATAGGTTATTTTTATATTATCTTAAAGGTTATCTCTTCTAAGCTATCTAACCTACCTACCTTTTTACTAAGATAAATATAGTAGATAGATAAACTAAATTATATAATATAAGCTATATAAATTATACTATATATACTATAATATTTATATTACTTATACTATATTAAACTATATAAAACTTCTAGAATATATAGTATATATAGTATTATACTACCTAATATTATAATAATTAGGCAAAAAGGCTACTATAGGCCCTATATAATATATATATAAAATATAGGGATAGTCTATTGAGTAGCCTTCCCTGGCTATCCGGCAACTAAGAAAATCAGTCACTATAGCTTAGTGTGGTAGAATACTAATTCTAACTGCTATATATTAATTTAGCTATATAAAATAGAATTATTATTTTATTATCTAAAAATATTATATTATATAGCTTATTATAGACCCGAGCTATACTTAGATCATAATAGATCTAGTTCTATATTAGGCCTAATATAAGCCCTATTAGAGTATATAAGAGAATTAGAAAATAGCATAGTAAAGCTCTTAAACTATAAAAAGAAGATAATAATAAATAAACTAAGCTAACTAATAGCTATTACTAATAGTCTATTAATAATAGTTAATAATTAAATATATTAAAGCTTTATTAAAGTAATTATTAGAGCTAGAGTAAAAAATACTATTTATAATATTAAACTATTAAATATTAATATTATTTTATTTATTATTATATTAATTAATAATTTTATTTAAAGTAAATTATATTATTTATTATTAATTTTAATATTAATTTAAATAGATTATAAGTATATTAATTTATTAAATCTATTAAATAATTATTATTATTAGAACTTTAGTTAAATATTAAAGAATCTATTTATTATATTATTATATTCTTTTATAGAAATTATTTATTATTTTTTTTATTTTATTAATATAATAAGCTTTTATTTATTATAGTAATACTTTTAATTTTAATATAAAGCTTAGATTTAATAGTAAAATAATTAACTTTAATAATAATAAAATAATTAAATAAATTAAAATAAAAAATAATAATAGTAAGATAGAATTTAATATTTATTCTATTATTTAATAAATTAATAAGTATAAATAATAATTATTAAGAGATTTAAAATAATTTAATATATTTTATATTAAAATATTTTATATTATAATAAAATTAATTAATATTTAGAAAATATTAAATTTAAATATTATTATTTTATTATATTTTAAAATTTAAATACTTTTTATTTAATAATTAATTTTAAATAATATTTTTAATATTTATTAATTAAATTATTAATATTATATATTTTAAAGATTATTATATTAATATTATAAAGAATATTTATTTAATAATATAAAGCTAATAGTAAAATATATTTTATTTATAATAATAATTTCTTATAATATTTATAAATATAATAATTATTAGATTAAGCTAATATAATTTTAAAAAGCTTAAATTATAAATTTTATAATATTAATAAATATTCTTTTTTTATTTTTTTTAAATATATTTATTATTTATTTCTAATATATTTTAATAATAGTAAGAATATAGCTATATTATAAATAATTATTTATAATTAGTATATCTTTTAATTTAATTTAAATTAAAAAAATTTAAATATAAATTATAAATATTAATTAAGATTATTATTATAGCTATATTAATTAAAAAGATTATAAAATAAAAAAAAAGAAAATTCTAAAAGTTTTAAGAGAGAGAGAAAGTATATTTATAATAGGAAATAATATATATATATTTTATTATTAGCTAATAGTTATTCTTTACTAGCTAGTATATAGCTATTAGATTTCTTATCTTTATATTAAATAATATATATTAAATTTATTAATTAATTTCTAAATATTAATAGTAAATAGATTTTTATTATACTATTTATTATATTTAGTAATCTAATTAAATTATTAAATTAAATATTATAATTAATTATAATTAAAATATTTTATAAGAAGTTTTTTAATTTTAAATAACTATTATTTTTTATTATTTTCTTTAAGATAAAGAGCTTAAATAGAATTATAAAGTAAATAATAAAATAGATTATTATTATTTAATATTAGTTCTAATTATATAATTAAAATTATTAAATAGATTTTTTAATAAAGTAATAAATTTAATTTATAAATATATTTAATTTTTTATTTTATAATTAGTAGATTAACTTTCTATTATTTAAATTTATAAATTTATTTAAAAAGTTTATAACTATAATAAAAATAGAAATAAATTTAATATCTTTTATTAAATTTAATTTATCTATATTAATTATTAAAATAATATTTATATTAAATATTAATAAATTTAATTATTAATTAAATTTTATATTATTAAAATTTATATAGAAATTTAATATTTAGAGATTAATTATTATTAATTTAAATAAAATTATTTTTAAAAATAATTAAAAGTATCTATAGATAAAAGCTTATAATAAACTTATTAAATAAGTAATTAATAATATCTATAAATATATTATTTAATATTAATTAAATAATAGATAGTATTAATAGCTAGTAGCTATTTAATAAAATTAAAAAGTAATAATAAATAGTAGCTTTAATAATAATATTTATTAATTTAGCTTAGCTATTATTTATTAAATATTATATTATTATTATAATAATATATATTTTTAGAATATAAAAAATTTCTATTTAAAAATTATTAGTCTAATATTAATTTCTATTTAAAATTATAATTAAAAATAGTCCCTAATTAATAATAAGCTAAAATATAAAAATTATTTTTATTTAATTAGATATCTTATATATAAAATATCTAGATAATATATTATATTTCTTTAAGAATTTATAAGTAATATTAAAAATTATATTAAAATTATTAAAGCTTTTAATTTTAAAAGAAATATTATCTATTAATATATATAATAAAATAGAAATAAAATCTAAATATTATATTTAATATAATATAATTATTAAAATAATTAATTAAAGATTATCTAATTCTAGCTATTATAATTATTAAAATATAATATATTTATAATAGTAAATATAAGTCTTTATTTATTACTATATATTTAAAAAAATATATCTATTAAATTTCTTTTATATATAAATATTATTAAAATATTATAGATTATATATTATTATAATAATTATTTATATTATATTATATAAAATATAGAGATAATATATAATATTCTATATAATATAGAGGAAAAAGCTATTTTATTATAATTTAAAAGTAAAATTCTAATAAGATTTAATTTTATATTTATTTATTATTAAATTTCTAATATTGATTTAATAAATAATATTTATATATTTAATATCTATTAAATATTTATTTAAAAACTTTTAATAGATATTATTTATAGTAATAATATTTATTAATAAAAAAATAGATTTTAATAATATTAGAATATTATTTAGAAAATTATTATCTTATATTAGAGTATATTATTAGTTATTATTAAAGTATAAAAAATAAAATAATATATCTAATAAAATATTAAATTTTCTAGAAATATATATAATATAAAATAAATATTAAGAGAAAAAGATATTTATATTAACTATTTTTAAGTTTATTTTAATTATATCTAATATTAATAGGATTTTTTAATAGATAATATTAATAAAATTTAAATAATTTATTAAAATAATAATAAAATAAATTATATTATAAAAAATAATATAATTTTTAATTATAATTTTTATAAAATAAATAAATTTAAGTTTAATTAATTAGAATTTTTCTTTTAATAGATTAAAAAATTTACTCTAAAAATTAATATAATTAATAAATATTTTATTAAGAGTTATTATTAGTTATTTAGAATTAAAATTATTTTTATAATAAAAGAATATTATATTAAATTTATATTTTTTAAATATATCTAGCTTAATAAAGAGATATTAATTATTATTATAATAAATAAGCTTTAATAAGAAATAATATATTAAATTTTATTATATTAAATTAAAATATTATTTCTTTATATTAATAAGTTTAAATATTTATTATTAAATAAAATTTTATTTTTTTTCTTTTTATAAAAATATACTTTTATTATTTTCCTAAATTAAATATTATTATTTTATAATATTATAATAATATAATTTTTTAGAAATATAATAAAATAAAATTTTAAATCTAATTTATAATAATATAATATTTTTCTAATTATTTTAATATTATTAAATATATCTATTTTTAGAATATTTAAATTTAAAATTTAATTAATAATATTCCTTTTCTATTAATTTAATAATTAAATAGAATTATAAATATATAGCTAATAAATAATTTCTAAAGTAAAAAATAAAATCTTTTTATATTAAATATTAAAAAAAAAGTTTTAAAGTAATAATAATATTTATTAAATAAAATAGAAAAAATAATTATATTATTAATATATATATAAATAAAATATTAAAATAGAAATAATTTTTAATTTATTTACTATTAAATATATAGTAAAGAATTTTAAAAGCTTATAAAAATAATATTAAGCCTTTTAAGATTTCTATAAGTAATAAGAATAAGTTTATCTTAATAATCTAAATAAATAAAAAACTAATAAAAAAATAATTAAATATTAATAATTAAAAAATATTTAATATTATATAAACTTACTATAAGATTTTTTTAATATAATAATAAATATATATTTAAAATAGTAATATTATTAAAGTATTAGAAATTAATAATAATATAATCTTTATTAATACTATCTATCTTTTTATAAAGAATAAAAATAGATATAATAAATAGTATTAATATATTTATAATATTTAATTAATATTATAGAGGGAGTTAAAAGTTTATTTTATAATTTAATAGTTTTTAAAACTTAAAGAATATAATTTAATATTTAATTTTATTAATTATTAGCTATTTTTTAAGAAAACTATTATTTATTAATTTTTTAAAATATTTAAAGAATTATAATTATATTATATATTATATTTATTAATTATATTAGTAAATCTTTAAATAGCTTATTAATTAATTATATTAATATAAATCCCTTATATAATAATAATTTTATTAAATAAGATTTAATAGATACTAAGGCTTAGATATTCTATTAATTATAATATATAATATAATAATAATCTAAAAATATATTTACTATTATTAATAAAATATTAGTAATAGTAATTATTAATATAAGTTATAATAATTAATTTTATATTATAAATAATATATTATTAGAAGATTTATTAATATTACTAATATATTTTATTAGTAATAATAAAATCTAATAATATAATATTATTTAATATAATACTATTAATATTAATTATATAAATATATAATATATTATATTTATATTTAGAAATAATATTAAAATATATATTATATTTAATAAAAATTAAAAAATATTAAAATTAATAAATTATAAGATTATAGGGTATATTATATAAATTATAATATATATAATTTATATATATAATAAAAGTTATAGGGAGGATAAAAATAATATATAAATAAAAATAGAAATAAACTTCTAATCTAGTATAAAAAGGGTAATAATATAAGAAAGGGTAATAGTATAATATAGGAATAATAATTATTATTAAAGATTCTCTAGTATAGAAGTTAAG
>JAAOZV010000070.1:0-11356 GCA_023653515.1 Trichoderma orchidacearum | reverse complement strand
TATTATAAATAATTATTAGATTTATTATATTAATAAAATTTATAATAAATTTTATATAATAAATTTAATAAAAATAATTCTTTTATTTTTTAAAATTTAAAAAATTATAAAAATTAAAAATATTAATTATAATTAATTTAATATTTAGTTTTAATATTAAATTAATACTTTAAATAATAATATTAAATTTTTAATTATTTTAATATTAAAATATATTATAAAAAAATTAAAAATATTATAATTATAATTTTTATATTTTATAATTAAAAATAATAATATTATTTAATAATAAAAGAATATTTATAAAAATTTTATTTTTTTTAAATTTCTTAAAAATTAAATCTATTATTAGCTTTATATAGAAATTATTATTTAATTTATTTTTATTATTATATTTAATAATTATTTAAATTTTTTATAATATTTCTACTATTAATAGCTAATAATAATAGATTTAGAAAAATATTAGCTTTATAATTAAATTTTTAAAAAATTAGATTTTTAATTAATAGATTTATAAATTTTCTAATTAGCTAATTAAAGCTATAAGATTTTTATCTATTATTTTAATTAAAATATATTAAAAAGGGGTAGTAATTATAAAGTACCTATATACTAGAAGACTAGGATATTTCTAGTAATTAGAATAAGTAAAAGGTCTCTACCTATTCTATTCTAAGGGAAGATAAGTTAATTAATTATATATTTTAATAGATTATAAGCTTATACTTATATAAAATAAATAAATATTTCTACTTTAAATTAAATAATAGCTAATATATTCTAATAGGGAATATAATAAATTAATATTAATTAATTAAGGGGGGAAATTATATAGAGTCTTACTATTTATATAATTTAAATTAGATATCTATATAACCTTAAATAAGATTTATTTATTAAATTCCTTTATTAAAGCTATTACTATTATATATATAGAATTTATAATATAAAGCTCTAGCTTATAATAGTATATTAAAAAATATAAGATAGAGGGAATTCTATTACTTATAATATTTATAAATTAATTTCTATTTAAGGCCTTAAAGCTACTTATATAATTAAAATAGCTAATTAAAGTCTATATAAGCTTATTTCTATTATTTTAGTATTATAGAGCTTTTAACTTTCTATAGCTATATTTTCTTTTATATTCTTAACTCTAATTTTTACTAATATTTTTAAGATTTTTAGATCTCTTTATAAATAGCTATATAAATTATAAAAATTAAACCTCTATCTAGGTTATTAAGTAGTATTTTAGGTAGTAAGAGAATATTATATATAAAATAGTAAGAGAATATTATATATAAGATAGTAAGAGAATTATATATAAAATAGTAAGAGAATTATATATAAAATAGTAAGAGAATTATATATAAGATAGTAAAAGAATTATATATATTAATATAAAAAAGTAAATAGTAATAAATAAAATATATAAAAAGGTAGTAAGAAATAATATACTATTATTAGTTTATATTAATTCTATTATTATTAGGGATTTATATATAAAATATATATTATATTATAAGAAGTTCTATATTAATCTAAAATAGCTAGTAATATATAATTAGATTATATAGATATCTAACTTAAATTATATAAATAGTAAGACTTTTATATTATAGGAAGTTTTATATTAATTTAAAATAACTAGTAGTATATAATTAAATTATATAGATATCTAACTTAAATTATATAAATAGTAAGATTTATTATATATATTCTAATTAAAATAATAAATAAAAATCTTATAGCTTTAATTAACTAATTAGAAAGTTTATAGGTCTATTAATTAAAAATCTAATCCTTTAAAGATTTAATTATAGAGCTAATACCTTTTTAAATCTATTACTATTAGCTATTAATAATAGAAATATTATAGAAAGTTTAAATAACTATTAAATATAATAATTAAAATAAATTAAATAGTAATTTTTATATAAAATTAATAATAGATTTAATTTTTAAAGAATTTAAAGAAAATAAAATTTTTATAAATATTTTTTTATTATTAAATAATATTATTATTTTTAATTATAAAATATAAATATTATAATTATAATACTTTTAATTTTTTTATAATATATTTTAATATTAAAGTAATTAAAAATTTAATATTATTATTTAAAATATTAATTTAATATTAGAATTAAATATTAAATTAATTATAATTAATACTTTTAATTTTTATAATTTTTTAAATTTTAAGAAATAAAAGAATTATTTTTATTAGATTTATTATATAAGATTTATTATAAATTTTATTAATATAATAAATTTAATAATTATTTATAATATTAAAAAAAAGATTTTAATAATTTAATTAAAAAATTAATATAATAAATAATATTAATATATAGAAATTTTAAATAAAATTTTTTTATTTTTTTTAAATAATTTAATAAATATAAAAAAAATAATTTTATATATTTTTTAATAAATAAAAAAAAAGTTTTAATTAATTAAATTAAATATATTTTAAATAATATATAAAAAATAAAATAAATATTTATTTTTTAAATTTATATTAATTTAAGATTTTATTTAAAGAATTAAAATAATATAAAAAAAGTTTATATAAATTAAAATAAATTATAAACTATTAGCTAATTATTTTATATTTAAATTTATAAATAGCTTAAATAAAAATTATATTATTTAATATATTAATTTTTAAATAATATATAATATTTAAATTATATTTAAATTAAAAGATATAATATATAATATTAAAATAAAGAAAATTAAATAAAAAAATAATATAATAATAAATAATATTTTTTATATTAATTTATAAAAGTAATTAATAATTAATATATAATTAAAAGATAAAATTATTATAATTTATATTTTATATTATATTTACTATAATAAAAAAAATATAATAAAAATAACTATTAGAATTTATATTTAAAAAAGAAAAAATAATAAAAAAATTATAAAAAGTAAAAATTATAAATAAATATAAATAATAAGATATTATTAAATAGAATATTAGATTTTTTTATAATTAATTTTAATTAAAAGATTACTAATAATTATTAGATTTTATTTTAAATATTATACTATAATCTTTAAATTATATAAATTTTTAATTTAAAATATAAATAATATATTATATATTAAAAAGAAAAATTTAATTTTAATTTATTATAGCTTTATAATAATATATAAAAAGAAATTAAAAATTTTAAAATAAAAATTAATAAAATAGATATAATAATAAAATATTATATTAATTTAAAGTTTTTTATTATAATTATTTTTATAAATATATTTTATATTTTAAGTCTTAAAGTAAATCTTATATTAATTATATAGCTTTTTAATTAAAATATTATTATAATTATTATTAGAAATATATAAATAATTTAAAAAATAAATATTAAATTTATAATTTAATATTTTAGAAATCTTTTTATATTTTAAATAGATTTTTTATTTATTTAAGCTCTTATATTCTATTTAATAATTTTAAAAATATAAATTTAATATAAAAGAATAAAATATTTAAAAAAAAGAATTTAAATTAATTAAAAGATATAATTATTAATATAAATATAATTTAAAAATTTTATATTTATAAAGTCTATATATAAAAATATATAAAAGAAAAATTATATTAAAAATAACTTTAATAAATAAAATATATTAATAATATAATATATATTAATATTTATAGATCTTTTTATATAATTAATTATAAAAAAGAAAAATATTAAATAATTCTAATTAATAATTATAATAGATTTAATAGAAATAAAATAATTAAAAATAAAAAGAATATCTAGGAGTTTATTTATAAATTTATATAATTTCTTAAAGAAAGAAAATTATAAAAATAAAAATATTATATAATTTATATAAATAATATTAAAAAATTTAATAATAAAGAATTTAATTTCTAAATAAATAGAAAAAAAATAATTTTTAAAATCTTTTTTATAAAATAATATTAATTAAATAATATTATTAAAAATTTTAATATTATAATTTATAATAAATTACTTTTTATAATAATTAGAAGGGAAATATTATAATAATATTAATTTAAAATATTTAAAATAATTAATTATCTATAGAATTATAATTCTTATAATATTCTTAAAAAAATTTCTTATAAAATAATCTTTAATTAATAATTAAATATTTTAAATATTTAAATAATTAATATAATTATTTAATATTTAATTCTTTAAATTTAATAGAAAAAATTAAATAAAAAGAGATTTAAATATATTTTCTTTAGCTTTATTAATAATATAATTTATTAATTATTTATTTTAGAGAAAAAGATTATTAATTCTTTTAATATTTATTTTAAAGTAGAAAAAGTAATAAAATAAAAATTAAAAATATATTTAATTAGAATATAAATAAAAAAGCTAATTTAGCTAAAATATTATTAGAAATTAAACTTAATATAATCTATAATTTATATATTATCTATAAGTAAAAATACTATTAAATAAGTAAAAATAATAAGTAAAATATTAAAATATTTAAAATTATAATATTTTTAAAAGATTTATTTTTTATTTTTTAATATATTAGCTCTAGCTATATTTATAAAAATAATATTTAATAATATAAAATTAAAGTTTTTTATAAAAGTAAAATATAATTTCTTTTAAAAAAAATAATATAAAAGAATATTAAAAGAAATTAAAATACTATAATAAGATTTAAATTCTAATAGAAATAAATCCTAATATAAATATTCTAAAGAGTATTACTATTTGGGCAGTAGATTTTTGCTATTCGGGCAGTATACATAACTTACTAAGCCTAATCAAGCCTAGGTTTATGTAGCCTAGGATTTCACACCAAATTACAGTATAAACTCCTGGCAACTAAAATAGTATACAAGGACCAATCCATAGTCAATAGGTACTATAGCTAGAAATATAAAATAAAGCTATCGCAACTATTTTTTCTCAGGGCTCTATCTATATTACTGGGATAACTTCCTCAACCTCTGCAGCAGCTTCTATAGCGCTGCTTTCCTCTATAACTGCAAGCCTTTGAGTGCCTTGAGTGCCCGAGGCCAGGCTGCGGCCGCGGCCGCAGCCTTGGCCTCGTTCCCCTCGATTTCCTCGTCCCCTATTGCTTCCTACAACTCGCGATCTCTTTGGCCTCGCCTGCGAGGATTCCTAACTAGCAGCTTCAATCTCTACAGCTGTTCGAGTGCGCCGCACGCTTGAGGTCAGTCTTCGAGTGCTTGATTGACTAGAGGTCGGCAGGGAGGAAGTTACGATGTTTATTTGCAGCTAATTCTGTATCTCCCAGTGTGCCACACTATATTTTGGTGGGCCGGCGTGGGCCCCGCTGAACCTAGCTAGAAAGGTCTTAGTTGGGTGGAACCACTGCCCGAATAGCAAAAATCTACTGCCCGAATAGCAATACTCATTCTAAAAGAGAAATAAATATATAAATTTAAATAAGATTTAAATAATTAGATAATTAAATATAAAATATATTAAATTATTAGAAATTTTAAATAAATTATTAAAATTAATTATTTTAAAACTTTTATATTAGTAATTAAACTAATAATATATAAAGCCTTATTTATAATAGTAATAATATTAGATCTAGAAATTAAATAAATAGATATAAAAATAGCCTTTCTTTATAGCTTAATAGAAAAAGAAATTTATATAAAGTAATTAATTAATTTTAATAATAGAATAAATAGAATCTATAAATTAAATAAAATATTTTATAAGTTTAAATAAATATCTTAAATATAATATAAAATATTTATAGACTTTTTTATTATATTAAATTTCTAGCTTATTTTATTAGATAGTAGAGTATTTATAAAAAATAAAATCTATATTATTATTTATATTAATAATCTTCTAATAGTTAGTAAGAATAAGAATTATATTTTAAGTCTAAAAGAAATATTATATTACTAATTCTAAATAATAGACCTAGAGCCCTATAGCTATTATTTAGAAATAAAAATCTAGAGGAATTAAATAATAAGAATAATATATTTTAATTAATAAAATTATATTTAAAAAATCCTTTAATAATTTAATATAATAGAATATATATATATATCTATTCCTATAATAGAGATTTAATTATAGAAAATAAGAAATAAATATATAAATTCCCTAGAAAATAGAAAGAAATATTAATTAATAGTAGGCTTATTATTATATTTTATATTAGAAATAAAACTAAATATTACTTATATAATAGTAATTATTAGCTAATATTCTAATAATCCTAATAAATTATATTAGTAAGCTATAAAATAAATCTTTTATTATCTATAAGAAATAAAAGACTTATATTTAAAATATAAAGAGAAATTATAATAGCTCTAGGACTATAGTAATTTTAATTAGACTAATAATCTAAATATATATAAATTAATTTCTAGCTATATATTTAATATTAGAAGTAGAAAAATTAACTAATTATTAAAAAAGTAAGCTATTATAATATTATTAAGCTATAAAGTTAAATATATAGCCTAAATAAATATAATTAAAAAAATAATTTAATTATAAAAGCTTTTTATAGAATTATATAATAATTTCTAAGAAAGAGATATAATATTAGCTAATATAATAGCTCTAAATATAATAGTAATATTCTATAATAATTAGAATATTATTATATTTATAAAAAACCTAATAAATTATAAAAGTTTTAAATATATTAAAATATAATATTACTTTATTTATAAAAAAATAAAAGAAAAAGAAATTTAATTAGAATATATTTCTATAGATAAGATAGTTATAAATAGATTAATAAAACTATTAAATAGAGAATATTTCCTAAAATTCTAAAAAGCTTTAAATCTTAAAAAACTAATAGATATAAAAAATAATATTAAAGCTATTTAAAATCTATTAGAGAAAATTATATAAGAAAATTAAGCTCCCTTATAATTATTATTTAAAAAATCCTATAATTTAAAGTTTTTATTATATTAATTTAATTTATATTTTTTTATATAATATTAAAGGTAATAAGATTAAAGAAGCTAAAGCCCTATAAGATTAAAAACTTTTATTATATTAGCTTAACTTATATTTTTTTATATAATATTAAAAATAATAAAATTAGAAAAATTAAAATCTAATAAAATTAAAAATTTCTATTATATTAAATCTTTTTATATTTTCTTATAGAATATTAAAAGTAATAGAAATAAAAAAGACTAAAGGCCTTTTAGATTAAAATTTATATTATACTAGCTCTAGCTCTTATAAATTAAAATTCTTATTATACTAGCTCTAGCTTTTATAAATTAAAGCTCTTATTATATTAGCTTAGCTTTCTTAGAATAAAACTCTTATTATATTAACTTAGCTTATATTCCTTTATAAAGGATTAGAGATAATAGAGAGATTAAGATTTCTATATCTCTCTATAAGTAAGAGCTTAAAAATATAAAATAATAATATTTTCTAATTACTTTTATTAATAGAAACTTAGAAATATAAAATAATAATATTTTTTAAATATCTTTATTAATAGAAGCTTAGAAATTTATTAATAGTAATATTCTCTAAATATTTTAACTAATAGAATTTAAAAGCTTATTAATAGTAATATTTTTTAAATATTTTAGCTAATAAAAATCTAAAAGCTTATTAATAATAATATTTTCTAAATACCTTAGCTAATAGAATTTAAAAGTTTATTAATAGTAATATTTTTTAAATATTTTTATTAATAGAAGCTTAAAGCTAATAGCTAATATAAGATATAAATAACTTTATACTTTCTAAGTAGAAATATTAAAAAGAAATAATAATTATAAAGTATCTATATATTAGAAGATTAGAATATTTCTAATAGTTAGAATAAGTAAAAGGTCTCTATTTATTCTATTCTAAGGAAAGATAAGTTAATTAATTATATATTTTAATAAAATATATATAATTTCTTTCTTTAATTAATTAATATTAATTTATTATATTTTCTATTAGAATATATTAGCTATTATTTAATTTAAAGTAGAGATATTTATTTATTTTATATAAATATAAGTTTATAATCTATTAAAATATATAATTAATTAATTTATTTTTCCTTAGAATAGAATAGATAGAGACCTTCTACCAGGGTTATAAATTTGTTACTAATAGTTTCGTTAGTAGGTTGAAGAAAACAAAATGAATTTTTTAATTACTAATTTCTCTATTAGTAGTTTCATTAATAAGCTAACGAAAATAAAATAAAGAAATTCATTAATTTATTAATTATTTTTAACTAATAATAAATAATAAATAATAAAATGAATTTATTACTAATTTATTAATTTTAATTAATATAAAATTATAAATCTTATTTTATCTATTTATTCTATTAGAAAATATATTTTTTTTTATATTATTATATTAGTTATATTATATATTATATAAAAAGAATATATATAATTATATATTACTATTAATTAGCTAGAAATAGTCACTTTTAATATAACTAAGTTATTTAGGCGATTTTAAATATAGTAAGATAAAAAACTTATATATAAATTTATTAAGATACTAGATAGATAGTATATACTTTTTCTAATTATATAATAATATATAGATTTTGCACTATAATATATACTAAAAATATATATAATAAGAAAATACTATAACTAAGAAAAATTAAATTAAAAATTAGAGGACTACTTAAATTAATTTAAAGCCTTAAAATTAAGTAATAGGTTTTCTAGCTTATATAATTAATATAAAAAATATATTTTAGTAGTATTATATACTACTTTTAGCGCGCTATAATATATACTAATTTACTACCCTATAGCTATTTTATATAGCCTAAAAATAGACTTTTAAATTTTAAAGCTCTATTTAGCTCATTTTAAATACAGTAAAGCTAAAAATTTAAAAATAGAATATTAGCTCAATAAAAAATAGTTATATATAGATTTTTAATATATTATATAGAATATATACTATTAAATAGTATATTATAAAAAAAAGCTATATATTATTTTTTTATAAGCTAGAATTCTCACTTTTAATCTAGGTCTATTATTTAATTTATTTAGTAAATTCTAAGCTTATAAAATTCTAAAAATTCTATAATCTAGTTTTCTTTAATAAAAACCTAATAAAATAAAGACTTATAATAGTATTTTATATATATTATTAAATAAAGATTTATAATATATAACTTAAAGATTTTTATATAAACTATATAAGCTAATAATAATTAATCTAACTTATTTTCCTCTAAATATTTATTTTCAAGCTCTTTAAAATCCCTATACTAGCTTTTTAATAATATTATTTCTTTAACTAGATTAGGGTTAAGCCTATTTCTAGATTTAGTAATAATATTATTAGATATAGAAAAAGTACTTTCTATAGTAGTAGATATAGTAGGAATAGCTAAATAATACCTTACTAAAATAGATAATATAGGAAATCTATTATTATTTATTTTCTAATATTCTAAAGGATTTTCCTATAATAAAATATAATTAGTATAAAAATATAAATAAATAAATAAATAAATAATATAACTTATATTCTCTTTTATAAGGCTTTTATTTTTATATAATAATAATTCTTTATCTTTATTATTATTATTAGTGCCTAAATAAAATTCTTTATTAGAATCTAATAAATATTCCTTAGGGCTATTATTATTATTAATAGTATAATTAAAATCCTTAGCTAATTTATTAAAGGATAAATTAACTAGAGTATTAATTATTTCAAGGCTATTTATTTCCTCTTTTAATTTATAATTAAATTAGTATAATAATAATAATAATAATAATAATATAAAATAAACTTACTTATTATAATTAATTTTAAGTAAATTAATAATATCCCTATTAATATTATTATAGAAAAATAATAGGCCTTTTTCTTTAAAATAAATATTTTTAAATTGAGGATCTAAAAATAAATTAAATAAAAAAGGCTTATAATTAATTAAATTAGAGGAATTTAATTTCCTAGGGAAATATTTCTCTAATTTAATTATACCTAATTTAATAGCTTTTATATATAAAATAAAATAGGGAGCCTATAATTAGTTAGTAAATTAATAAAATAATATAATATAAATAAAATACTTACTAATTTAGAATCTTTTTCTATATTATAATAATAATTATATAAGCTCCCTAATTTATTATATATTTTATATATATATAATAAAGTAATAGGAATTATAATATAAAGCTAGCCTTATAATTTAATAGAAGGCTTTAAGAAAATAAGAAATATATTTCTTAATTCCTCTAAAGCCTCCTATTCTATTTTTTTAAAAAATAGCTATATATATAATTAGTAATTATAATAATAAAATATAATATAATATAATATAATATAATATAATAAATACCTTTTTATATTCTTTATTATTAATATTTTTATAGTAATAATATAAAGCTTCTTTTAAATTAATAGAAATATTAAGTATATAATAGGTTAAATTCCATCTAGTTATATTATCTATAATTAATTAGCAAATTATAATATAAAAAATTAATAATAAAATAAAATAATTACCTAGAGGAATTTTTTCCTTATTATAACTAATAGGGATTTTTTTCTCTTTTTTAGCTTTTAATATACCTTTATTTAATAAATTATTAAATTCTTAGATATATTTAACTAAAGCTATAATTCTTTATAGTTAATTTATTAAATCTATATTATTATTAGTATTAATAATTAATAAAATAAAATAAATAACTTACTATTAAAATTAGGATTATTAAATTCTTTATTTTCTATATTATTATTATTATTATTATATAAATTAGAATTTATATAATTAGATAATAATAAATTAGAATTAGTACTAGATATATAATCTTTTAATATATCTTATATTATTAAATTAATAATATATACTATATATTTAATATTATTTATAAATTTCTTTCTTATATTTTTATTATAAGCTTCTTTAAAGAAATCTATAAATATATTATTATTATAGGCATTATCTCTTATAATACTATAAAAATATTAGTAAATAATTATAATTATAGTTATTTTATTTTAGAATTAAATAATTAAATTATTTAATTATTTAATCTTATAATAATAAAAATAAAAATAATTACTTACCTAAAAATATTATTTAAATTTAATAAATAAGAATATTACTCTAAAGCCTTATTAAATTGCTAAAATATATATATTCCTATATAGCTTTCTATTAATTAGATAAATCCTATATATTAAATTAGTAATTAGAATAAAATATAAAATAAAATAGAAAATAGAAAATAGAATAAAATAAATACTAATTAATTTATATATTAATTTAAAATTTAAATTAATATATATTAATATTATTCTTAAATAGGAAATTTAATTATTTAAAGTCTAAATAT
>JAAOZV010000006.1:1200000-1628226 GCA_023653515.1 Trichoderma orchidacearum | reverse complement strand
ACTATTCTTATAGCTTTTTATAGCTTTTTATAGCTATAATATAATAATTATAACTATAAATCCTATTATTATAATTATAGTATTTTTATAATAGTAAAACTATTACTATAAGTTATTTTATTTATAAAGGTTATTAAAAATCTTAAAAGTTTTAATTTTAAAGCATTAGGTAATACTTTAAAATTAACTCTTTAATTTTAAAGTAAACTTAAAGTTATATAATTTTATATTCTAAACTTTAAAAGTTCTAATTTTAAAGTATTAGATAATACTTTAAAATTAACTCTTTAATTTTAAAATAAACTTAAAATTATATAATTTTATATTCTATACTATTTAATAATATTTTTTCTATACTTTCTAATAGTATAGAATATAATATAATTAGATAAATATTTAACTAATAAAATAATTATATAAAGATTAAAAGCCTATTAATAAGTCTAAGTCTTTTAACTTAATTTCTATATTAAAGAATCTTTAATAATAATTATTATTCTTATATTATATTATTACCCTTTCTTATATTATTACCCTTTTTATACTAGATTAGAAGTTTATTTCTATTTTTATTTATATATTATTTTTATCCTCCCTATAATTTATATTATATATAAATTATATATATTATAATTTATATAATATATCCTATAATCTTATAAAAATTAACTATTCTTAGATAGAAGATTAGAAAATATTAGATTAATAGCCTCTTACTTTCTCTATTACTATAAAAATACTCTTATAACTAATAGCTATATATTAAGAGAGAAGATACTAATATTTTTAAAGCTTAAGATAATATTATATTTTATAAAGCCTTTATTATATATAGCTTAGAAAGTAAGAAAGAAATCCTTTTATATAAAGGCTAGATTATTAGTAAAGAGAGATTTTTATAATATCTTCTAATAGGAGGCTTTAAGAGACTAGAAGATACTAATATTAAAAAATTAAAGAATATAAATTAAATATAATAGAAATATAATAATAATAATATTAAATTTAATATAATATTTAATAAAATTAATACTTATATATTCTATAAAACTATTAATAATAAATAAATAATAGATCTTCTCTTTCTCTAACTATTAGATTAATAGAACTTTATATAATAGTAACTATAGCTTTTAGAGATCTTATAGCTATATATTATAACTAAAGTAATTCTTAAAGCCCTATTCTAGCTATTATATTTATATTAATTTCTTCTAAGACTATAGATTAAAGTAATAAAGCTATTCTAATAAGATCTTACTATTAGAGAAGCTAATCTCTAATTTTATAAAGTAAATAGCTTTATTAGCCTTAATTTCTAATTAAAATTCTATTAGAAAGGTCCTAAAGATTAGCTAAGAAGGAATTAATTTACTAGTAGTATTAATAGAAGCTATAATTATAAAAAACTCTCTATTATTTAAATTAAAAACTTATAGCTATTATAATTATATTATATATATAATTATAATCTAAATATATTTATAAAAGTAATTAAATTAAATATTATATTTATTTTTATTCTAATATTCTAAGGTATTAATATAATAATCTATAATAATATTTCTAAGTTAATTAAAAAAGAATATTAAATTTTCTATATTTAAAGCTTTAAATAACTTCCTAGCCTTTTTAATAGCTTTAATATAGAATTTTTAAATCTTTAAATAGTCTAGGAGCTATTAGCTATATTAATTCTTTTTTATTTTATTAATTTTAAAATCCCTTTATTATTAGAGATTATTAGTAATAGCTATAAGCTAGACCTTAGTTATAGGAAATCCTCCTTACTATAGCTATATTATATATATAACTAGAGCTTTATTTTTATTATTTATTAAGGAATATAACTAATTAAATTATTAAGATATAGAATTAAAATATTAAAGGGAGGTAATAGTATATTATATAATAGCTAGACTTATTTTAAAGGTAGCTATAGCTATCCTTATAGAATAGGATTTATAATATCTTAGAGATTATTTATAATTATCTAGGATAGTAGTAGCTACCTTAAAAGTAAGGGAAAATTTTACTATTAAATTTAATAATAATTTTAATTATTAATATTATATTATTATTTATATTTATATAGAAATTATATTAGGATTAGAACTAAGCTAGGATTATATTGATTTTTTAGGTATTTTAGGGATTTCCTAACTAACTTAGAGGCATGCCTCTAAGTTAGTTACTAAAAGTGGAACCAACGGGTAGTAGTTAGGAGAATGGACAGTAATAGGGTGTGCTTTCCCGCATCTGACATGGGCACGTTAAGTAATAGGCTTGACTGTCTTAGGCCCCTGCCGCCACATTGCTGCACGAACCTGCAGAGCACCAGCTTCCCCGCACCTTTTGAAGATGGGATGCCGCGTCTGCAGCGCTAGCAGGAAAAAAAGAACCCTAAACTCTGACTATTCAGCCATTTTGATGTCTCTGCTGATTTGGGCGTGGGGGATTTGCTGAGGTGTTAGTTGAAAGGACGAGCAGCCCTCCGGCATCGCCTTTTGTCTCCCTCATTCCTCAGGCCGCAGTCCAGTCAAGCGTCATGCGATGCCCAGAGCATGGGGCGACTGAGCATCCCATCGGTTCTGACCTCTCATGATGACAATTTGCAGGTCGGGAAATATCGGATCATCGCCGCAGGCCCCGAGCCACTACCAGCAGATCTTGTGTCGGCGGGACTCCGGGACAAGACGAAGCACATGCAAACCAGTTAGCAATGAGCCAGACAAGACAGCCAAAATAGGCCGGCAAAAATTTTAAGCATCTCCCTGTGCTTCGTTAGAAAAAAAAAACATTTCCCAGCTCTAGCGTCGCAGGGTCTCTGGGTCGCTGCGAGATGCGTTTTGCCCGGGGACCCGGTGGCCCAATGACCAGGCGCCTCCCATACCCAAATAGCAGATCCATGGAGCCCTGAGGTTCCCATCATCCCTGCCTGGTGTGGACGCCACCGAGGCCGGAGCGAAGCTTTCACCTATCATGCCACGGCAGCAGCCTATGGCAGACCACCAATTGCCCTGTTGCGGCTCATGACAGATGGAAATGCGTCATCAGAACAGATAAGTTTTTTCGGCTCGCCTGTCTCGAATTTCTGGCAGACGCCTTGGCGATTTCCCAGCTTTGCTACCCACGCCCGGCGTCCCATCGTCTGCCGCCTCGCCAATCATGTCGTCGAAGTCGCCAACCCTCTGGTTTTGCATTCTCTTGGCTCGTTTCCAGGCTATCCACACCATTCCGCAGGCCAAGGCAGCAAGGTAAGGCCCGTCCGCCTGTAAAGCCTGACGGTCTTTCCTGCATGCGGCGTCGTTCGCATCGGAGCTCCAGCGGAGGGTGGCACCTCGAGAACGTTCTCCTTGGACTAGTAGCATTAGTCGTAGCAACCTTTGGGTTTTAGTAGGTTGTCAGGTTGGCAGACCGGACGGCACATCGCAGCCTGAGGGTCACTTCCGTCACATTTTAGCGATCCCACCTTTTCCCAGACACGCCTTCCCTCCTTCTCCTGCTCCTCCTCATTTCCCAAACCCAAAGTGCGCCTTCCTTTCAAGTATAATAAGCCCTTCCTCTTCCTCCTTCCTTTCGTTTGAATTCTTTGCTCCCTCTTTTCTTTCACCACACATCTTTGCAACAACATCATTCACGAGCAAAGAAACAAAAACTTCGACTGGAGACTCGTCCATAAAAGAAAATTAAAGATTTTCGCCCTTCACAAACATGCCTGCCTACGAGTACTGTTGCCAATGCGGTGGCATGATTGTCATCAGCACGACCTGCACCGGCTGCGGTCACAAGCAGTGCTCTCACTGCCCCATGTGCTAAATGACGAGACACGATTCTGAAGAGAACGAACCAATTCCCGTCGTCTACTGCAAGGTCCGCCTTTTACAACCCACCTCTCGGAATAGGACCACGCCAGCTGATACTTTCCAGCACCTTCCAAGCGCACCAAACAAGTCAACATGAGATCGCAGTCTAGCAGGCGTTGACATCGAGGCTCCTTTTTTTTTGTACACGATTGCCGAATTCCCTTACACGATTCAATGTCCTTTTTTTACTTTTTTTTTTTTACGGAGCAGAGCTCCTGTGCGATACCCTACTTTTTCTTATTTTATAACGACGCCATTTACATTTATTTTTTCCTTTTGGGTACGAGACACTTATGGCTTTGGACGGATTGTTCGCAAGAACTATGTACTATTATGATGGGAGCATTATGGATTCGGTCTTCCTCGCGGGTCACGCAAATTGCTGGAAGTCATCTTTTCTTCATCCCAAAAGAAAAATATTTCAATGGACGAACATTCGATGTAAAGATGATATCCCCAGCCTTTCCGTCTCCTGATTTAAAAAAAATCCCCTAGCCGCTATGATATGATAGCTTGAGGAGATGCCAAAAAATCAATAAAAAAAATTGCAACAAAAATTACTCGTCAGTAGTACCTTATATATTCGCTTGTGTCTCCTCTAAACTGCATGTTATGGCGCGGGATATAGCCATCAGAAATCTCTAACCATGAAAAAGGTCTTGCTCGGCACCGGCCTCTCCTTGATCTTGAAGCCTTGCTTCTCGTAGAAAGGCACGACCTTGCCGTTGTCCCCCGCGACACCGATCCAAATGCCCTTGCTCACGCTGCCGTCCTGCTGCGGGGTATCTTTGATGCTGTCGACAAACCTGCTGATCAGCTGCTTGCCCCAGCCCTGGCCCTGATACTCGTCCAGCAGGTCAATGTGCATCGTCGCCTTGTACTCGGCCAGCAAGTCGTCGTTGCCGTCAATCAGCAGCAGGTGAGGGTTGTACGCCAGCCGCGCCAGGGCCGTCTCGTTGACGCTGCCGTCCGGCAGGAACAGCGGCTCCCTGGCGTTGAGGTCCGCCGGCCGGGTCACCTCGGGCGAAGGGTCCAGCACGGCGGCGACGTACGAGTCGTACGCGGCGACGAAGGCGGGTATGTCCGGACAGCCGATGCAGTAGCCCACGGGGCGGCCGGTGCCGTCGTCGACGACGAAGCACGTTGTCGGGGAGAGGTGCGTGTACTGGTGCGTCCAGACGTAGGGGGCGAGACGGCGGCCGGGCGGCGAGTTGATGAGGGCGGGGTTGAGCGTTGAGCGGCACTGGTGAAATTGATGTCGTGAGATTATCGGTTCGAAGATTGGGGGTGAGATCTTATTTGGAATTGGGGGAACAAAGGTTTTTTGGTAGGCTTACAATGTGAGCCATGCCGTCAAAATCAGACGGTCTGTACGACCGGATAAACGCCATTTCGTCTGCTTCTTCGTCGAGCCTGTAACGTAGATGTACTAGGTAGCTCTTAAGATAAAAAGGTGAAAACAGAGGACATTAATTTTTCCATATGGAAGAAATATCTATATATATATAGGCTATATCTCGTAGCGCAATGTGCTCCAAAGCCTCCCACTTTCCTCTCCATCTCATCATCACTACGTGGGGGGACGCTTGATCATCATCATCTTCTTCTCCCAAACTCCCAGCTTGCTCGCCGTCACACAGACAAAAAGAGTAATCACGCCTCAAGGGACAACCAGAGGACGTGTACCAGACTAATCCAGCTGGGCTGCGGAGCCTCCTGCATCTATCTGCATACGTAGCATGTGCCAGCCCTCCGTCCTCGTTCAGCCCACGGGTAATATCGCCCCAAAAATGACCCCAAACAAGGGCGGGCTGTGAAAGCCATCAATCCTTCCGACCCCCCGGTCCCGCGGTTCGGAGAAATAGCCCGGTGCACAGCCATGCAACAAGCACCACCTCCCAGGTTTCGGGATGCTATTCACGGCGAATTAGACATCAATAGTAGACAGCAAATATGAGAATTTGACCAGGCATGTATGGTCCGTTCCAGTCAATACCATTCCATTTTAACCTTTATAAAAGCACTAGCAAGCACTACCTAGTCTTGTCGTCCGCGCCCATCACCTCATGTGCTCTGCCTTATGCCGTCCATGCAGCCCGCCCGTAGTCCTTTCCCGTGTTCAGTTGTGATGTGCCAGTGCAGTCCTAACTACCTAGTAGTCTCGTTTTTTTGTTGAGAGCAAACACCGACGCCATGATTATGTTTGGAACCCAGCCTAATAACTCTCCACCAGCAACCGCTTCTCTACAAGTAAAAGAAAAAGAAAACAAAAAGGGTCCCAGAAACCCACATCTCCGCTTTCAAACGCACTTGAGTGTATGAAGAGGGAGGAGAAGAAAGGGGGGAAAGAAGAAAGGGTCAAGTTCGAAGAAAATAAATGGTAATGTCGGAAACTGAATGAAAAGCGCCCATATGACCCTCGATAAGCGTGGGCCCATCCATGATATTACAGCAATGTAGTAGTAGAGGTATCTTCGTCGTCTTTACTCATTTGCCTAGGTCGGCTAGATAGGAGACAGAACTAATAAAGTGAGAATCAACTGTGAAAATTTAATGCAAATCAGGCTTCACAAAGGGAAAAAGAAAAAAAAAAAAGAAAAGAAAAGGTGGCCAAATTAGATCAAGCCGCCGGGGAATCTACCGCTGGTGGCACTCCCCGGAGGCAAAGGTGGTCTGCCGTTGCTAGCAGGAGGGCTATTTCGAGTTCTCAAGCTGGTGCCTTCGCTTGTGGCCTTACGCAGTCTCTGCCGGCGTTGGGCAAGTGTGTCATCGTCGGAGTCATCCAGCCCAGGGAAGCCTCCGGGGACTCGCGGCGACGACATGTCATCTTCGCTGGCTCGACTGAGCGCATTCTTGCGACGAGGGTTGATTGGTGGCAGTGGAGGTGCTGCTGTGTTCGAAAGGAGGTTAGGCGTAGATGCTGTTGCCCCCAGCAAGCTACCGTTCCTCGATCGTGTGCCCACGCCAACCGGCGAGGCCATCGGAGACGGCTGTCCGGATTCATAAGGACGCTGTCGAGCACTTGGGGGGCCAGTCCTCATGCCTGAAGCACTTCTAGCGCTGCCAGGCGGACTGGCCGGCATGTACTGGTCGTCGAATGCATTTGATCCATTCCGCAGCCGCATGGGCCGAAGAGGCGGTGGACCACCGTTGCTCGCCTCTGATCCACTCCTCTCTCGTTCCGAAGGAGCCCGAGAGCCGGCTCGGGAGGTTGCACGGGAGCCACTACCGTGTCGAGACTCGTCACGAGCCTTCCGGTTGAACATGGAAGGCGGGGGACCGCCTACATCATAGGACCCTACTCGAGAGCCCATCGAAGGCCGCTCTGGGACCGAGCCCGGCTGATGCCGCTGTATTGTTTCCAGTTCTTTCATCTTCTGAAGCTCGCGGCGTGCTTGGCGGAAGGCCTTTAGACCGACATGAACAGTATCTTCTCTATCAGTGGTAGTCCCATCATCCGAAGGCCGTTCTCGCGCTTGCGTCGATCGCCCTCTGCGTGAATCGTCCATGAACTCTGCGGAACCCTTACGAGACGGCGACAGAGTTCCGTTTGACGTCGAAGACATGACAGACTTCATTGCCCTAGGCTGACTCTGATCGCGACGCTCAAAGAGAGAAGTGTGGCTGGTTTTTGACCTGAGGATGCCCAGTCCATTTGATCTCTGGGGATTGGTATCTTTGCTGTTCTCCAAAGATGGTGTTGATGCGGGAGAGGGCCTATCCATCTCGGCTTCAACCATAGAGCCCAGCTTCTCACGGACACGCCGAGCTCCATCTGCAAGATGACGGGCAAATTCGTCCTCCTCTCTTGCGACATCATCATTTGAGCCCCTTGGGCGGGAAGGGGATCGAGACATCATGGGCCGCACGTTGGCGGCAGGCTGGTTTGAATTGCTACTGCGGCTAGACCTGGTACCATTGGGCACGCTGTTTTGCTCCGAGTCTTGCGTCGGCATGCCGTAAATCGAGGATGCGTTACTGTCACTCCTCAGATGCGCTCGTACCATTCCGCTCAGTCCAGTATTGGGTCCCAAAGTAGGCGAATCCTCCGGAAGTTCAGGAGTAGGCTTAGACGGGGCCGAAAGACCGCCGCCAGTTCCCATGGGGCCAAGCGCGAGAGGGGCGGGGACAGTCGATTTTTTAAAGGCAGGATGATCGCTGTCCTTGGGTCTCTCGAGCGAAACCTTGGGGGCATTGCTCGAAGGTCGCACCCCGTTCAGCATAGAGGAAGAGTCGTCGCTATCATCAAAGAAGGATGCGGGATCTTCGGTGATGGACAGTTCCTTCATGATGGCTGAAGGCTCGACCTTCTCTAACAGCTTCCTCTGGCCAGATGAAGGAGACTGCGACCTAACATCTGACACGATGGAAGCATTAGATTCCATGGAGAGTTCCCTAATGGGTGTCTCCCGCCCTTGCTGCAGTTGTAGTTGTCTCTGTGCGTATGTGGAGTCGTCATACCTCTCACTCGGCCTCTCAAAGACGCCCATGGCTGTGGCCTTGCCCAAGTCATTTGGCTGAATAGACAGCTTCGGGTGATCTTCAGATTCACTCATGGGAGGGCTCAAGGGAGGAATTCCAAAACTTGACTTGGAGGAGGCAGAGCCTGGCAGCTTGGTACTAGTCTCAGCGGGAGCAAGAGAAGCAGAAGCAGAGCTAGTGACGGGAGGAGTGAACGACCGCAGGTTCGGGGCACTAGCCTTTGCCAATATCGGCCGGCGATCCGACACGCGCTCACCAAACATGGTAGTAGTGGGCGAAGAGACATCTGGCGTCATAGATCCAAAAGTCCGGCCCTTGGACAGGTTGTCCATCCTGGACATGGCAGACGATTGTTGGTCTTGAAGCTCACGGCTAAGGCCTTGTTCGTATAGACGCCTTGTCCTAGTGACATTGCGTTCTGCGGAAGTAGAATTGGTGGAGTCTCTCACGGATGATGCTCCTTGAGAGGTGACTGACGTTGCGGTGGAATAGCGAGCTGCAACAGACGAAACGGTTGAGCTCGTCTCGCGTCTTCGACTGGTTTCGGATTGAAGCTCAGACTGTGACTCCGACTGTGACTCTAATTGCAACTCGGGCAGAGCCTCTGATTGGAATTCGGGTTGCTGCTCGGAGTCTACTGCTCCATTGGCGTCGCCCCCGTCAACGGGCTGCTTCTCTTTCTCTGCTAGCCGCCATTTCTGGAAGGCTGACATCCCTACATCATCGTCGTAGAGAACCCGACCGGACATGCCGCCCTCAGCGAGCGTGCCGGAGCTATTCGCAGGGATCCTGTACACCTTTTGTCGGCCACCAAAGAGGTTGTTCCCGTCGACGGGCTTCCCGCGGTTCATGACGCTGCCAGCCGTGGAACTGGCGTCGTCCAGCTGGAAAGAGTCCAGGCGAGAGATGGAGGGCGTCCTTATCGATTCCACCTCAGCAATATCTTGTAGGCCGAAGTCTGCCATCCGTGATAATCCCTTGGGAAAGAGCACACTGTCATCACTGGCTTTGCCCATCTTTGTTGTAGGATCATCCTGTTCTCGCAGCATAGAAAACCGAGCTGAAAGGCCCGTCATGAGCAGACTGGTTCTGAAATCATCAGAAGACGGTAAAGCGTTGGCGAGATCAAGATCGGGCTTGACATCTTCGCTCTGGCCCTTCTTCTTTCCAAACATCCGAAAGGGGCCAGACACCTCTGAGTCCATGGACGGGCGAGCGCTATCCGTCTCGTCCTTCCCCTTCTTCTTGTTTCGGAACACATTCATCTTGGTCGAAAAGTTTGACAGAACGTTTTAACGAGCGATAAAAAAAAAAAAAAAGAAATTAAATAATGGCAAACGAATTTATGATGCAAAAGGTATCGGAGACCGTTTCACTAACTCATTCGAGGCCCGTGGGGTGAGACACCTTGCGCGACGCTGCGGGCGAAACCGGACTGCTAGAAAGTCAGACACTCAAACTCACAAGCAGCAGAAGATATAGAAACAAAGCGCATTGAAGATGTAGGTAAGATTCGAAGACGCTCGTGGGCAGACAAGTTGTCAACAGAAGTGAATTATTGCTGAATAACATTCTACTTGACGCGTAGAAGGCAGCATGTCTGTCTTCCTCTTTTTTTCTGCGTGCGGCTCACGGCCTTATGCTGTTCCCAAGGTGCCAAGGGGTCTAGTAGATGGCAGCAGCCATGACATACCTGGTCAATGGTTGTCAATTTGAAGTGTGTTCTTCTGACTATGCCAAAGAGGCACAGAGAAAAAAGGAGTTGATTGGATGCAGAGCGCCGTTCTCAGGCAATTCGAGCTTGGTTATTGAAATGAGAGTGGGTTGTCGATGCGACTTCGGCGGACCAAAGTGTGCAGAAAGGCACCCAGTATAGCGTCGTACGTGCCGTTCGAGAGGATTGCTAGAGCATAGGCCTGCGATAGGGCGGCAGAAGGCGTAAAAGTAAAGAAAGTAGCCGTGCTTGGATATCGACGACGCAATAGGGGAGCAGCGGCTCGGATTCGGCACCTTCAAAAGGGGGAAGTCAAAAGGAACTGTCGTCGGACCAGGAAATCAATCAAGGAGCGCCGGGTATCACAATGGCACGACGAAAGAAAGCATGCTTCGAGGCGACGGCTCCCTATAAAGCGTAGTTCGTCAACTGCGAACGCGGAGATGGCGAGAACGGCGCGATGGCGAAAGAGCGTCAGGGCAGAAGAGCCGCAGAAACAAGAAGCCTTGCTGGAAAGGGCAGAAAAAGAGAGCGGGCACACGGCTGCTCTTGAGGCGAAGCCGTGAGTGAGCGGATGAAGAGGAGAAAAGAAAAAAAAAAGAGTGGAGAGAGAGAGGCGCGACCAGGGTAGAAATTGGGATGCCGGACGACGAGAAGAAGGGGCGCGGACGAGGAGAGCACAGCACAGGGTTTGTGCGTGTGCAGTCTGGTCTGGTACTTCAGGCTCGTACAAGTACGCAGTTGGCTTTGGTATCAAATTAGTGCCTGCCCTCCGCTGTCTGTTCCTGGCCGGGGGCGGCTGCACGCTGCACGCTGCAGGCTCCAGCACACACGGAGGAGATGCAGCGGGCTCAGCGGCGGCTGTAGGAGGCGGGACAGAACATGAAGGGTCGACGCTCGGGCTGTCACCAGGCCCTTCGATCCCCTGGCGGCACTAGACACACAGCATTGGAGGCTATCGCTACCTAATCCACGCTGCAGCCATACGGCCACGGCAGGGGGGTGGCGCACAAATACAGGCTCAAATCGCTGCACATGCGGCTGTATGTACTACCTAGTAGGTAGGTAAGGTACTTACATGTACCTTGCGGCATTCCGCGGCCTGCCTGTATGATGGGGTACCTATGACGGATACTCTTTGTGCTGGCAATAAGATAGTCTCCCGTACCACATACGAAGCACGTTACAGCATCGCATGAGTGGGCGGCAGGGATCAAAGTAAACTTTTCTCTTCTTTTTTGTTCGCTCGGGCGTCTCACGGACAGCCTTTGGCTGGACCACTCGGAGGCCTGGTGTAGCCAATGGCTTGCTCCACCGTGCATCCCTCCCCCCCATGTCTTGCGAGCCATGGATCGATTGTCTCTGGGGCCTTTGCTCCGTGCCGACCTTTCAGCTCTGAGACCCAACCAGAGACAGCGTTGGACGGCTTTGAGTTCACTGAACTGCGTGTCTAAGAAGATAAACTTTCCCCTGATTTCCGCCGACATGGATAGGGGGGATTTTGGGCATCAACAAAGCACGAGATGTCGACTCAGGCCCTGGCTCTCTTTAGGGACGCGGCTGAACATGCCAGATAACATTATATTTGATAAAACAGTTCAAGAGGGGAAAACTCTCAGAGATTAACTGGCAGGCCCATCGGTGCTAAAAATGCTGCTACTGCCAAGTACTAAGCAGTACCTCCCAGCATTAGGGCAAACGTTATGTCTCAGCTTGGCCTAGCGTCATTTTCCTTTCGATGCCCCTCAGCAAACGGCAGCCACAAGTCCATAACGATCCCCAGTGCCAATCTCTTTCCGCACGACGAGAGCCAGGACATGCCTTTGATCAAAATGTCGTCGATCAAGGTGCGGAGAGGCTCTTTGCGATGCGGAGTCCAAGACGCAGCAGCAAAAAAGTCGGGCGCGCAGAGATAGGTGAGCATGAAGGCAGAGCTTACATCCCAATTCTAGCTTCCCCAATCACCGATTCAAGGGATGCCGTGGCTCGAGAGTGCGCCTGTTTCACAGCATGTTCGCAGCCAGCATTCTCACCACTCACAAGGCGGCATCCCATCTCGCCACACAAGCAATCTCAATTCTCCGTGCTTTGTGCCGCCATTCTCGCCTACCCAACAGGGCAGGAGCCTCGGCTGTGATGGGAATATGCTTGGACAGCCGCTCCATCTGCAGCCCGCGATTGCGTCTCACACGTATTACTCCGCCCATCATTTGCTTCATCCGGGGAAAGCAATATTATTGATCTCCCGCCGGAGCTCATTGGGCCATTTGGGGGGGGGGGGGGGCGACGCAGGGAGGCACGTACCAAGCATCTAGCTCTTGAGCGCTGACGGACCATTTTGCAGGCGCCTTGGAGAGCCATAACAAAAGGAGTGAGAGGAGCAGCTTTGGCCGGAAGATGGCAGTCAGTCGTTTCGCCTGTTCCCCTCCTCTCCTCCTAGGCCGCCACTACCAAAGGGAAGAAAAGGCCGATGAGCGCTCGCGCAGAGGCCACCGGCCAATAACTGACAGGTCGCAAAATGAGGAAAGCTTTTTTTTTTTTTTGAAAGGCGCCATGCGTGTGTGGTTCGACCTGAACTACAAAGCATTGAATAGCCGGCCCGACGTGACCATTCCGCAAACAGACTATTTGTCGCAGGTGCAGCCAATCTATTGTCTTCATCTCTCCAACGATGCGCTTCTTGGCTGCAGGATGGCTTTTGCTCCGCATACAGAATACGGAGCACCCTTTGCCGTCTTGCCCAATACATCTCCACTTGTCGCGTAGGACTGCTACGTACAGAGCGTAATGGCAGTCCTGTACGGCTTCCACATGCATCGGGGCTGCATTGCATGCAGGTAGGACCCAGATTAGATCCTCAACGCTGGGGGCATCTGCGCCCGAAACAACCGAACAACGGCCGCAGGTTGTATGGACGGGATGCCTCGGGGCATTCGGAACATCATCGAGTTCTATCGTTTTGTGCGCATTCGAACATGATTTCGAGGCAGCTTAGGTCACGAAATTCTGTCAAGCATCCTTCAAGGGAAAATTGGCGTCTCGTCTAGCCAATACAGTCTGCTCATGATAGTGCCAGACTCTGGTTTCACTGCCCTGCTGCTCCCGCTTTTCTTTCAAATGGACCTCCCGCAGCTTAACGATAGACGAGACGATGATCGCTTCGGCCCGCTCACTCGTCGAGTCTGATTTGTGGCGATGTCGGGTGGCGACTATGGCCACAGTACAACCGCCTAGGGAGAGGAGATCATTGGATATGAAACTCAAGCCAGTCCATGTCACAACCGGGCATCCTCAAACCCTCTTCCTTGCATATATGGCGCGCACAGAAATGTATCCCAGAAACAGCTATGCGGAATATGTACGAAGTACAAGTCTATGCGAAAATGGGTAACTTGGCGCTGCCGACGTAGCGAAGACAGCTTTAGTCGCTTGAATAGGTAAGATGTCAAAAACGGGTCGGAGATCCAAAGTGCAGGTTCAATGTTATTAGGACTCCGTACAGGGACTGCAAAGTGCTCGTAGGATGGGGCCATGGGCATGAACATGAGAAACTACACATAATAAGCAATGCTAGACCTGCGCTTCTCCATGAGCTGCCAATCGTTCCTCTTTGCAGAGTACCTGGACGCCACGGAGCACATGAGCATAGTCACCAGATCATTCGTTCTAACTACTAGGCGCAAAGAGAGCGACAGTTTCTCGAATTCTCTCCTATTGCAGATCCAGGGCTTCGACTGATGACGGTTGGAATAATCTTAAAAGCACCTTGACAGGCCCACGCAAGTTGAGCAGAACCCGGGCTACACGTTGCCTCCTTTCCGCCCCAAGTCATGGTCCTAGTCGAGGCAAATCTCCCCACAAACATGGTTCATGCGCCCACCGCCTGTCGTGTCTAATAATGACATTCATCAGGTGTGCGAACCACTGCTGCACGGGGTCAGCTAGCCAAATGACGATCCAATCTCTCGGCATGGGCAGCAGTTGCAAGTCATGATGGATCGGGGGGGGAGGGGGGTTAGAAAACAATAAGCCCCAATGACTTCTGCCATCAACATCGGAGAGAGAAGAGGGGAAAATGTCTTCCTCCTTTTAGGCACGTTACCGGCACGGAATACTTTGTCTGTATACCACTAGGTATGGCCAGGGGAGACGTATCCACCATCACACAGGGGGAGGGAACGATGGGAGGAAAATTACTCCCACAGACGGAAAGCGCTTCCCAAGGCTGCTGGCTGCCCCCGCTCGTCGAACCCCTGGGCCGAAGCTACGGCACTGCCCCATATTTCCGCGCACCAATCAGTGGCCTGTTCCTGGCGCTTGCCTCAATGGGGAGCGCTTTCCCCTGACAAGTGTTGCGGTGGTGACGGTGGGGGTGTGGATAAAAGAAGCTCCACCCGCTGGCTTCCTCGAATTTTTTTGCAAAAAGGCCTAATCGTCTTAGCACTTGCAACCGCGTCCAGATACGTGTTTCGAAGCCGCCGCGGTTCCAAAGACGGCTGTTTCTTCATCCATATAGGGCATCACCAAGGAGAGCTAGGACTTTACAAGTTAAGACGGCAATGTGCCATCCATCCCTGTTTGGCTGAGACAAGGAAACGTCTCTCAATGCACTAACAAGGGTTCCCTCTCGTACTACCAGTGTGCCTCGCTAGCAAACGTTCGAGCGACTCCCACAATCGTCGTCATTCAACATGGTCGCGATCACTGCATCAAAAGCTTCGCCATCCAGCCGATGCATTGTCGGAGCCATTGAGCGCTAGTGCCGGCACGGCAGCCAGAGCCAGGGCGATACCCCCGTGAGCCAATTCCACGGAAATGGTCCTTGGCAAGGGAAACCCAGCAAAAAGCCACGTTGGCCACGCTTCGTGCTGACCGTGCACCCACAACATTGCCCACACCAGGCAAGGTATCCTCCGTACAGGGCTAGCAGATGCGGTGGGATTGTGGATCAACGACCTCTTGTCAGATATCCTGCAGTTGCTCTTCGTCATGGTATATCCAGGGCTGAGGAACAAAGGTGATAAGAGAGCTGGCCGCAATTTATCACTTTTATGATGCGAGGTGCTTTGCACGAGCGGGCGAAGGTGATAGTCTTTCACCGTATATAAAGTTTCTCTGCGTTGCTCAGACGATGTCCACGTTGCAGAGTCATTTTGCATTATATTGGTAGGTGCTCCATATTCCGTGCTCCGATAATATAGGGTTCCATCCGGGCCGGCTGGTGTTCCGCGGTTAGCCACGCGCCAGATGGGTTCTCCATGAAGACGCTGGCCAGTCGCTTCGGCTACGGGAATATCGTGGCCTCGATCGCCCACAGATGACAACTTGCCGATGTGAAGGATTGCCACGCGCGCCGTCGAGCTCATGAAGTCGACATGGCGGCTAACGGAGCAGCGACTCATGCACATCTTTCACGATGTTTTGCCTCTAGCTGAGACGCTGCTTCCGCCAGTCCTAAAGGGGCGTCGCCTTTCTAGGCACAAATGGGGTAGCCTTCCGCCCATTGTTGATTGATGGAGCTTGTAGTTCATCGATTCACCCGCCCCTCCCCTGCAAGTATAGACTGAAAACGTCTTCACGATGTATTGGCGCCGATATGTCTACTACTCAGAACAGCAGCTCCGCAACCGCCGAGCTTCGTTGGGGGTGTTCACTATCACAAAAAGAGGATCTGCTTTGTCTATTCTGATCTCGGGCACTTGGCATCGCCAAGCTACTAGGGCTGCCGAAATTGTCTGTCTAGGGAAAATCTGGTGGGATTCCGTATGAATAAGTTGGTACTAGCAGTCATATTTCACTTAGTTCACAGCATGGACAGTGACGATACACGGCGACCTTCTACAGAATGTGTCACTTTTCAGTGCACGCCTATCAAGCGGATATGATGCCTGTTCACGTTGCTCTACGCTATTGAAGTCTAACAAAATACGTTGCGCAGCTCCGGTATTAAGTGTGACGGTGATCCTCTTCAACACACCTTCAAACCGTTGTCATAATTCTACGAGTGGTAATATCTGGATACGTCGAACTAGTCTTTAGGGGCAAATAATCTTATAAAGGCTATCTCCGAAACCAAGATGTGACAAGTCAAGCAGAGTTCTGTATGGATGTCCGAATACCTGCTAGCAGCATCAGCATTGTTCCCAAAGAAGTGCGCTGATCACCGAATCTTGCTCATTCGTGATAGCGCGTCTACTCCTTTCGAAAGATGAAAAACCTAAATAGCCTCACCGATGGATCTTCAGGTTAGTTCCTATGGAAAGGTTAAGTGACAACATTCTTCCATACTTTCTCATTGGAGCACTTGTGAATTTAGCCTCTTTTGCGCTCATCCAATGACGCCCGTACGAACGTAAACACTCACCGTCGATGGGGCTCTTAAAAAGTGAGAAAGTTCTTTTCTTTCCATTCCTAGCTTGATGTTGCTATGTCTCTTCTTTTTCCCCGCTCCAGCGTTGGGCTAATTTAATATACTGTGCATCACGCGGTCGATCAAAAGGAAGCAATAAGGTTTAGCTTTGCCCGTTTTCGATGCTGTCATTTGCGATGGGTCGCTAAATTAGGCTTTCTGGGCATGAGGCTCGAGTCTCAGTATGCAAGTCCATGGACGGATGGCTCATTTTAATAAATTGTTACGGCGCGTAGACGCGTAGTATTCGTCTTTTTACTTTCTTGTGAATATGGGTATCATCTCTGACTCTTGAGTGAGTTGCTTCATTCCTACAGGGTAGGCGTTGGGTTGCGATGGAGGTGAAATGGATTCATAACGCATCAAGTCAAAGATAATTGTAACCTCCGGGTGATGTACAAAGCACTACATTTAAAAATAATTCTCACTCTTGTTATGGAAAAGCTACTTTTGGTAAAATGCGGTGTAGATGGCTAGGAATTGTCATGCACCTCAAGTACCGACAACTCTACAAACGCCGTTCAACTTATAAAAGCCGTCGGTCTACTTGCCCTAATTTCACCGCTGACTCAATTGTCAATGTATCGTCACCATGGAGCTTGAAATGGAATATGCATTGCATGATTCCTGTTAGTCATGGATATTGTGCAAATTCGCATGCTACAAAAGACTGGTGAATCTGGACCCTCAATAGACAAAGCCTTCATGACTTGATATCAACTTAGTAGTAATATCTCATGGAAGAGATTATGCACCATCTGGGCATATGCTTCACAATGAGCTAGGATAATTAAAAAGACCATGGAATCAGAATGATTAATGTGCTTCATTTACGCATCACTGCTAATAGGCAACACTCTTCAAGCCCAACCATGTACCACTCGTAAACTGATTTCGGGACATCTTGGCAGTAGAGGAGATCACCATCAAAAGAAGTAAAGATAATGTAGTAGACACAAGCAATCTTGTGCAAGTGCTCTAGATAAACTCTATTAAACCGTAAATGGCCAGTCCATCTGGCCCGCTCAGACTGGCATGCCATGTCTCGACATGACAAAAAAAACCTTAGTGAGTACATGTTCATCTATAACAATGAAAACCCAGCGCAGCAACAGGTATATACGTGTGTGCGAGAGACGTCAAAGAGCCCTTGCACTGCATACAGCTTTTAAGATAAAACCGATGCCGAATAAGTGATTGATAAAATGAAAAAAAAAGATCATGTCCCCATCTCTCAAATACTCATTCCACAAGACGTCTTTGTCTCCTTCGCTTCGTTGGCTTCTGTAAGTGTGCATTATAAAAGGGAAAAAAAAGGGAAAAGGTGGCTCCGTGTGTATGACGTCTAAACCCCCACACAGAGATAAGATGGATAAGAAGATGGTGAGATTTCTAGCCATTTCTATGTATAAGCTTTGTTTTTCTTTTTTTTGAAAGTAAAATGTCAATCAGAGTAGAGATGATCACTCTTTCTTGGCCTTAGTCGTCTTGAGCTTGTTCTTTGGTACACGAGCCAGCCAGTAGATGAACAAGGCAGCGACAATGTTGAAGATGATGTATGCCCACATCAGGCCAAAGTTCCTCCATCGTTCAGAGTAGAAGCTGCCGACTTGGGCCAAGAAAGTGTTGGTAGAAGACATGGAGCAGTAGATACACTGGGTCGTAGAGTCGGGGTTGGTGAGATTACCTCCGGTGGCGTTGATGAAAGGGGTAAGATACTCCAGACAAGTCTGACCCTTGGGAGGCGCGAGTTTGACGAATTCGTTGCTGGCACATTCTACCGCTGTATTTGCCACGCCAACCGATAACATGCCGTTTACTAGGTAACTAAACGGCGAAACTCGGTACTACAAAGTCATGTCAGTAAATATGGATCGAAGGAAAAGGGGGGGGGGGACAGAGGGGAGACAAATGGATTAAGTTAGGAGCGCTTACCATAAAGATCCAAAAGCGGGGAAGAGAGCTGGAAGTCGCCAAAACACCACAGAAGATCAAACAGAGGGTGAACATCAAGTTGGCGATATTACCACCGGCCTCCGCAGTCTCGAATCCGGCAATGATGAAGGTGGAGAAGGTGCCGCTGAAGAGAAGGAAGGTCAGGATGAAGAGGAACATCAGGGCACCACGTTCGGCGACCTGGTGATCCGGCTCGGCGTTGCGGTAGAGGCCGACAGGGTAATACCAGCAGCAGTACATGATGACAGCCATCAGACTGTTCCACGGCAGCTCAACGATGATCTGGGAGAGCATGAAAACCTTCCACGAGTAGACCTTGGAGGGCCGTTCACGCACTTCGTACAGGGACCGCTGGATGACGAACTGAGGCATCGACTGCTGAACAAGCTGGCCGAAGACGGTGAAGAGCTGGAAGATGGCAAACATCTGGTTCTGGAGACCTTGCTCGGTGTTGGGGGCCTTGTAGAAGATGAAGCCGATGAAGAGGGCGACAAGGGTGCAGAGCGCCGTCTTGGAGTAGATGTAGATGGGGGATCGCCAGTACTGCTGGAAGACGCGGTACAGGTTCTCCTTGAGCTGTGTCATGAATGGCGCGGCAAACTCTTGGTAGCTGGTGGGGTCTTCCTCGTAAACATCGCCGACTGCCAACTTCTCTCTCTTGATGTTCTCAAGCTCCTCTTGGACGGCCAGGTACTCGGGGCTCTGGCGCCAGGTCTGGAACCAGTCAATGTCGGTGTGAGATCCAGGGGCCGCGCCAATGACTTCGAGCATCCATTCAGCAGGGTTAGCCTCGGGCGGGCAAGGGTGGCCTCCGTTCTTCTCAAAGTAGCTGGTGAGCGTCTTGGAGTTTTCGCCGATTTCGCCAAAGTAAACAGTCTTGCCACCTTTGGCCAGGAAGAGCAGGCGGTCGAATCGCTGGAAGAGCATGGCCGAGGGCTGGTGAATAGTGCAAAGAACGGCTTGGCCGGCCTTGGTCAGCTTCTCGAGAAGATCCAGAATAGCCCATGAGGTTTGTGAGTCAAGACCGGAAGTAGGCTCGTCAACGAAAAGCAGCAAGGGAGGCTTGGCAGCCAGCTCGACACCGATAGTGAGGCGCTTGCGCTGCTCCACATTGAGACCTTCGCCGGGCACGCCGACGACGGCGTCGGCGTACTCTTGCATGTCCAGAAGCTTGATGACCTCGTCAACGTAGGCGAGCTTTTCCTCCTTGGGTACGTGAGCCGGCTGTCGAAGAAGGGCACTGAAGTTGAGGGCCTCTCGGACGGTGGTGGTTTGAAGATGCAAGTCTTGCTGCTGAACGTAACCGGTCTTGCGCTGGAAGGAGGCGTCACGAGGACGTCCATCAACAAGCATTTCGCCAGTAATGACACCCATGGACGTGCGATCGGCCAGACAGTCCAACAGAGTCGTCTTTCCCGCACCGGAGACGCCCATCAGGGCAGTCAGAGTTCCGGGTTTGACCCAACCATCGACGTGATCCAGAATGCGGCGCGTCTCGCTCTTGATCTTGACCTCATAGCAAACGTCGTGCCATTGGAAGACGGAGGTTTGGCGCAGGAGAACGCCTTCCTTGGTCCTCTGAGCCGTGACAACCGGACCAATATTCGCCATTGCCGCCTCGGGATCGCTTGCCTTCTTTTCAGCGTGGACAGCAGCGGTGGGCTTGTGACCGCGTCGATAGACTAGAACTTCGCCCTTAGACTTCTTCTCGGAGACGAGCTCGGCAGCGACCAGGTAGCAGAAGAGGAAGAAGATGATGAAGGCGACGACAATGCCAAAGTTTCGCCACCGGTGCTCCCACTTGTAGCCAAAAGCAGATAGCGTATAGGCATCGCCATTGACAAAGGGCTGACCAGGGACTGAACCGACGGAGCTGCAGACTTGATTGTTCGAACTGACGTTGGAATACTCTGGAAGGGACTTGGAAGGGATGAAGTCGACGCATTCGAATTCGCGGTTGTGGAACTCGTTGACCATGAGAGCCTCAAAGGCATAGCCCAGCGGGTCAATGTAGTTGATCCAGCGGCACCAACCAAGCATATACTGAGCCGGCAGAACGAATCCGGTGAAGATGACCAAGGCAAGAATCAAGAGCGCAGCAGGCACCAGAGCCTGGAACAAAGTTCGGGAGGCAGACGCAATCATTCGGAAGATCATGGACATGACCAGGACGTTGGAGAAGGATATGAGCAGGAAGAAGAAGAAGGCGCCCGGCTCTCTCCGCAGATTGGTCATGAAGTAAATGGTCAGATTGAATATGATGGCGTTGGCTATCTTGTAAGGCAAGTCGCAAAGCATGGATGCGATGGCTTCCGCCGACGGGTGGTACAGGGCATATCGAGAATGCTTCTCGACAATGGGCCGTTGCGCATACAGGGTCAGAATCTGTTCAGAGCGTTAGTATCAGTATAAATGGTACTGGGGAGCAAGCAATGGGTGTTGTAAAAAAAAAAAAAAAAAGAGTGAAAAAAACATACTTCGAGGGCACTAGCAAAAGCGTTCATCAGGCAAGCAAAGAAGAGCAGGGCTCCACGTTGAAAGAAGCTAGAAGCATTATCCGAGAGGTTGTAGAAGACACTACCGACGATGAGAGCCATGGCGAAATTACCGATAAGAGCACCAAGGGTTAAGCTTGGATCTCCTGTCAGGCGCTTCCAACCGCGCCAGAGACAAAGCTTAACCTGCTGAGAATACGACAGAGTATAGGGCGACTTCTTCCGCTGGCCCTTGGCTTGCTGGGCGCGGCGCGAGGCACGGAAGGCCTCAGCATCGGGACCGTTGATGGGATGGGCTTGCTTGTACTCTTCGATCTCGGCCTGCAAAGCCTTGTACTGGGCGCTGTTCTTCCAAGCGGCCGCGAACTCATCAGGAGTCCGGGGCGCCCTGCCTTCAAAGCCAGGACGGACGACACGCTCGATGGAAGAAGTCATCGACGTGAGGAAATCAGGGGTAGTCTGACGAGCAGGGCACTCAAAGCCGAGGTCGATGAAATACTGCTTGGCAGCATCAGCGCGGCCAAAGAAGATCTGGCGACCCTCGTAGAGGACAACAGCCTTGTCGAACAGGTCGTAGGCGCTTTGGGGGGCCTGGTAGATGGAAACGCAAGCAGTGCTGTTGAACAGCTCGGTCTGCAGGCGCAGGGTCTTGCAGAACTCGATGGCGTTGGCGGAGTCGAGACCTCGGGTTGAGTTGTCCCAGCACTGCAGGGGAGCGCCGGACAAGGCAGCCTCGGAAATGGTCACACGCTTGCGCTCACCACCTGAAACTCCTCTGATGTACTCATTACCGACTCGGGTGTTGACGGTATGAGAGATGCCAAACATGGCCATGACAACATCTCGCAGGTGGGCGGCAAAGGCATTCTGGGAAAGGCCTTGGGGAAGTCTTCGGGGTTGTCTGGCCCGAGCAGCAAAAGTGAGGGTGTCACCAACGCTCAGCTGGGGGAAGTGAACGTCAACCTCGGCGGTGTAGATGGCCTCACCACGGTGTTGGGTGTGCATTTCCTTGGCCGAGATGCCTATGCGTAGTAGACATGATTAGCGGGCTGTTTAAAAAAAAAGCTTGAAACACGAGATGAACTGGATCTTGCATATGGGATATGTAATAACCCATAGCGCGAGCAACCAGTGGGCAAAGACCATGGTCCGGATAGCGAAAGAGCCGCCCCGTGAGGCATGGAAACTGCACATTCGTATGGGGAGAGGGAGAGGGAGAGACTTGCCTTGATAGTTAAAGTAGGCATCATCGTCGACGTAGATGCCGTTCATCTCGCCAGCAATGGCCTTTAGGAAAGTCGAGCAACCGGAACCAGGAGGGCCGAGGACGACCAACATCTCGCCCTTGCGAACGATGCCGTCAAACTGGCGCAGGATGTCGATGCGCTGCTTGTTGGAGGAAACGAGGCCAGCCATCCAGCCGGCGAGGGAGAGCCAGACGTTGGCCACATCCTTTTGGTAATCCGTGGCGGCGCCAAAGCCGTAGACGTTGAGATTCTGGAAGCAGACACCGGCGGAGCGAAAGGAGCCGCCATCCTGGGAGACGAGCTCGACGATGGCCTTGGCCCATTCCTTGGCGCTGAAGTTGGGCGAATGGGGGTTCAGAGGCGAGTCCGGGCCGGCCAGGAAAGGATTATCACCAGCGGCGCCAGAGGCACGTGAATACGAGCGAGCCAAAGCCTGGACGACGGAAGCCCTCCGGTTCATCTCCTTGGTCTCGTCCACGGCTGAATCGTCATCGTCGCCCAATGTCCGCGTGGGGGATGCGTCCTTTTCGTTCAGTGTCTCAGTGGTATCGTCATGAACCGGGGTTTTGGGGACGGTGCTAGAGACAGGAACAGACGGCTCGGCCGCCGTGGCGTCGTGGTCGGCGCTGCCAGACGTCGCCATGGCTGGGATACCGGTCGACGCTGAGGCTGGCGCACTGGAAAAGCGCTTGCAGCGGTTGCGCGCTCCTTCACCACTGCTGGTCGTATCTGTTTGGAGGCTCGCGGGGAGATTTTCAACTTGTTTGGCACGACTCGATATGCGATTAGGTCGGCGTTTGCGAAAGGGTGGTTTCCAAGTCAAGTACCCTCCTAAGAAAAAAAAAGGAAGCCTCGATACACTCACTAGTCGCCAAAAGAGGGTCTACCGAGTCGAGGCTTGGATGACTTGCACCTCTGCTCTTTTGAACGACCGACTATAAAAGACCGACTGGTACAGGATATAGAAACAAAAGAGGTAGAAGAAAAAAGTAAATAAACGAAATAGCCCCGATCTATATGGAGATGGAGGGGGGGAGACGAAGACGGGGGGGCAAGGGGACAAGGGGACAAGCGCAAGGAGAGCAATACGGAGTCGACTGCAGGAAAAAGGGCTTTGACGGGAAGGTTTTAGCTTGCTTCTGTTTGTCCGCCTGCCTTCGACTGAAGGATCCGGATCCAGAGAAGTCCGTCGATTAGCAGGCGGAAATGGGGACCGGGGTGGCCAAAAAAAGGAACATCAGTGAGACTGAGCTTTGTCACGAACTTCGCACCTCATGTAGAGCCCGACCCGCGAAGGCGCCCCCCCCCCCCCATTCATCCCTCATTCCCTTCTTCCAGCTACCTGGCTCAGTGCACAAGGTGGTACTTGGCCCTCCGTAGCGCGTCCCGCAGTTCCACCCGCAAAACTCAAAGGCTCCGAAGGGCGAGCCTCCTAGCAGTGGAGGCCTTTTTGTCGCTCAAGCTATTACCGGGCATGTACTTCTTGTTGGCACGCAGGGCGCCTAGAAAGAGGGCGAAGCCCACTAGAAAGTCGCTAATGGGCAGGGCGGTCCGTCCCTCCACAGTGGTTGCGCTGGGGCTTCGCCGTAAGTACTACATGTACATGTATTGATCTGACATTATAAGCGACAAGCGAGCCCAGCCCGTCCTTTTTTTTCTTTCCTAATTTATTCTATTTTATCCATAAATGGTACCTTACTGTACGAGTACGGGGCACGCCGTAATCCTGCTCGTTACGCGTATTGGCGGATTGCCCGCAAGCCTGCACGAAATCTCACCTCGTGCGTCCTCTACGCTGCTTTTGATCCTGCGCCTAAGATGCTCAGCTCAGTCATCCTGGGATTTTCATGGGGTTGCATCCTGGCGGGCGTGATGCGGTTTGATCTATGCTTCTCACGCACAGGCTGCCAAACGTGTCCCTCCCTTGGGACTTGTGCCTGACCTGTACAGAGAGCGCCTTTGATGATGCGGTCGATTCCATCATCGACAGCGAATGCAGCACCTGGCGGAGTCTTTAAGTGGCCAGCCTTTTTTTCGTTGCTCCATAACAAAACATTGAAAGGTACATGTACCTGAAAGGCGCCGCAGCAGGCAGCTCGGCTGATTGGCGGAATGGGGGGACTCGCCTGTCTTTTGATCGCGGCCAGTCCCAAAACAGGCCTTGTACGGCCGAGAGTTATTTAGTAGCTATACGCGTATTTGCCAGGCATGGGCGATTCACTACGGCGTACTAGGTACTAGTTCGCAGCTTTCGTCCCCATTCTTCTGGGAATAGCAGCCAATGTGGCGGGCGGATTCATTCGGCCGACAAAGCCCTGTCCACGAGCCCGAGTGGGCTGCCACGCCACACAGTTACAGAAGCGCAGCGCCTCGCTGAGACTTGAGAGCATTCGCAGTCGGGGTCTTGCAACAGCCCGACTCCCCGCCGCCCAACCGGCCAAGTCGACGACGCAAGGGGAAATTCGAGGGCTCGATGGGGCCGAAAAGAATGAATGCCCCCAGCCTGGTTACAATGTACGGAGTAACTACTACTACTGCTGCTACTGCGTACCTACTGTCATCTGCCGCCCCATCTAATGGAAGAATGTGATGGTGCTGATGGTGATGGTGATGATGATGATGATGATGATGGGGGCCTCAGCAGCATGTGGCTTGGTTGCTTCCACACGCAAGGGGAGGCTGCGATACCACATGGCAGCACCAGGGCATCAAACTCGAGCCTGACGCATCGCCAAGGTGTCATTCCTCGTGCATACAAGAGCACCACGTTATCGCAATGCTCCCCGATCTGCCATTCCAGGTACCCGTAACCGCCCGACCAACTGCCAGCGAATGTCCGCTTCTCTCCGCAGCCAACGTAGAGAAAATCCCGTAATCGTGTTGGTCCTTGACAACTCGACACAAGCTTCTCACTCCGCACTCCGCAAGACAAAGACCCTTTTGGCAGCTTCGTCTCCGCAAGCTGATCTGCTATTACACTCCCCCCCCCCCTCCACTCGTCTTTCAAACCAACTTTGCCATCAACGTGTATCTCTTTACAAATGGGCTCATGTGCTAGATTGGCGGGCTCGGATCGGACTCCGATGGTCTGGAGGCTGGCTTGAAGTCGTGACACCACGGTGATGCTATGTAGCAGCTGCGCTTAACCATCATGCAAGCTTGATGAAGGTGTGATGTAAACATGAATATACTCTCGTGACATTCGACGACCAACCCCAGGTCCTCAGGTTCACTGTTTTACCGTGTCCTTACTGGATCATCTACAGTGGTCCCCTATCATTTCCCCAACATTGAAGAACATGGCTTAGGCCGTAGGAATCAAATGCCAGCGTCCCCTAAATAGCCTTACGATTAGTGTCTACACATGCTCACCTGTCGCAAGTGCCGACTGGATCCATGTTTCAATAATGCTATCCTCAAATAGTCCTGTCTACATGACACCAGCTCGGCCCCCATACCTGCTAATAGGAGTCGTGACCGTTCGTAGTACGAGACGACCCCCAAGCAGACTCCATCCCCCCCCTTGTGCTCCATAATACCTTACCTATCTATCTAGAAACTATTCGACATCCTGGCTTTCCTTATTCGGTGAGCGGCTTAAAAGCTGGGCAAAATAAACCCCCCCCTTTTCCCTTCATCCTGTCCCTCATTTCCAAGCAAAGGCAACTATACCCGATCGTTCTTCGTCCCATCACCAAACTGATTGTCCGCAAAAAGCCTCCCCATCTCCGCTCCGCAACTCTGGGTCTTTTTTTTTTTTTCTTCAGACGGCGCAGAATAATGTGGACAGAGTAATACGGAAGGAATGTCACTAGCCGAAGCATTTGTACGCCGTATTACTTCCACCAGTGGGCATCTTCTTTTAAGGTTGGGAGCGAGCCTTGTCTGCCGCTCCGAAGCCACGCTGCCGCCACTTTCTGACTCGCTTCCTCGCTCCCGATATGGGCTGAGGGAACAGGACGCCACTAGTGGGAAAAAAAAGGTATCAGCAAGGACAAATAACAATGTTGATTGTAAGTGGGCTTTGAGCATTCTGAGACAATGCGTGTTCAGCCTGTAGTTACACGAGTGTAAGTATCCAGCCATGGCTTCATTCCTCCATTGTATGCCCGTAGAGCTTGCTAGGATTGAATACACAAGCATGGGAATCTCTTGGCAAACACTAGCATCTTTTGTCTCATCTCGTAGGAGTTACCCCTCGATATCTGAGTTCTTATCGCTTTCTGAGCCATTGTTCTCTCAGCCGTTAGCCCCTGAGATTCATGGCCCCCTCCCCCTTCAAACAACTTCGCCTACACCGTATATCACATATAACTTGAGTATAATTTCAATAGCTATTAGGCGCGGTATGTATTTTGTCTGAAGCGCCTATAATAGAGTTGTGCTCCTATAAACTCTTCGTGAGCAAGGCCGCATTCTCTAGGTATCTAGGCAACCCTACAGGGAGGCCTGCACTTTTCGTTGGGATACGGGCTCCTCCTTTACATCGCATCTGACGAATCATTTTGATATCTATCATCGTAATCAGTGACTGTAGAACATAGATAAAAAGCATATTCGGAATTCAATTGGCGTTAGTAAAGGGTAGAGAAGCATATGTCTCGGAATATCCATACAAATCATTCACCTATTACCCCTTGACTACACCGCGCGCCACACCAAAAACTTTCGAGGAGAGATGCCAACGAGAATACATCACCATCTTCGCTTGATATGTAACTAGAAGAATATGGCATATGGCTAGGTGAGATATATACTTCATCGGCGCGGCCGCCCACTTTGCCTACTACAGATTCCTATTACCATGGGGAGCTGCATGCATCCTACAGGAAATTGATGCCTACCCCCAGCTGTATGCCTTTTGTCCCTAGCTCCCCCTTCCTGACAATCACCGGCAAGCCAAAGTTGAGTTCAAATCTCGCCACGGGATGTGCATATATTAGCCCAACGCCGGCAGCGAAGCTTGGGGGCCCGTTGAATAACTCTCCAACAGCATTCGAAACGCTGCTCCGCACAGTTTGACTGTCCAGGCCTTCAGCACCGTCCTGAGTCTTTGTCTTGCTCTTCAGCGCAACCAGGCGACCTCCGTTGGCAAACAATTGGACTCGTAGACCGGAATCTGGCCCTTTGTAGGGTAAAGGAAAGAGCACGTTTACGCTGCCAGCGGCGAACACATCTCCCCCAGCGGCATCCCGGCCGTCATGCGGTCCCAGCCCACCAAGCTTGAAGCTGCGAATGTCCGTTGGCCCCCCAAGTAAGAACCGGTCGTTGAGCCGGCTGGGCAATGCCTTGCCGCCAAAGTTGTAGCCAAGGGGCAAGGGGTAAAGCAAGCCTGTTCTGAGTCCCGCTCCGAGAGAAATGCCCGTCCGCCCAGCAATCCCGGGGAGCGGAACAGGAACAGCGCCGCTTACTTCCAGCTCGCTTTTGGAAAATGCAACGTCACCACCTAAAGGACCAACGCCGGCAAGCTCTAGCCCCGTTCGAATCATGTAACCGCTCTGCGGAAGCTGTGGATTATCCCGCCTCTCTCTGTAGAAGATGTGCTTGATGGCACTCTTGAGTGTATCGCCAGCATCCTTTCTGACTGTAGGGCTAGCATCGGTAGCAAGACCAGTGATTTGTCGCCACGCCCCCGAATATTCGATGGAATGTGTATCTCTCTGACTGTTAAGCCACGAAAAGCGCACGGAGGCGCCTTTCAACACTTCTTCATGCGATGCCCACGGTTTCTCCACGGCAGAAGACAATGCTTCTAATGAGACGCGCATGTCCGGGTTGCTCAGCACTGGAGCGCTCAGATTGGCGCTATAGGCAGATCGCGTACGAGTTCCTGCTTTCGCATTCAAGGTGAGCATCTCGGCTCCACCAAACATGTTGCGCCACAGCAAGGAGCCGTAGGCAGAACCCTCGCCATTTCCGACATCTGTGCCTGTTTGAAGCTTGAAGCGGGGTAGCTCGCGAAGCCCAATGGCAATGTCTACATCAGTAGGACTCGTCGCGGCGTCAACCTGGCTCGACTGAGATAAATAGACCTGTGGAGGCTCTCTCAGGATTTCTGGCCTTGAACGTTAGCGACTTTTCTTTCCGGGCGATTTCGATCGTGGTTGTCGTACCCAGTCTGCTCAGCTTCCCCGTTGCCACCTGCAACCTTGATAACACCTCGCCGACTGTATAGGGGGCATCTTTGCTGTCGCTGAGTAAAGGATTTAGTATCGGGTCGAGAAAACCTCGTCGAATGTTCTTGCCGCCCGAGACTGTAACCTCGTTGACCGTCATGGGCATCGACATTTGATCCACCATCTTGAAGCATGGTCAGCCGGGCATATAGAAAATCCTTGCGAGATCAAAAGTCGGCAGTACCAATTGCGCTATCCTCTGCTCCTTGGCCTCATCTTCGGCGCTCTGAAATTCCGGGCTCGCCCTGGCATCGCGGAGCACGTCCTCAGCATCCTCATGTAATTTATTAAAATGATTCGCGGACTTGAGGAGTCAGCCACCCATGTCCACCAATGCCAACAGAAAGAGTGCTTCTTCCAATTGCTTACCGGCCGCCCAGACGATTCTGAAGTCGGCGCCATCGTTCAGCGCCCAGAATCTGCTGACTCCCTCACGATAAGATCAGCACATGCAATTGTAGTCGGAAGATTTGGCTCGCTTCGGGAAAGCCATCCTTGCTTGTTTCACTAGCGCGAACGAACCTGTGGCTCAACCTTGGAGGCACCAGCCACATGGCTGGTGGACTCCAAGCACAGACTACGTAGGCGGTACGTACCCCCAAGTGTCCCATCGCCTGCGTCAATCTGAGGCAAATCCCCCCGAAAGCCCCCGGGCTGGAAGTGCCCTTCAGCCCAAGCCACCGTGTTCATCATCTTCTTTCCTACATATCCCATCCATGCCCTCGTTCAACCACTAATCTAATCCTACCCGCACCAAACTTTTCGCGAGCGTCGTCGTACTCGATACTGCAATCCTTCTTTCTACAGTTCCATTCTTTCGCTCGCGCTAGAGGACTGACGACTCCCACGGAGGCTCGCGCACGCGACCGAACCCCCATTACTCTCCTTCCTCCTCTGCCAGTCCCGTCTTCACCCGTTTCCCCATCCCCGAGGCTATGGCTAGTAAAGCAGCGCACAAGCGGGTATGTGCTCGAATCATGCCAAAAGGGCGCTTTTGGATTGCGCCGAGGCTAACAAACCATGGCTAGTTAACGCGAGAATACAAATCCATCTCTGAGAACCCCCCTCCATACATTACTGCCCATCCTTCCGAGTCAAACATCCTAGAGTATGTCGCCCTTCGACTTGTCATCGGCTGAGCCGTGATTCTAACGCAGAGGCATAGATGGCACTATATCATCACCGGCCCCGAAGATACGCCCTACCACGGCGGCCAGTATTGGGGAACACTCATTTTCCCTCCGAACTATCCGTTTGCCCCCCCAGCGATTCGCATGCACACCCCATCGGGACGATTCCAGCCCTCGACTAGATTGTGTCTGTCTATATCTGATTTCCACCCAAAATCTTTCAACCCAGCATGGGAAGTGTCAACCATCTTGATTGGCCTTCTGTCGTTCATGACCAGCGACGAAATGACCACGGGCTCTGTGTCGGCCTCTAGTGTTGAGCGTAAATTCCTTGCTTCACGATCACGGTGGTGGAACTCTACCGGCGGCGGCTCACAGGCTAGAGGAAACGTTGCCTCCAGAGGTAATGTTAAGGCCGGCGACGGGGGCGCAAAGTTTCGCTCGGAGTGGCCAGAAATTGACGCGGAAAACTGGGAATGGATGAAGAAGAATAAAATAGACCCGGCAACAGGTAACAAGGCGGAGGGCGAGAATGGCTCTTCGTGCGGACCACAGCTAGGCATTGCCGCTTCGAGCGGACACCAAACTCAAGCCGTGGTGGACGCCGTTGTGCAGCAGCGGGATGCCGGGCGTGGCTGGCTTTATCGGAACAAGCTGCTCGTTGCCGGCGCCGCGATATTCATCTACGTGCTCATTGTGAGGCTGGTAAGCGGCAATGAGACGCTGGCGTGAAATTCCAAGATTTGTGGTCTTGTTGATATGGGCAAGAGCCTCTGCGTTTCTGCATTGTTACAGGGGGACTATATGGGTGCAGATAGGCACAGAGCTATTGACGGCAACCTGAAAGCAGGCATGTAAAGTATGGCGTTTAAGGATGTATATGGTAAATTCTTTAATTGAGGCTTGGTCTTTGTTTGCGAATACTCGGACTTACTGGTTTATGGGTTGGTCTTCTATTGCCATTTGCTTTAGACCGATGTCATTTATATATTCTCTCCGTCTAGCATCCAATACGTATCTTGAAGTCAGGCTGCAAGAATGAATTTGATATTTAGAAACAAAATGTCTTCCGAAGTCTTCCGAAAGCTTGAGGACATACGGATAATTACTCCCATGAGTGAGGGGCGACACTGCTTTCATGATTTAGGTGACACAGGCAGTTCCTTACAGCCAGATTTGATGAGATAAGACAGGGGCTATTTAGGACATGAAAGTCCTCCACCTTCTTGGGTGACTTGCCGGTACTCGATAGAGTACTTGAATGATACTAAACACTCCTAGGACACGCAACCGTAAGCTAAGGCAAGGAAATATACAAGCACCGGACATTTCTGCGCTGATTTCCTGATGGCATATGCAGAGGAATAGACTGGCCTAGACTCCGCCCCATTGCCAATAGGAGGCATTTCACAATATCTTGTACCACCATAGCATCTCATGTACTCCGTCGATTCCAAGTGATTCGATAAGGGGAGCACCAATTGCTGTGCTGCTCACTGATCCCGAGATTCTGCCGCTATTAAAAAGAAAAAAAAAAAAAAAAAAAACAAGACACTACAGACAAGTACTGTACCTTGGGTGCAGTGCGGTTCTATTAGCAGCGGTACGTACCTTACCCAGTAGTTTCCGGCTGTCCTGATTAGCAGGTGCAGAGGAGATGAGGTGCAGCCTCTTCTGCGGGGATCTGAATTTTTGTTGTCATCACCGCAAGGCCGGGTGCGCCCAGTGGGAGGTCCATCATCTCCCTCTCTCTTTTCAGCTGTCGTTCTGCCTTCTGATCCTTCCTCCCCTCCCCTAAAGCTGCCATCCGCCTCTCGCCTCCCCCAGGCGACGTCCTCTGGCATCTCATGACTCGACTCATGCCTCTTTGCCGAGATCTCGAGATTTGTCGTCCAGGTCTGGCGCGCGGGCGATCGGAAATCCAAGGCCTCCCCTGCCCCTCGCCGGCCTGCGGATTTTGAACCAGGCCTCAGCCCACCAACACCCCTCCGCCCTGCGACCATCAGCTTTCGTTCTCGACCTGCGCCATGGCTCCGCTCAACGGATCTGCAAAGCCTCGCAGGCCTGCTGCTGCTGCCACTGCCGCTGGCAAGCAGATGCCCAAGCATGTGATGCCTGCGATCCCTCTGCCGTACGTCAAACGCCAGGCTGCAGCCGCGGCCGCGGCGGCTCCTGCGACTGCCTTGCCCTCGACCAACCCTGCCAAGTTTGAGGAGCAACCCCAGGGCAGCACTTTGGAAGTGCAACCGAATGATGTGAATCAGTCGTCTCCCACTCTGATTGCCGACACGCCATATGCCGCAGAGTCACTGTCGGCTCATGGCCCCCCGGAATCGAAGCATGTTGCTCAGACGGAGTCAAGTTTTCGAGGCTCTGATGGTAAGTCGCACACATGCATATTCCATACCCTGAATGTGAATCGATCTCGAGTCGTTCTATTCTTTCCTCCTCAAGTGAAAAATTCAACCTTCTGATCTTGTGTGAACATTTCTAGTTGCAGATGCGGTCGAAGCATTGCCTGCTGGCAACGAGCTTAATAGAAACATCGACCAAGCTGCTGCGAGCCACCCTCAGACCCTAGCAAATCAGCCGGTCCTATCGAGCAACGCTGATGCTCCCGTCCCTTCGACTACCTCTGACACCTCTTTCGAGACGCAGACAAAGTTTAATGGCGCCGAAATAGCTGCTGCCCAGAGTGAATCCAGACACAAACCAAGTGAGTTTTGTCTCGGCGGCTCCGGACTGATATCAGTATCTGCTTCTAACCACGACTACTCTTCTACAGCTCAATATCCGCCCGTAAAGCTTGTTTCATCTCAACCGCCTCCGCCTGTTTCTCCGACTCGATACCAGATGCCCCCGCCGTTTCAACCCGCACACCGTCCCATGGGCATTATGGTGAATGGTGACTTGGCCCGCGGTGGCCCTAGGCCCCCCTTACCGAATGGCCCGCCCCATATGCATCAAGCCCATCCGAGTAACGGCAGCATTCACTTTGGAGCGTTTCAGGACTCCCAGAGCTCCTCGCCTGCGCCACCACACTCGGGTGGGATTGCACCACCACCCGGTATGCCGGTTCCCGACGGACGGCCGCATCACATCTTGCCTCACAATGGGAATGGGTTTCCTCCCATGATGCCGCCATATGGCGCAGAGATGATGCCGATGGGCAATTTCGATGCTTATGGGAGACCTCCGATGGCGTATGGGCCAATGGACTCGTATCCTCCCTATGGTACCTTGGGACCGCCCACACCGCATAGCTTCCATGACTCTCAATCTTCCGCTCAGCAAGATGAGACAGCCACATACGGGCAATATCGTCCTGGAGCTTTGCGTAATGGCGCGGTGGGACCCGGAGACGATGCACAGGCTCAAAACCACCAAGGGCGGATTTTTGGGTTGCCTGAGTATCCCCGGAGGATGCCCAACCATGGACTGCCTCCTCACATGCCTCAAGGTGACGATGCTGATGGAATTGTCGGGTATTTACAGCAACAGTTTGGCTCTCCTGAGCTTGCGGACTGTACATTGGAGCTTCGATATACGGATGACCGGGCTCCGCCGGTGCGAATTTCCGGCCATAAACTGATCCTTTCTCGCAGTTCCCAGCTATTCAATCTCTTGCAGAAGCAAGCTTTCCAGTCGTCTCCCAGTGATAGGTCCCTGCAAACTCTTCTCCTCGAGACGGATAGCAAGTGGATCCGTTCTGATTCATTCTATATGGCAGTCCAGCGCCTCTATGGTCTACCTCTGCTTCATGCACCTCCGCGGCGCATCGGTATGGAATCGGGGGACGTGACTGCTGCTGGATCGATGAACGAGCAATTGGACTTTGCAATCTCGTACGCAGCGGCTGGTCATTTACTGGATTGGTCTTCTGTCGTTCGGCGTGGCTGTGAAGTAGCTACTCATCTTTTGACTTGGGAGAGTCTCGAACGCGTCTTGGAATTTGCGCTGGATGGATACACGGATAAAGGCTCTCACGAGATTCACAAATACGGTGACGGCTCAAAGATTCTCCTCAATGCCGTGGTCACCTTCATTGTTCACAATTTCCCGTCACATTTCAATTTTGACACTGAAGCAATTGAGACCGTTCCATATGGGAGACTTCCAATCAACCCGCCCACACCCGTCAAAGAGGCTTCCGCTGATGACGAGGTGCTATCAGACTCAGCTGAAAGGCCTTCTGTCCAGCTAGGAAAGGGGCGTCGTCCTCAAAAGCTGAACGGCATCCAGTTTGGAGACTTATCCTTTTCGGAAAGCAAGAATTTGGCAGACACGAGCACTCCCAAGGCTACTCGTGCAGCTCAGCCAGCCTCATACTCTATCCTCTCGCGCATCCTGACTGAGATTCCCTTTAATCAGCTAAAGTTGATTTTGGAATCTTCTGGATCTGGCAATGTCAATGGATGGGCAAATGCTGAGTCCCGCTACAGGGTCATCAGGATTGCCGTTGAGGAGCGTGAACTGCGCCGCCGTCGTGTCTTGGACGCTGTGCTATACGGGCGGGTCCCCGAAGCGGAGGTACTTCGAGCAGGGCTCTGCAGTCCCGAGCCGAGAGACTTGGGCAGATGGACTGCCTTGGGATGGCAAGAGGAGATACTGCCTTATGGTAACCCAGATGGCCCTGCCCTGGCTCGCAAATGGGTTCCATTGCTGGAGACCAAGAATGGCTCCGTCACCAACGTCCCTGAATATCCATGATGTCTCGATTGGCATAGCTGACGATTGACGACCCCCTTCTCTCTCAACGAGTTGACGAACGCTAGACTGATCATTATGCATCATAGCCTCACAAAAGTCTTCGATTCAACCTTTTGCCTTGCTCTGTGTGTTTAACCTCTTTCTTTCTTTTTTTTAAGAATCGGGCGTGCATCAATGCTTTTATTACAACGTTAGCCCGCCGGCAGGTTGATTTTTGTTTTTTTGAGGAAGGCTATCCTGGATCGGACGTGGAAGGGAGCATGGTGGAGGCGGCGTCGTTTATACGTAAATGTGAGCCAATAATCCTGCGTGCATATTCTTGCTGGTGCTGGGATTTTTCTGTCCCCACTACAGAAGCCAAGGATATCAGAAATGTCCAGAGGATTCGGTGGACATGCGGGAGCTCTCCTTCTTGACGGACGTTAAAGAGGAGAACTAAGACATGGGGTTGCTCTCCGAAGGCTGCGATCAACCCAAGTTGTGCCTCTCTGGAGTGCTCTCGTCTGAAGGGATCAGGCGCAGGCCCAGGGGTCTAAAAGGGAGGGCTGAAGTCTACAGGGAAGAGCCTGGAGACTGATTGAGTAAGACATTGATATTGAAAAAAAAAAGTTGTCTTTTGATTGGAGGTATTTGACGAGCATTGATGATATCAAAAAGCTGCTGCTGAGCGGCGACTGGGTAATGTGGAATGTATATTCGAGAGGTCCGGGATCCACTGGCGTGGTGATTCGGAGGGATATAGCTGGATGGAACTGGTTGCAACGACGGTATTTAGTGGTTACTCTGAGCAGTGGCATCAACAGTTTACGATAAAACGGATCGATGGCGATTATGCTTGTATGAGCCTTTCAGTTGACTTGAGAGATGTGTGTGCAGTGTATATTGCAAAGTCTGATGGCTTGAATGAACCCATGCGCAGCCCATCTCGTAGTAATAGCCGAGGCTAGGCTTGGCGAATACGCTCTCCGCAGTACAAGGCGATGCTCTCGAAAGCGGTCATCATCCGGTTCTCTCTAGTAGTCTTCGATAGGTACCTTATAGTATAATGTTTTCAACAGTATGTCATTTGTACCCTATATATTGATTCAGGTAAGATTCGGATGAGGCAGGTAAGTACACGGTAAAGACATTACTTTGAAAACTGCTCCGCTGCTTTTCGGCTATCACTGCAGTGGCTACACTCCTACATGTTCTGTCAGTGACCACCAGTGTTTATGCCGTTGGCGGTTTGAAGAAAGGGCATGGTTGTAGCAGTACATGTGAAATTTGCGGGCGAGCTTCGAGGCAATCAACTTGGAACCTATTTGGTGGGGAAACCCTGTTTCTGCCCGCACATTTGCCCAGACAGACTCCACCCCAAGAACCCACTGAAGCTCCATGAAAGTAGCGGTACTTTCAACGTTTCCCTTCGTCATGCCACCCACATGTTCCGCGCTGCCGAGGCTGTAACGGCCGTTCGCTCTTACCAGACCAGGGATCTGTGGCTTGCCGACAGGGAGGCGAGGCAGGCGCTTTGGCTCTCTTGCAGCTTCCCTCAACTTCGTCTCTGTCTTTCACCAGATCGATCGAGCTCGCTAGGCTCATTGCTGTTGCGCCTTGACGATAACCTCATTTATGGGCTCGTCCAGGCTTTCGCCTTTGCTTGACGATACAAACGACAATACGAGGACCTCCATCGTAGCCTTTGCCGTTGCCGGCTGTCCCCCTGCGCATCGCGTTTTTTTGGGCAGCACCTTACAATCGCGGTCACGGCACCCCTCGTCTCCAACTCGGGCGATGAACGAAGACATCATTCGGATGTAGCTGCTCAATCTAGGACTGCATCGTCTCTAGAGACTTCCTACCGCTTGCCAGAGACTCTCAACAAATCCCAGGCCTGTGCCTAATCTTCGGACGTCGGGCTCCGAGACTGCTACAGCAAGACGCCTTTTGCGACATCCACATCCAGCTTCTTGTTACAATGGCGTCACCATCAACACCGACGGGCGCAAAGGCCGTCGCGTCCAGCACCGGGACGAATCCTTCCGCAGGACCGGATCCAATCCTGCGCAACGCTCTGCGATATACCATTTCGCCGCGCGAGTACGCGGCTTTGCACAAGTACATTCTTTCGAAGTCGCGAGCGCTGCGCCGCGCGACGCCCAGTCCGAGCAGCGTGGAGAAGGCGCTGCAGCCGACGAAGAAGGGAGGCGATGACTATAATGCCAAAGCTGTCCGGCATGCGCTGCGCGTGTTTACGGCGACGTGGATCGGCATGAAGGGATGGGACGCAATCATGAGAAGGCTTGGGAACAAGGAGTGAGTTTGCGCCGTGTTCTGCCGTCAACAATCATCATCAAGTACTCGTTTGCTATGCCGTATGATGAGACTGACCATTCTGCAACAGATCGAATGGAAATGGGAAAAAACAACCATTCTACAAGTCTCCTGCCCTGAGGCTGTCACTCTCTCTGTCGACCATCCTATTTCTCTATCGTATTCTATTCCGATTTCTAACCCGGCTTCGCCTTTCCATCCTGGATCCCCAAGCGGAGCCTTTCCGGCTGCGCAACCCGCGGACCACAGCAACGCTCACGTCGCCGTTTGCGCCGGCCATAGGCGCTTCACTTGCCGGCCTCGCCCTCGGTGTCTATCCCTCGCAGCAGCTGCGTGTTAGTATCGCCATCTATGCCCTGTTCCGTGCCTTGGAATTCGGCTGGAATGTCTGTGAGAAGGAAGGCATGATTTGGGGCACCAAGAATGGAAAGAATCGTGAGCGTCCTTGGTGGTTTGGGAGCTGGATGCTACAACCCCTATCTTTCGGACAGCTTCTCCACGCTGCCGTCTTTGACCCTGATTGCTTCCCGACGGTATGTTGTTTTCCCAGAGCCCTTTCTAGCCGATCTTGTTACTGACGACGAACTGTGATAGCCCTTTGGTGATTGGATTTTCAAAAACTCTACAACATACTTGCCCCCGCGGCCAGAAAATTATCCCATTAATCTCAAATGGCCAAGTCCCTCTCAGATCTTGGAGAATATCGCTGAGATGGCCCGGCTGAATTGGCCGTAAGTTGAGCTTCTTCCACTCGTTGTGATCGCTTGACTAACGTCACTATCCTCATTCGTAGACCTAACATCTCGCCCATCCTGTTTCCTAACAAGGAAACCCTTCCACCTTCACTCGCTGGTGTGGCACCGCTAAGCTCATCCGCTCATCCACTCATCACATCGCTTTCCTGCGCAACTCTCCACCCTACTGACCCATCGTGCTTACGGACATACGTGACCTTTTGGCTCAACTCTTTCCCCTCCATGACTCGCTTCTTCATTATCTTTTATTCTGCCTTGACCATCATCCCTCGGTTCCGTAGTTTGTACCACTATCCTTTCTCCACCATTCAGCGAATTCTTTCTCAGGCTCTACGCCTGTCGACCTTTGCCACTGGCGCCATCTCTACTGCTTGGGCGTCTCTTTGCTTCTTTCAGCAATATCTTCCTCGCCACGTGCTTGCTACTCGGCGGCTTTTCCTTGGAGGCTTCTTCGCCGGGTTATGGGCGTGGGTGGAACGACGCCATGGCCGCAGTGTGTTCTTGTACACCGCTCGTGCTAGCGTGGACAGCCTGTGGAAGGTTGGTGTAAAGCGCCGTTGGTGGAAGGCGATGAAAGGCGGCGACGTCTGGGTGTTTGTGCTTGCACTGATGGTTACTGGTGTGGTGTACGAGCGAGATGCCAAGGCTATTCGAGAAGGTCAATGGCGTAAGGGGGTGAGCTGGCTACGAGGTGAAGGATGGAAAGATTGGGCTGCAGAGGATGACGGCGAGGAAGACGACGATCAGGAGAGGGAAAAGGAAGAGTAAATGAAGTAAGTCTGTCGGGGTCAAGGTTCCTGTATCGTGGTGATGACCAGGCGACTAGATGATGTGTACGATTTGTATGGGGAGGGCTGTATCTGTACTGGTGTTGGAAGGTGGTTTTGGCTTGATATGAGTTTTGGAGTATGGTGATATTTGTTTAACAGGCCTCGTGTAGAGACATGGCGGCGGGGGGGCGTTGATAGTGTATGAATTTCAAGGTGTCTGTTCTTTTATCTGCCTTTCTTGCAGTACATCATGTTGCGATTCATTCAAGGTGTCCCTTTTTCACTATTTCTGGAACAAGGTCTTGCATTTAAGGGTCAATTTCTCATATATCATCGCTATGAACGTTATCCTACACATACCGGTAATGGGCAGCCCATTTTCCCGCTTTTACCAGTAGCAAAAACAAATACAAAAACTACAAGATATTTTCAGGCATTTTCGATTCCAGCTTTTTCTGGTCCCCCATTTTTTTGGTCCTTGTCCATTTATTCCTCTCAACTGGCCAAGTGGCTCCTCACCTCCTTGCCGGCCGGCTTCGCCCAGTGCGTCTTGACGCCGCCCCAGCTCTCCTCGCTGTAGCCCTCCTGGACCTTCTTGCAGGTGCGCAGCCCCCACTCGGTGACACCGACCATGAGACTGCTCTCAAACATGAAGGCGCAGCTGCCGGCGCCGACCTTGACGGGCGCCAGCTGGGCGTTGCGCGCGCCCTCGTGGCTCTCGGCGTCGGGCCCATGGCCGCTCATGACGTTGTGCAGGCTGGCGCCGCCGGGGACGAAGCCTCCCGCGCCGCCGCGCTTGGCGTCGTAGCCGCCGCAGATGAGGCCCATGAACTCGCTCATGGTGTTGCGGTGGTACCACGGCGGGCGGAAGGTGTCCTCGCCGACGAGCCAGCGCGGCGGGAAGATGACAAAGTCGGCGACGGCCGTGCCCGGCACGGGGGACGGCGCCGACAGCACCGTGAAGATGGACGGGTCCGGGTGGTCGTACGAGATGGTGCCGATGGTGTTGAAGCGGCCGAGGTCGTACTTGTACGGATAGTAGTTGCCCTGCCAGGCCACCACGTCAAACGGCGTGTGCGCCTGCTTGGTGTGGAAGAGCGTATGGTTGAGCTTGACCGTCACCTCGAACGAGCTGCTGCCCTCCGACGCCGTCGCGCCATAGTCTTCGCTAAAGTGCGCGACGGGCGCCTGGAAGTCGCGCGCGTTGGCTAGGCCGTTGGACCCGATGGGCCCCAGCTCGGGAAGATTGAAGTGGCCCTGGTACAGCTCGAGGGCATACCCTCTAGCCGGGCCCGAGGCCAGCAGGACCTGATACTTGACGCCCCGGGGGATGACGCAAATCTCCATCGGCCGCACCAGCAGCCAGCCGAACTCGGTGCGGATGTTGAGGTCGCCCTCCTGCGGCACGATCAGGAGGTCGCCGTCGGCCGAGTAGTAGGCCGATTTCTCGTCCATGCTCCTGCCCGCGGCGTACACCAGCATGCCGATGCCCTGCTTCTGCGTGACGTCGCCGGCGCCGGCCACGAGCCGCAGGCCCGAGACAAAGTCCAGGTCCCGCGCCTCGTTGTGGTCGAAGGGGTCCCATCGCAGCTGGTTGGGGATGTAGCGCAGCTTGGACGGGTCGGCGCCCTCCTGCGCGGCGCGAGACTCGGGCGACGGCTGGTACGGCGGGTGGGCGCACGACGGCAGGATTCGATACAGCCACGTCTGCTTGTTCTCGCTCCGCGGCGCCGTGAAGGCGGTTCCCGACAGCTTTTCCGCGTAGAGGCCGTAGGGAGGCTTCTGCGGCGAGTTTTGAGCCACGGGCAGAGCGCCGTCAATGGCTTCGGATCTGTCGATGAAATAGCTCCCAGTCAGTAGTCAGTCAACACTCAAAAGTTATGCTTGAACTGTCCTCTGAGAGATCGTGAATCGTGTCTGTCAAACGGGGCATGCATACTCTAAGTGGTTGTTGAAGCCATTCTGATACTTGTACAGCTCCTTGGTCGCAAACTGCGTGGCGGGCATGATGACGAGGGTAACTACGTGATTGATGCTCAGATTGAAGATGCAATATGTTGTCGGTGCCGCCGTAGAAATGGCCAAGGGTGAGGATGATAGGCAAAGCTTCACGACATGATGCTGCCAATCTAAATAAGTACGAGACCGACCTCGCTGCAAGGGCAGCAACCCCCCAACACGGCCTTGTGTCTCTCCCAAAGAAGAAACCTTACAGTCGGATGACGCGCAGCAGAAAGAGCTTGGTTGTGTAAGCTACAAAGCTTCGCAGCTTGTTAGTGGCTGGTTTCCGATTCCGCACCCCGAATCCGACGGTTTGTGTCGGGCTTTTCACGAGGGTGTTATGGGGTATGGAGTAAAGAAAGGTATGGGGAATGTGAGAAGGTAAGAGGACATAAATAAAGCGACAGTTCTTCACGAGAAATGAATTGTATGATGCCCGGCTTTTAATCGGCTCTGAGCGGCTTATCCCCCGCCTCCCCCGCTCTCCGCCACTGTCCCGCCTCCGGAACTGTTCCGTGGCCCCTCCCTCGAAAGCCGAGTGCCAGCCCCGGTCTGGCCCGGCTCACCTGGGCAAGCATGAGAGTATGCCTGGCTCTTATGCATGAATTGAACATTGTGATCAAAGTACTATATTCGCGTTTCTTTGTGGGCGAAGCATAAAGGGCTCTAAGTGGTAACAAACAAGGGACGAAATCAGTAGCAGATATGGGTGGCACAGGCTAAGACGATAGTCGAGCTCATACATTAAGCACCATAATGAACACTTGGGGTAATGAAATAAGAAATTCCTGTATTTTTTTTTCTAATGTCAAATACCATGTCCGCTTGAAAATCGCTAAAGCCAAAAAGGCTTGGTAAAATGGAAAAAGCACCGGCTATCAAGATACCGCCCATCGCGTCCTGTCATATGCCAAAGCTTACGCCTTATGTATGCGCATCTATGCATCTATCTATAGGTGTCATATAAGTCACACCATAACCTAGGATGATCCAAAATTGAACATCCTCCTCAATATACTCGGCTTTTCTTCATGATTTTCCTCCTCGACGTTGTGCTGGCCAACGATCCCCAAAAATACCTGGTCGAGCGTCGTAGTGCTGACACTGTAGTGCCCAACGCCTAGATGAGCTTTGTTTTCCTCGAATAAGACCACAAGCCGCCCAATGGCGCCCTGGCTGATATCACGCCTGACGGGTGCCACTTCATCGGCGCCTGCGCTGTTCGTAAGGGAAAGCACTTCGCTCGATAAGATGGAGAAACGCAGCTGCCCGTGATATGTTTTCGGTTCGAGCTTAGCTGTCGGCAGAGTCTCGAGAATCCACGACGTGATGCGATTCATCTCCTCATCGGTTGTTCTGGGTGCCGTGTTCGAGACCAAGTGTACGTGCAGAGCGTCGCCGAAGCGATGCCGCAGGTCGTCAGGCGTGCCCAGAGCAAGCATGCGTCTGGCCAAAATGCCAGCACGACCGGCCAGAGCGTCGGCCTCTTCCATACTATGTGTTGTCAGCAAAATAGAACGGCCTGCCACCGTTGCTTGAAGCGTCTTCCACATCACTCGTTTAGAGGCGGCATCCAAACCAGAAGATGGTTCGTCCAGCAAAACCACGCCCGGGTTGCCCATTAGAGCAATCCCCAAGCTCAGCTTTCGTTTGTTGCCACCCGAGAGGGCAGCCGCCATTCGCGTTGAGAAAGAACTGAGGCCGACAGCTTGCAGAACAGCGTTCACGTTGTGCTCGATATCAGGAATACCCCGAATCCTGGCGTAAAACTCAAGGTGCTCTCGAACTGTCATCTGATCCAAAGCGTCGATCTGGGGGCAGACACCAAGGTGCGCTCTCGCGCTCGCCAAGTTCTTGGTTACAGATACGCCCTCAATTAAGATGTCCCCGCCGTTGAGGTCTGGCTTTAGATCCCCCCGAATCAGTGAAATGGTGGTGGACTTGCCTGCTCCATTGGGACCGAGCAGGGCAAAGACTTCACCCCGCTTGACACCGAAGCTAACATCTTCCACCGCAGTGTTCTTGCCGAAAGTCTTTCTTAGATGCAAAACTTTCAGGCCATCTTCCTCTACAGCGGAGCTAGAGACTCTGACCAGTTCATTAGCCACTTCCTCGTCGGATTGCGTCTCCTCTTTCTGTTGCTTGCGACGATTAAGTAACGCCCTGATGGAAGACCCCACATTGCCGCTGTCAAGCCAGAGCAACAAACTAAATAGCAGGAAACACTGTATGACCAGGTAAAGTATAGGGCCTCCGTATTGATTCATGCCGCCAGGGTGTGCGGAAAGCTTGTTACCGTCGCAGGCGGTAGAGAACAGGTTAGTCGCCAGGAACATGGCTCTAGTGACGGAACCGATGGGCATAAACGCCGATATAACATAGTGGCAGACCAGAAGGGTGTTGTCAATTTTGGAGACGTCGACATATGTGACGACACAGACATACGCAATCAAATAGCCGAGGAAGAAAACTGCCTGTCCAGCCGCTGCCCAAGCAAACGTAGCAAGCTGGGACTTGGTGAAGAGAGACACGACATAGGCGACGAGGATAGAGGCCAGCCCGTACAGGAAAAGGACCACAAAAATATACTCAATGTGATACCAGATGTGGGAAAGCCCTGCCCACAGGCCGGTCACGACCGCGGCGCCCACGAGAGCAATGGAAAAGTCAAAGAGGAGATATGCCATCCACAGGGGGAATGGTCGGACGCCGTTGGAGTACTGCAAGCTGCGCACAAACTTCCTCCGTTCATTACTTGGATATAACGCAAAGAACGCTGGATAACAGGCAAGCGCTAAGCCCATATAAATGACCAAATTCAGGGCCTTGCCGATGGTAGGATTGAAAGGAACATCAAAGGAGGACCAGGTCGTCGCAATCGTCGTGTTAGTCAGTAAGACGTCAAGAAATTGCTGAGCTGTGAGTGGGCTTGTCACAAACAAGTTGGCGACCCATGCGATGGTAGGATTGGTGGTAGCATCGCCGAGCCAAAGGCCCGTCGTGACATTCTCATTGTTGGCTCTTAGGAATTCGTTAAACGCATCGAAGCTGTCCACAAGATGAAGATTGCTATTGAGAGAAGACGCCGCAATATTCAAGATAGGTCCGGTAGTGCCGGCGAAGACAGGCTTAAAGAGGCTTGAAACCAGCGTGAGGTTGAACTTGCTAGACGGTCCAGCCAGAAAAACAAGACTTTCATCATCGTCGATCTGGGTGAAGGCATCTTCAGTATCCGAGGTCGAGGCTTGGTCAGCGGGGTTACAGCCTGTTGGATCTTTGCCCCGTACAAAAAGGGACGTCAAGCCGGCGGCCACGATTGGAAGCAAGAACGCAATGGCGTAAAGAGTCCAGTTTCTTTTCAAGATCGTCCACCGTTTTCTAAACAAGATCACAGCCTGCTCGTAATATCCCAATCTTCTGCCATCGAGCAGCTTGAGGCCTGGGCCAGCTGGAGTGCTGCATCCTCGTACAGAGCTGTTGTCATCTTTACCTGTTACTTTTTCGACAACCGTTTCCCGGAAAGCCTCTTCATCCCTGATTTCTTCTGCAACTTGCAGGAACACGTCTTCCATGGTTGGTCCCGAGAAGCGGTAATCGGTAATGTTGGCCTTTTGCAGCGCCTTGAGGACCTCGGCCGCTAAGCCAGACGTAGGGGCCGTATAAGTAATCAGATCAAAGGCATCCTTTTTCTTTACACCGGGGACAGTGGGCGAGTCTGTGAAGTCGGAAGTTTTATGCACGTTGACTCGGTAGCCGCCTCCTAGTGTATTCTTCAGCTCCGCGGAGGAACCTTCAGCTCGGAGCGTTCCTTTGGATAGGATGGCGATGTGGTCGGCAAGGAGGTCGGCCTCGTCCAAAAAATGTGTAGTCAAAATCAGAGTCCTCTGTCCTCGCTCAGCCAGTAGAATGTCCCAGAGTTTGCGCCGAGACAGAGGATCGATGCCACTGCTCACTTCATCTACGCAGCAGACCGCACTCCCGCCTACCAACATCATGCCAAGCTGTAGTTTTCGCTTCTGGCCCCCAGACAGAGTCTTCGCAAAAGCTTTTCGTTTGTGGGAAAGGTCGATCGCATTGATCATTCTGATAATCTCATCCTTGGTCGCCGGTGCATTGGGGGATTTGAGCCTGTCAAAAATTGTAAGATGTTCCTCAACAGTCAAATCGTCCCACATGACATTTTTCTGCGGCGCTATGCCCAGACCACCGTGCCCGTCGATTGTAATCGACCCATTGCTTAGCTTATTTAAACCAGCAATGGCATCCAAAGTTGTGCTTTTGCCGCTTCCATTGGCGCCCAGAAGTGCGACAATCTGGCCTTTCCTGACGTTGAAACTGAGACCATTAACCGCTACAACAGGTTCGGATGGCTTGGATCCCATTGCAAACAGACGCGAGAAGAGGCTAGGCTGATAGATTTTGGTGAATTTGTCTAGCCGGACGGCATCTTCGCCGAGGCTGTCATCCCCGGTCTTGAGTATCCTGCGGCCGTTCGTTGAGGTACCATAGAAGTGTCGTTCAACCAATGCGGCAAGAAGAGGGTACACAAAAATCTGAACAATTAAGAAAATCCAGAGGGCAATGCCTGGGAGTTTCCAGGGGCTATTGGGAGCCGTCCTGACGAGGTTAGTCGGCTCATTTTCTCTCTCAAATCGCGACATGAGAGTAATGAAGTAGACATAGGCACAGGGCGAAAAGAGCACCGATAATATCACCACAGGTCCTGTGGTGGGCTGGGTAAGGGACTGTGCCAGTATACCGAGCAAAAGTATCGTCAGGATGGCAGTAATCCCACTCAGCTGGGCCCTCTTGAAGAAAGATGCGAACAAGATAGACATAGAAGCGATAGCAAGACCCGCGGTGATGTGAAAGAGGAGGACGATGACAAGACTCGTATTCGCAAAAACGCCATACCGCACGATGATAGACCCTATGATCCACGCGGGCGCGTAAATGACTGAGAAGGAGAGGTGGTGAGAGATGATACGAGCTGCAAGCGCCATCCATGGTTTGCTAACAGGCATCATAGCATCCAGAAGCTGCGACATGCCCGTCTCGCGCTCGGTGGCGATGTGGCCAGTTAGATGATAGGAGATCCAAATGACAGTAGCAATGAAGGCGACTCCCATAAATCCAATAATGGCTTTGTGGAAGATCTCTCTCACTTTGATCTCTCTCTGTCGCTGGGTCATGTTCGTGTATGCCATTTCCTGCGTATTGGCCAGAGCTTGGGGGGCGTCAGTATTGTTCATACCAGCGATGATGCTGTCAATGGTGCGTTGTATGGGTAAAAAGTAAACCTCCTCGTCATTGGTTGACTTGTCGACGTTGATCCTGAGAGGGCTGCCTGTCATGTCGGCGTCCGTGCGAATTGTATAGTTCCATATGGCACCACTTCCCTCGTTCGGGGATGATCGCATGACGACCGCTCCGAAACAAGCTGTGACTCCTCGCAGACTACTTCGACACTCGGTAAGTAGAGAATCCTCGCTGCTCGCCCGGACAATGTTGACAGAAGGCCCCTGAGTTGCTATCTGCGTCTGGAGCTGATCCAATGCCTTCTCAATATTCCCCCCTTTGAATCCATTGTCAATTAAAACGACCTTGTGACGCCCACTGTGCGAAGCATCATCGAATGCCTGTGACAGCGTCTTGACAGGATGTACGCTGCCGAAGCCATACGTCGCAGGAGGGACAAAGAGGTTCTTGGCAAAGCTGAAGAAGGCAGACAAGACGACCGGCACAAGAAAAGCCATGACAACAACCTTAGTGAGATGGCGGCACAGCAGGTGTCGAAAGTTCTTGGACATTAATGTCCCGACTTGCTTGAAGAAGGCCATGGCGATGTCGAGCCGGCTCGATCGCCGTGGGACTCCGGTAAGCGCTCAAGTCCTTTCTGTCCTCCCTCATCCGTTAAATCTTTCTCGTCCGCAAAGGGACAATTAGACCGAAAAAGAGCGGCAACACTAATCACAGGCGAACGAGCAGAGAAATTAACCAAAAAAAGAAAGAGAAGGCTGCTAGGAATTAGGGAGGAGAGAAGGCAGGTTCGCTGTTGTGGCAACGCGGCTTGTAGAGCCCAAAAAAACTATTTTGTCGTTACAGATAGATTATTCATAAAGATGGAGACGCGGATTGCCGCTGAGCGAGAGCCAGAATCGCGCACGTCGATGGCGTCAAAACGATGGTAGAAGTTGGTGATGAAGCAAGCAGAAGGAGAGTAATGGATCTTGAGGCCAAGCGAATGTGCAAAGGAAGATGGACGAATCGCTGCTTCTCGCTTGATCTTTGAAGTTCTTGCAAAAAGGAAGTGCGCCCCCCCGGGTCAGCGGTACCTCCTTCTTAAAGGGCAGCCAGATTAGTGAGATAGCTGGGGTGGTTCCCTCGGTTTTTGCTTATCTCATCTTTCCAGCCCAGCTATTTGTTTTCTTCGCTTTTTTTTTTCTTCATAAATATTTCAGGCTATGAATTCCTGATCATGTCTTCCGTTCCATGCAGAGTGCGAGAGGAGGAAGACTACCCCTAGGCTGTGATCCAACTCATCTTATTAGCAAGGCTGGCTAATAATTCAGTTACTTCTGGCTTGTGCAAATAGTGGGGCCTGGAACTTATATCTAAATAACCCAATTCTCTAGTATGTGCTTATACCCTGATTCAACTCGCCTGATTTCAAATAAGGGCCCTGACCTAATTTCATAAGACGCGCGCGATTCCTATTTTAGAAACGATCGTCAGCATAAATCATAGGATAAAAATTTAATTTAAATAACCCCTCATATCCCCTATTAACTATATACCAAGCTAGCCAGGGCCGCTTAGATGCCTGCAAATAGTATAGTTGCTAAGAAATCGCAAGGAATTCTCCCAAATTCAAGCTATAGCGCCTGATTTGAAATAAGGAGCGAATGCTCCCTTATTTAATATTAGGCGCCCTTATTTAATATCAGCAGCTACCATAAAGTTTATAGGAAATTTACTTTTCAATGCAATAGATAATAAATTCTATAATATAGCTAAAGAAAATACCTAAGATAACTATAACCTTAATTGCCTAGCTATTTTACTAGTAAATTATTATATTCTTAAGCAGCTAGCTTATAGGGTAGCTGGCTTATATAGCTAGCATTAATCTATTTGGAAAGAGATGAAGAAGGCTAGTATCTTAATGATAGGGGCGATAGAAGGTATATACTTTTCCCCCCACTTTTATACTATTCTCGAAGTCAATTAGGTCAGGGCCCTTATTTGAAATCAGGCGAGTTAAATCAGAGTATTACAGTCCAATACCAAAGATTTCTTCGGGGCTGCTAGTAAGCGAAGAATGGCAAAATTCTACTAGATTTCTATATAGCTATTCCTTTTGCAGGTATTTACGCAGCCCCTGCTAGCCTAGTACCTCGCTAACTGGGGGGAAGTTGCTTTATGCTTGGTGGGGAAGCGTAACTTATTTTTATACTGAAAATCCCTACTAAAGTAAGTATAGTGCCTTTTTTATGCATCCGAGTGAGCACGCTCGTTGCTAATAAGATGAGTTGGATCACAGCCCTAGCGTTGCTATTCGCGCACGTTGACCTCACTCTTTACACGAGCAGAAGTACTCAAGCCACCGCAGAACAAAAAGAAAACGTGAGCCAACGCCCTCTAGACCCCATACGCCCGAAACTAGGCTCGGCTCAGGCCAGCCACGAAAACGCGCCCCCACAAGTTTAGGCGGAACGAAGTCTTTCCATGACATCGCGCGGCGCGGCGCTCGGCCGCTACACAAAAGCTCCGGGCCTAAAGAATCAGCCACAGCACGGGACGATAAAGTATATGTGCATGGAGCTGACAATGGGTGCGGTAGGAATACAAATACGTGTATTCTTTCCATTTCTTGATAGCACATCTCCGAGTACTTATTGGATTCTACACGTTCAACAATAGTCTCAAGATCTTCTTCAAAACCTTTTTAGTGAGTTGCGACCATGTCCCCCTAGAGGGGAGTTTTGCCGATCCGGGATTGGGGTTCAATGCAGTGTCAACTACGATGTACCTCGGGGCAAGACTTTCGCCATAAATCCATCTCTGACTTCAGTCCCTAACGCGCAAATCTGAGCACCACAGACATCCCTTGATATATTTACTTCTCTTGTTAAAATCAAACAAGAAGATCGATTTTGGCTTAATGTTGACACTCTCGCCCGCTGCAGGTATTCCCTATGGAACAGCTTTCCACGCTTGAATCTCGACAATCGGGATTCGGGCAGGACATTGACCCGAGTGAAATTTCAGGTTGCGCGTCCGTTCCACTGAGCTTCTCTCTTCAATTTCACGACCTTTGGAAGCATGAAAACGCAGCACAGAGTGGATGATGTAGCATTCGTACAAGAAAAGTATTACAGATGCCGAGGTATATGACCAAAACAGTCGCTGCTCTGCCTTTCAATTCGAGCGCCATACCCATGTCCGAGCTCATAGCACTATTGCAGCTATCACCAGCATTCTGTTCATTCACTGCAGACCTACTATCTAAGAACTGAGTCGACCACGCGTGAGAGTTGCAGAGGGCAGATGGTATGGTATAATAGCTACGTAAATCGTAAAATCCAAGTCCCAGAACTCAGCGGATTCTCATGTTTCATCAAAGCGCCAACTGTCACATATCAAGCTGAACCACACCGTCATTCAACCAAGAATCCGCCCCCTTCCTCATCATCGTCAACCATCATATCAAACTCTTCCGTCTCATCACTTTGTGCGCCTTGTATTTCAGCCTGTAATTCCGCCTCCTTGTCGGCTTGCCTCCTTTCTTCCTCCCCGACTCCACTCCAGATTCTCTCTCGGATTCTCAAGCCCATCAAGAAGCGTCTCCAAAGTTTCAGCGCTACATATCGCCTCTTCTCATCTTCCAGTTCTTGCTCCAGGTCAATCATCCCCTGGATGGTCGCGTGGACAGCCTCTTCAAATTCCTGCGCCACGACAACTCCTTGTAGCACGGCCGTGCCCTGTCGACCCTTAAATTGGAATCCAGTGAGTGCTGGTGCGTAGTCGATACCTAACAGGTATGCCGCGCGTCTGGCGTACTCGTGCGCCACATGGCTACCGCCTCTTGGGATCATGCTTGGAACATAAACTTCAATGTTACCAAACTTGTTCTTCGGCACACGTCCATTCCGTACCGGCGGTGGTTCATAGAGCTCCGTCTGGTCTATCGTGTATATCGGAGTGCCTGCATCGCCATCCGCATCTTCATTCGCCTCGTCTTCTAGTCTATATCGTTTATGCTGCACTCGCTTCGGTAGCCACTTTGCGGGAATCTCTCCAGGCTTCACCTCACGGCCTAGTCGAAACCATTTCTCAGCGCTTTTGGCAACTCGCACATCCTTTCTGCGAAAAACTTTTTCCAAGGGGCCCTTATTTCCAGCAGCTACCGTCCCAGACGGCGTAGCCCCTGGTATGAGTACTTCATGTCGACGAAGGTGACGTTCCAGAGCATACACGGGATGATCCTTAAAGTCCTGCACATTTCTTGGCATTGGCTCTCTCGCTTCGACTCCGGCCAGCTCGATGTCTTCAATCTGGTCCAGATCACTGGGGAATTTTGGTCGGTACATATTCATGACTTTGCGCCACCACCGCTCACCATCGTCTGATGCAGCTTCTATGCGCAGTTTTCGCGTTTTCGCTGTGTACCCTTTTGCATAACGTCGTGTGACATCCTTTGCTGAGCCATCTTCATTGAATGCAATGACGTAGCTTAAACAGTTCTCTTTGTCTGTAATGGGGGGCTCAAAAGCCCTTGGTTTCCAGAACGAGTGCGTTACCACAGGGTCCGTGGGCTGCCATTTCTGGTGCCCAACATCAAGGATCTCAACCCAGTATATCGGATAAGGTGACTCGTGTATTCGCTTGGGTGCCTCAAAATCTGAACGCGACGGTTTCGGAGCCGCTACGCTGGGTTCAAAGTTGTAGGCTGATGCATTTGGGTGGCCTAGTCTGCGCCTAGCAGTAGAAGGGCCTGCGAGAGAGGAAGAAGTAGACGGCGCAGCGTTTGCCAATTCTCTGTACTTTGCTATTTGAGCTAGCGTTTGCTCGGCTTTAGAGGCTTTAGAGGCTTTTGTCGACTTGACGCCATCTTTAGGCTTCGGAAGTGTAGGTCCCCCGGAGCTGAATGAAAGAGGCTGCAGTGAACACACCAGCCGGGCTTGAACACCTATACTTCTCAGCAGCGCACAGTACAGCTGAGCTCCGACATCCCGAGAGCCCTGCAATTTCTTTGCTGCTTCTCTAAAGTCTGATTTATCCAAGCACGACTCCATATCGACTGGTAGTTCATACTAGAAGTGAGTTAGGACGAAGCTTTCCGCTACAAGAGGCATGATATACGTACTTCGTTAAGATGGCCCACCTCTTCAGCCCACAAGGACCTTCTCATGCCGCGCTCCGTTATTTCAAACTTTGCCTTCCACATGTCGGCGACTAGCTTCAGTCCATTTTTGAGGCTCTCCGTTCTGCCAAACTGTGACAGATTCGTTCCCGGAGTCAGGTACTGAGTCATTTTGTCCGTCAGATGAGGCCGAAGATAATCTTGGACTTTGGAGTCATTGCACCAGTGATTCCGGCGTGCTACATGTGACAGAAGGCATAATAGATGAGTTTTATGGATATCAATGCGCCGTTCTTTTTCTTCTTTGGTGATTGGTTTTCGTCTATCCGGGCCTTGCTTCGCTGCCATTGCAGTCTTTTGGGCTGAAAGATTGAGCTCTAGCTCGCCTGGCTGTTGTGACGCAGGCTCACTATCTTTGGATGATATGTCTATGTGGACATCCTCAAAGAGCACATCTTCATTTTCGTCATCATCGTCTTCCTCATCCGACCCTAGCTCAAGAGTCTGCACGGTTGGTTCAGGAATGGCGACATCTTCAAATTCAGCATCTTCGTCCTCATCGCTGTCCTCTCCATCGCCTGGATGCTCAGGTGTTTCTTTGAGTCCCCCTTCGATCAACGGTAACTTGTCAACGTCTTTTGGTCCCCGTTGTGATGGAAGGCCTTCACGTCTTCTCTTCAAAGGCCTCTCGGTCGAGCTCGTAGCCTGTCCAGCCACCCCAGCTTCAGCTAGCATCTCCTGGTATATGTCTGGTCCATCTTCGTCGGCAGTTTTTGTCCGAAGCCGGCTGTCCCTTTGTGATGCATTCCGTTTTTTACTGACCATTCTCACATAGTAGCTTCGAACTAATTCAGGGCATCTTCGAAGCAGCTGTCCATCCGCGACATGGTGAATTGCGTCATGGGTTTCTACGCGAGGTGTGGCGCGAAGTCACGTGCCTCTTAATGGGTGAAGGCCAGATGGGAGACACAACTTCGAGGCAGCAGCCCTCCTAGGTAGTGAGTGATGTGCATGTCTATCCAATCCTTTTGACCTGAGTCAAATTTGTCTAAAAGCCTCTATCACCTGTTATAGAGATGCAGCTAGATTATATCTGTTTACATAATTTCTTAGTGACCTGAAAACGTTGATTTTGCGACTGAAGAAGATTGACTCGATAGTGGGACACAATTATTTTGGTAACTCGGTTAACCTCGCTAGAATACTTGGTACCTGCTAACCTAAGGTACCTTAGTAGGGGTGGAATATGTACACGTCCAGCAGTAAGAGGAATAATATGGTACCTTTTTCTCTCACACTGCGCAGACGAAAAGAAAAACACAATGTCAGATCTACTTGCCATTTAACGACCCGAATGTAATTCAAACTTCAAAAACTGTTCCACCAATTCAAGGATACCGCTGCGACAACTTGGCAACTCCGAATCTACATCCAAGGTATACAGCGCAGCATCAGACAAAAGAAGCCAGCAAACCACCACCATTTCAACGCCATTACAAGTCCCAAAAAATGCTCTAGAGTTGTTTCTATTTCGTCAACCAGCCCAGGTAATCAGCGACAATAAGTGTTACCATCCTATGCAATATTAGTTACTCAGGTCTACCAGTCATGATCTTCCTAGCTCGGAATAGGAGTCGACTTACGCATGGGGGGCAATGCGAACGTAGTACGTTCCGAAGCCTCGATAGAATCTCATGATGCCCTCTTGCTTGGCCACCTTGGCAAAGCAGTCGGTCATGCTAGTGTAAGGAAGTTTACCATCGGGACCCCTTTGTTGCTTTTGCAGTCTTGTCTTCACAAAGTCGAATGGAAGACTGAAGAAGCTGGCAAAGAAGCCTGCAATAGCGCTAGCAGTAAGAGTCTGGGACTGAGCAGACAATTGCGTGTGCTGCTTCAGTTGGGCCTTGGCTTCGCTGAAGAAAGCCAGCTGACCGAAATTGAGAGCCATCGCACGGACGACGGTGGGCGCGGCTCCGGCCCAAAGAGCACCAATACCCTCACCCTTGGCAATGGAACCAAGTGCGTCAATAACTGACTTGTAGTTCTTACGCTCAGCCAACGGCTTCAAGCCATCGCTCTGCATTCGAATCAGGGCCAGATCTGCCGGGTTGCCAATCATGGCTGCCAGGCCACCGGCTGCCAGACCAGCCGTTGCTCGCTCTGCGAAGCCAATATTTCTGTCTTGGCGTTTCGCTCGCTCCGTTAGCTGCGCCATGAAGGTGTCGAAGAATCCCAAGCGAGCAGTTGTGTACACGGCTTGCCGTAGAAGACCAGCAGAAAGGCCGGTGTACAGATCAAGGAACTTCCCGCTGGAGATGATCTGACGCGTGACAGACAACGGTGTGGGCTTGGGTCCGCCAGAGGTGCCCTCACCAGCGAGCTGGATGCGAACCTTGACCATGTCTACCGGTTGAATGACGGTGGTGGCCACCATTCCACTAATGCCCCCATTGATAAAAGGCAGGGCAGCCTTCATAAAGGGAGTATGGATGAGATCGCTAGCCTTGGCGGCGGTTTCGCTTCTCTTAGCTTTGTTCATGACCTCTGAGGTCCTCGATCGAGCGGACTCGACTGCTTGCTTGATGGAATTCATCGTTACGACAATGACGGCCAACTTATAAGGGTTGAGTTCGGGTATTCAGTTGTCTCAGCCAGACCGAATCGGATCCCACTACCGAAGGGCCTTGTCTAATCCTTCAATGAGATTGGCTTATTAGTCAAAGCCTTAACAAACACGATTATCCCGGTAGCATAAGCATTATGATGGAAGGAATGATCAGTGGAGCGAAGACATTGCATTGGTCTGACTTGCAAACCGCGCTTCCCGTCATCGGAAACTCCTACCCAAGCTGAACGGCAGACCGACAAGAGCCGGGATGGGTTGACATCCGAGGCGTGAGGTCGGCTTTGTTCGAGACTCAGGGAGCTGGTGCCGATCGGAAAGTCTAGGGGCGCAGAACGGCTCCGAATTTGGGGCGGGCTCAGAGTGGCTCCGCCCGCCATCGCAGATTGGCCGAAGGGCACCCACTAAGACGGCGAGATGGATGGATGGTCGGAAAATGGGACTGTACTCACCAAAAAGTGTTTCTGGGGTCGAGCGCAGGCGCAAACTCAAGGCTGATTGCTGCGAAAATGAAAAAGAGTTGGTATTGTCGAATTCGATTTTCTTCCCCTGTTTGGTTCGCGCAGGCAAAAGCTAGGCCACTGCCGGAGTAGCGGATAAAGTACAGCGACGACGGCGACGACAATGACACCTGTAGGGAAGGCAACTCGATTAGAACGGATATTCACAAGCTCAGGCCAATGCCGAAAGAGGTGGCCGTAGGTGGCTTTACAATTCAACGGCGTCCGAAGACCGGACGAGAAATGCTGCGAAGGGTCTGATTTGTTGGCAGATTGCAGACGAGGTGCGAGACGTAATTCGAAGCAAGCCCAAAGGCAGTATGAGACCTAGTGAACCCAACGCTTTTGCGTGAGGAGGATGAAAATGATGGGGAAATGACAGACGACTGGCCACGACCGGGTTATGAAAGCGTCGAGGATAAGCAGAGCAAAACGGCTGGCGAGTCGAAGCATTTTAATATTTAGGCAGGTCGTGGCTGATCACGGCTATGAGAATGGCTCTCATCCACTGGCGACCCTCCATAATGTGGCGAGAAGCTATTATCCATTCATCGTGCGGAGGTAAAGAGGCACCAACGCTCCTAGGAGGCTTTCGGTATGCCGGATGTCCCAATTGCGGGGGAGCATATGATGCATCCCTCTAGGACTGCGAAAAGGTAATACCTACCAGCCGCCATACCTCTAGTTCTACCTGTGCCTTGCGTGGCGTTGCACCAGCAAATGGAGTTGGGCGCACGCGGCAAGGACTATTGGGATATGAATGTTCCACGAAAAAAATACGTCAGCACGACTTCGGTAACTCTTGTGGAGCTATGATGATGGGATTGGAACCGAAGGAACGATAGAAGGGCAGCTGAAACACATGGCAAGAAGAGGGAGTCTACGGTATCTACAGAGCCAACTCGGTGCATCATGGTATACTTGTTGCAAAACAGGTTTCGACTTCTTTAAATGGCCCAGTGAGCTCTTTCCTTGAACGATCCCTTGCAGCTGCAATTATTACTGGAGAGTCCCGTTCGTTCGCCAGATATGGGCGGGAATAGGTGTTGCCGTGACACTTTTGCAGGAACACGGGAGCCATCGCGAAACGCCCTTTGGAGTATCCCCCCGACCGACAAGGCCGATTTTGCACCGACATACTAAGGACGGGAAGCACCTAATCATGGGCTTAAATATCTGGTCCCAAGCAGAACGACGACGCTTATAAGAGCAACGCCCAGCTTCCACATATGGTGTCACCAACACGGAACGCTCATATAGGCTCCGTAGCGCGTGCCGTGCTTGACCAAAGGGGTGGCGATGTGCAGAACGAGAATGCGGGGTTACGCCATGTCCTACTTCAACCAGAACCAATATCATGGCCCGGGTCTAGTATCCCAGCCGTGGTCCATCCAGCCGAAGCGACGTCACTCACCTTTGAGCGCTACCCTAACCTACCTGTTTCCGTCAGCCACGCAAGCTCCGGAGCATTTTCGTGACCTCAGCCCCCTTCATTGGCGACTGATGAGATGGGACAAGATGCGAATGGACGAGTGAGACTGCCAAACTCATTGGCGAGAAGAAGCAATGACCATGACCATTCTGTTGTCGTTTGTCTTACCCTTATCAATGACGTCTCTCGTCTTTTCCCCGTCCTGTCGCCCGCTTCTGCCGACTGCCGGGGCCGGATTCCTGAACCCACTCGTATCTATCCACAGTATTTAGAGTGATCCCCAGCGAAGCGCATGTGGTCCGAGCTCCTTGCAGCACTCGATAGCCTGCTTGTGGAGACGGCTTCTAAGCTGGCTAATCGCAGTGAGCCGAGCAACCCATGCCTTCGTTCCACTGGAATAGCCGGGAGACCTATACGACATGCGTGATGCGGAGCAGTTATTGCTCTACAACTGCTTCGTTTGGACAGCGGAGTAGGCATATCTATTTCCCGAGCACCAGAAAGAAACCCCGTACGCCCTATCTGTATCGGCATCTGGGAAAGGGTGCCGACAACTCTGGGGTCCTGTTTGTTCCCTTTCTCCGTGAATGATCCTCACCACTTCCTCGGGAACAAAGAAGCACTCCTGTCGGACTGATCCATGGTATTATGTGCGCACTTGAACTTGTGCAAGAAGATATTTCATGCACTGTAACCCCTTGGCGGTCAGATACCTCGCCTAGAAGTATTGACGGACTGTTTGACAGGAGTTTGACAATGCATCAGCCGACAAATCCCGACACCAGGGCCTGTCTTACACAAGTCGTCATTGGCTGATGCGCTCCAATTCTAACTTCTTCAAAATTGCCGCATCCGGAAAATAGTCCATTCCAGCATCTGAAGTGCCTGTCTAATTGAGAATCATTGATTGGTCCTCCCATCACGATTTTCATTGACGAGCTTCATACTGTGTCTCTTATTCCACGCCGCCTCAGCCCTATGTGGGATACCGAGCCCCCTTTCTTGTTCTCTGTGGTGATATTATCACTACGATCTCGGGCCCGTTTTGTAAAACACTATTTCATCCCTCATTGTTCTACCTCATCAAGCCTATTTGGGTGAGATTTGCTGCAGTTGATTCTGGGATGCTATCCGCGAGGCAGAAAAGAAGGCTGGCCACTCCAGCTGTCTGTGTACATCACCCCGTCGTGTGCTCTGTCTACGCTCAGTTTCCTTGGCCGGAGCTTGGGGGGCCGCGAGGTTCTCCATATCGGCTTGTTCAAGTGCCGTGTCGACGTCCTTGTTTACCTACCTCTCTACCTGCAATGTTTGATTCCGATTTGCTTGCTATCCTAAGCCCCTGCGCATGTATCACTCCTTCAGCGCAAATAGTTCAGTGCAGTCATCGTATCAAGGGGCTTCTAAATCCAGACCTTAGAACACGGTAGTTAGCCTTTCGGTTAGCTTTATCAAGCCTCTCTCCGTACGTGGCACATAGACAGAAGTTTTTTTTTAGCCTTACATTCGAGTCGGTAAGCTGCGACAGCTAGTTCACTAAGGATGTATAACCAATCTGTGGATTATACTTCTGGTATCTCCGTCACAATATAAGATGCCACCAGCGGCAGCCGTTCGATAACAGCCGATCGAGTCAGGTCTCGGATATTCGCGCCATAGTAATGGCAGAAGCCGTGAAGCACAACAAATGAAGGTTCAAATAGAAATAAACCTGCTTCTACCCTGAGCAGCAAGGCCCAAGTCAAGTGAACCGTGACTATATAAAAGATTGTGCAGCACCAGCAAGGTCAAAACAGAAATCCGCAACCTCACTTCACTGCTATACAAAGCAACCCTCAACACTTACCGCCGCTTATTCTATCTACTAACTCTCTCTCCTGGACACGACAGAATGGTAATGAAAACCCGTAGCGCAACAAGGGCAGCCTTGGCATGGACATGTCTCCCCGCAGAGATTCGCCACATGATACTGACGATGATTGCGTCCGAGAAACATCGCGGCTGGGGTTCTCTTGCGTCTGTAAGCCGAGAATGGCAGCACGTCTTAGAAAAGGCCAATTTCTCCAAGATAAAGCTGGTCGCACCTTGTCTCGACGATTTCAACCATATTTTTTCGCCACGACGAAGAGAAATGGTTCACCATATCTGTCTTAGTATCGAACTATCAACCTACACGCCCACATGTTGCTCAAGACGAAAAGGAAAACGATATCCTCAATCAGTGGATGGCAGGTCTTTCATCAGCGATGTGATATGGAAGCTTTTTTCTATTCTCAGTACTTGGGAACCAGCGAACAACTTGGCGCTAGAGCTAAATGTGTATTCTTCGAGCGACTGCAAACACTGGTTTAAGCAGATTTACTTATCCTCTGACGACGTTGATGACGAGGACGCAGTGCCGGACGCGAAGAGGACCGGAGTTCCGTATCATGACCCGAAGCATGGTTGGCTACACGGCCAACAAATCAGAGCTCCTCCAGCATCAGCGATGCAACGACTTTTTCGTCACACAAGGTTACAGTTCCGCGAGGAGTTGCCTCGGGTTAAAGCCGTCACCTCCCTCATTATTCGTCGACAGCTCCGCCGTTGTTTTTCTCCATGTGGACTTGAGCTTTTATTCAACAGCTTTGATCGTTTAGAGCACATCTCCTATGAGCCGTGGGCGTCAGACGCTAAATACAGATCGATTAGTGAGCGAGGTACGCACTCACTCCTGTATTAAACTTTACCTTTTCTCACCATGCCAAGTATATCCCTGTATATTCTGATCATCCACCACTAATGCTTTAGAGACAGATCATTGTCTAGTAATGCGAGATCATCTTCCGGGTACTCTCAAAAGGCTGACTATTTTCGAGGACGCCTATGAATTCTACGATCTGCTTCCGAAGAGGATACCCCGTTTATACTGGCACATTCTGCTACAACCTAGCAACGGGCTTGGTGCTATTCTAGCATCGAAAAGTCTTGGCTTACAACACCTTTCCGTCTCCTTCCTAGCTGATGCTAATAAATTCTTTTTGCACTGTCAACCGACGTGGACCTGGCCACATCTGCAATCTCTGGCGCTTACATCGCAGCTCCTGCAGGATGAATCGAAAAAGCGCGAGGTTATCGAGGCTTTGCTGTGCCGAAGCGGGGAGTTTGCACGCAAGATGCCCAAGCTACATACCTTTGTGCTTTGGAATGGCGGAAAGGCACATGCCTGTGCGTTCATATATCGTAAAGGCAGAGACAGCGCCTCGATCACTTGGCGCGGAACCTGGTATCTAGAGTTGACTCCGCCTGTGGTCAATTCATGGCAACTCGTTGTTCCGGAGCCGCCTTTTCCTCGACTTGAGGTGAAGCAGGATCATATTTCAGAGGATATTAAATGTCATGGAGATGCAATCTATCATCTGAAATTGCCCTGTCAGGTAATTGAACCTGCGTCACTTTGGCAGATTCGGAGGGAAATATGCAGCCCAGCGCTGTGACACGTTATATCGAGATCGAAAGCTAAGAGAATAGGGTATGAGGCCACGGGGATGAGACGCCGCGTTCTATCAACTGAACAATTGATATTAGACATTAGTCGATGTTAGCCGATGGAGCGCTGCAGTGCATTCTCCATTATGCAGACCACCTAATTACGCAAATATTTCAGAATACATTACAGCTTGAATAGGAGCTTCTGTTAAGATCATATATGCTTTCTATTCCTATAATAAACCTTTGATGACAAAAAGCTACATAAATCGCGTCTTTGTGTCCTTGTACTTCTCTCTCTGGTTTGCGGTCCATTAGTCTAGTACAGCGAGGGAAATCTCAATAGCCGCCCGCCATCGATGACAATGACGAGCCCGTTGCAGTAAGCACCAGACTTGGAGGTCAAGTACAGAATAGTCCCTGCCATGTCCTGCTCGTTGCCAATTCGCCGCAGGGGAATGTAGTCTGCTGGGACTTGCCCTGGGACATCCGAGGTGTGATCGAAGCGGTTGATGATGGCAGCCGCCATGTCGCTTGGGAATACTACGCAAAAAGCTGTCAACATCCTAGGTCATAATAGCCAAAAACAGAATATAGCAATGAACTCACATCCTGGAGCAATACAGTTGGCCCTAGATGCACGAAAAAGTGACCTATTAGTGATCTGACCTTGACGAACCATATTGATACGGGGACATTGCTCACCGGATATTCCACCGCGGCAAGACAGCCGAGAGGTGCTTGGCTACATGTGTCGCGGCAGCTTTGGATTGGCCGTAGGCGAAGCCTCCTGGCGCAGCCTTGTTGAAGCTGGCAATGGAGCTGGTGACGATGATCTGCGACGTCTGTTCCAGGTTGCCGTTTTTGTTTCCTGCATCAAGTAATTTGAGGAAAGCCAAGGCAGTGTACCAAACGGCACTGGTGTTGACGGCAAAAGTGTTGTTATAGTCATTGAAGTCAACGGCGAAGCTGGAGTCCGCCCACTCCTCAAGCGTGGTGTTATCTGTGAGAGGCGCCGGCGAAGGGCCTGCAATGCCAGAGTTGCAGACCAGGACATTGACGTATCCAGTGTCCTTTTGGATGAAATCGGCCACCTCCTGGAGACTCTCCTTGGAGGTGACGTCGCACTGGACAGGGACGACATTGGGACCGACAGAGGCTGCCGCAGTTTCCAGCACGTCTAGCCGTCGTCCACCAATGTAGACCTTGTGAGCGCCATTCTTGGCCAAAGCCTTGGTGATCATGAGGCCAATGCCTATGAAGAAACGGGGAGTTAGGAGATTTATTCTTGATCCTGAATACGGACAAAGGCCCCAATGATTCACTCACCGGAACCACCGCCAGTGACAAAGGCCACAAGGCCGTTGACATTGAAAAGATTGGCAGCAGCAATTGCATCGTCAACATTTTGAGTCACCATTTTGGCCGTTGGGAATCTAAGCTCCGAAGTGAACAGGTCTGGAGAAACTCAAGTCTGTCTTTAATTTCCAACTTCTCGGACGTCAGCTATATATATATATATATATATAGATATATATCATATACACAAGAGGTACAGAACTTTACCTCAAGCCTTTGATTTGAAATCCCCATACCAGGGCAACTAGTCGCAGCCTCATCGGGAGGAGGGGGCGGAGGAAGAATAGGCCGGACTAAGCATCCACTAAATTGCTGCTTTGGATATGGAGATCCATCCGGTGATTTCTTTCCGCCGCTAGTCTTCACGCACTTTTGTAATCAGTCGGCATTTTGCTCCGTAGAAAGCCTACTAGAGTTAAAGTGGTCGAGACAATCCACTCTGACGGAACATTCATGAAGAGACACACAGTGTCGATTCACATCATTCGCACTCAGCGCTAGCTTCCTTTGATTTTTTTGGCGGTTTCGATCAAGATCTTATCTAAGCTTCAAGCTGACCTCAATCTAAAAAAAAAAAAAATCATCGTCAATCAACATGCCGAAACGAAAGCGCTCTGTTGCTGAAACTGTGCAGAACAAGCTAGAGAAATACCGAATTGACATCTTCCGAGCGCTAAGTTCGGCAAAAGTCTTTGAACGAAAGCGCTACAGCAATAGGCTACACGAGCCCGGCATCTCAGTCGCGAAGAAGACCAGGCTCGAACGTGAATATGCGGTGCTCAAGGTACGCCCTTTATTCTACTCCTGTTGGCTTTCGTTACCCGAGAAAACTTCCCGTTGGCTAACTTCTATGGGCTCAAGTCCCTTGATCTGCGCCTGACGGCTCGGCATCACCTACACTCGAATCTCCTACGAATCAAGGCCATCGAGACGTCAAAGGATATTCCAGAAGAGCTTCGCGCTCCCGTGCCACGACAAGATCTGTCTCCAGAAGACACTGCTTTGCAGAACAATGTCATAAGCGTTCTCTGCAATACGGGTCCTGCAAGACATGCACTAGATCGCGCTGTTGCTGATATTTGCGAAACGTTGGGCGTACCCGTCCCAGCTAAGTCGAAACGAGTGAGGAATAAGAGAAAGGACACAGAGGAGCAACCGGCGGACAGGGAAGAAGGACAAAGCGATAGCGAAAGCGCAAAATCTACGGATAAACCCAACAAGCCAAAGGAGGCTGCAGAAGAGGACGACGGCGACGAATCCGAGTTTGAGGGTTTTGGCTCTGATGTCGACGAACCTGGGCCGGCGATCGAGGGCCTTGAGGGGTCGGATGAGGAGATTACCATTTCTAAATTTGACAATTTGCTAGGCGATTCCTCGGATGAAGAGAAAGAGGAGTTTGATGAAGAACTGTTGGCGAAATACCGTGGCACAGAGCAGGTGAATCTGGATGATATATCACTTTCCGGCTCAGCATCTGATGTAGAGGACGAGGACGGGGAAGATGATGAGAGTGCGGATGAGGATGAACTAGTATCCTCGGCTGGTTCACGATCGCCATCACCATTACCAAAGAAGAAAGCAAAGAAACTGCCCGAACACGACGACGACGAAAAGGCAAAGCCTACGGCTACAAAGGATAGCAAAGAGAAGAGAGAAGAAGAGAAGAAGAAAAAGGCTGCCAAGGCAGCAGTGAAGGCCTCCCGGCCAGGCGATTCTACATTCCTCCCTACTCTCATGGGAGGCTACATCTCCGGATCGGAATCAGCATCCGATATTGATGCCCCGCCAAAGAAGAAACGTCGTGGCCAGCGCGCTCGTCAAGCCATTTGGGAAAAGAAGTACGGAGCAAATGCACGGCATCTACAAAAGGCGGCCGCTAAGGGCGGCAGAGACGCCGGATGGGACCTGAAGCGTGGTGCCGTGGGCCCAGAAGATCAAGGCCGAGGGAAGCCGTGGAAGAGAGGCGGACGCTTGCCTGCCACGACGGGCAGAGACGACAGAGGCCGTTCACAAGGCCGAGGAGGGCATGATCAGCAGCAAGGAGGTAAAGCTTATTCTGAACCCAAGCCGACGAAGAAGGACAATGAAGGACCACTGCATCCTAGCTGGGAGGCGCGGAAGAAGGCCAGAGAAGCACAGAAAAACGTGTCATTCGCCGGCCAGAAGGTTGTCTTCGATTAAGCAAGGAAAGTTGATTGTCATAGCCAGCACATGCGATTCCGGTGCTTTTGCAATGTTTCACCTGGCAGGAGATGAATGGGATGGGAGCCGTAATTCTTTCGACACTCTGGCGGACACCACGACGGCAAACAAGGCTCGATGGTGTTGTGGATGTAGCTAGTACAAGCATACCAGAAGCTTGATAATTTTATGAAAACAAGAAAAAAAATAAGAATTAAATTTATAAATGATATCTGCATCTACCGTATGCCTGTGTGTGGCCAGTCGTTACTTGCAACTTCACCACCTGGTCATGTTCGTGGGATTCGCCTGCATGAGCGCCACAGAGACCCTTCTTCTGGAATCAGGGCATCATTGGTACGGTAATTCTGTGTCATTCCATCGACATGCGGTGACATGCATAATAATTTGGTCTCGGGAGGCTGGTTTATGCAGGCGCATGCACGTCAAACGCTGTCGCACGACCTTGGCAGCTAATTTTTGACGACAAATCCTGTCAAAAGCGCCATCGCATGTACGCCTTGATTTTTTTTCTTCACTTTTTCTTCTCTTCTCCTCCCCTCCTTCATCTCCGGAGAAAGACTTCTCCTTTTTATTTTTTGCATCCAGTGCTCATCTCCAGCATCATCGTTCCGTCGCGGACGCAACCCTCTCAGCACGCTCTGAATCATGAGGCTCTTCATGTACGCATCACCGTGAAGTCATACGTGACATCCAGCACCCATCGCTGACGGCGCGGTTAATGCAGGCAAATCTCATCATGATGCTGCCCAGTAATAACTTTTGTATCCAGACATGACAAAGGTTAATAAGCAACAAGGCAGATCCTGCTTTTCTCGGGGTTTCATTCTCCCATGACAAGATTGGTGGAAAGCAGCTCACTAGCGACTTCCATTTCAGGGAATTTTGCCAACTGCTGGTCAGCGGGCAGGCGCGCTTATGGCCGTTGGTGGCTCGCACCTTCCCGTCTGCTCTCGCTGCGGATCACCGCTTTCATGTCTGCGATTTATGACTTCGCATCTCCTACTGTGATAGTGCTCACCCTCTGCTGATCACGCTCTTTGATTACTTCTTTCGCATCAAACCCTAAAGCTAAAGCCGCACAGTGTCTACGCCTAATCGCTCAGCAGTATTCCTTTGTTTATTTCTTGTATTTTATTTCTACCATATATCTCTTTGAGGGCTTTCCATCGTTTACGGCAGAGCCGAGCCCCCACGCTTTACGGGCTTGTGCTAGTAGTAAACAGGCAGCAACTGGCGATCCGTGCTTCAATAGCAAACAGGCAACGCAGCAAACCACCAGCCCCCCCTTTTGGAGCACCCCTCCCCAACCTGTTGGCTAGACCGGGTCACTGGCACCCCCATAGATCGGTTCGAGGCCGTCGTCGTTCTAATAAGCGCTCTCCTATCAAAGATGGCGTCCGCGATGGAAGACGTCATGCGCCAATCGCTCGCCGATCTCATCGAGTCGGAGGGTCACGAGCAGGCCGCCTCTCCAATGGCCGTGCCCCTCGACTACCCTGGCCTCATGGACCCTCACGATCGCGCCTAGAATACATGCGATAGTGAGGCAAAAGTAAAGCCGGCTAGATGGAATAAAACGCCCCTACAGGGTCAACCTTGTGAAACCAGTCCTACCGCAGGCGTCGCGGAAAGTATGCCACGTTCCTCCGCAATACTTTTGCATAGGGACCAGCTCGACAGCCCGGAAGTTGGTGCATCGTCTACAATGGAAAAGCATCTTCCTAATTCAGATCCTGATCCTAGGCCTGCTGGCTATCCTGAGTTAACTCAGTTCTCTACGTCTGCTAATAATGAGACCCTGGAGAAACAGGGCATGTTCTTCGAAGTGCTTGGACACCCCTTGTCTTCTCACCCGCGGTCGAATATGCCTCGGCGCAGAGCGACAAGTCAAATCGCCTCTCCTATCGTGGATTTTGATGTGGCCATTGCAGAAAAGCCACGCAGGAGGCACCAGAGCAGCCAGCCGCTCGAGGCGTTCAAATCCTACTATATCATCAACCCCAAGACTCCTGGCTCGGCCTGGTACATTACCAAGGGCAGCAGGGGCTCCAATATAGATGGCTATAACTTTGAGAGTGTGCCAGCTCACCGTGTTCGCATCAGCCAGGACCGCATAGGATACCTAATCGAACCCGCGAACCGAGACAACGCGGTTGTGGCTGCCGGTGGTCAAGCTATCGGCTGGACGTCGATGTATCAAGAGGGTCGGTCTCCCAAAAGAGTTTCTGCTGCAGAGGATTCTGTCCTTGACAACGAATCGAAGTCCGGTAAAAGGATCAATCGATTTGAGAGATGCGATGGGGAGGAAGGGAAAGAACCCCCGCCCAGACCTGGAGCAAAAATTGTGCTGGACCGTCAAGACCTGCCCCTCATATCCAATAGTATCATCCATCAGCTAAGCGTAGCTCATTTGCTTAAGTCGAGAAGTACTCGCAAAGGCGACGACGGGCCTTTCTCCCTTGCCGAGGAACGGGTCCTTAGAGATATCATTGAAGCTACTCTGCTGCAATTTACCAGAACCAGTCGCAAAAATGGTTCGACACGGGCAGGCAAGGAAGCCAATGCTCGACAATCCCAGGCAACTTCGCAATCTGAACCGAAAGGCAGAAGTCGAAGCATAAAGCTACGGCCATCGGTAGTCGCAGATCCAGCCATTACCTTGAGTATACCCCAGGCGTCCTTTGCCGGTGCAAGCGCTAACCACGAACAACATGGAGTCAAAGAGAAATGGCAACAAGAAGCGCCTACAACAAGAACAACATTAGTGTCACCACAGAGCATGACGGCAATCACATGGACGAAACACGGTGGCCATCTAGGGGAACAGTCTGACTCACCAGCGGGTACCGACAGCCCGTCAGACGACATTTCTCAAAACACTTGTTCAACACGCCGAACTTCATCATCTCACGGCCATGACAAAGATCACGGGCTAGAATCATCTCAAGTTTCTCTTGAAGCACCGAGCGTTGCATCAACCATTACTTCGTTTCCGAAACTCCTATCGCGTCATTGTACCCGAGAATGGATCAAGCCACTGGCTAACTTGGAGGACCCTCACAACCAAGTATCTACCGACATATATCATCAAGGAATAGACGCTCATGTCGGTCGTCCTTCTCATCACCAGACGCCGCCCGCCAGAGGCGCTTCTCTAAAGCCCTGGGCCAGCGATATTTTGCCGGCCCACAGCACATCCAGCTACTTGTCTGATGCGGCCTCGGACACCCGGCGCTCAACAGTTTCCCATCCTACTTGGACGAACGCGAAGAGCTTTGGGAGTCAAATCGGCTCAGCGGCGCATCGGCGTAGAAGTATGCCGGCCTGCGACTCCAAGGACCTAACACCACAGAACCCGATCCTTCCGAATATCTTGGACAAAATCTTCATAAACAAAAGTAAGAAAAGAGTGGCACCTGGCAGTCCTGACTCAAGAGAAACCCCAAATTCAGGTGCTCAAGCACCGTACAGTTCCCCAGCTCACGCTCACCACACGCCAGTGAGTACCCCTAAATCAAGAAATGGATCAATCAAAGAGCGGACTCCCACTTTGTCGGAAGAAGATAGAGCCAGGATACATATGGCCCTTACTACGGGCAGTGCAATAGATGGCAAGCGGCGACGTGATACCTGCTCAGAGGACGGCAGGCCACATCTGTGCGAGAATGACATGGATAACCGAGTGAGGTAGACTAATAATTTGTATGCACCAGAATAGCTCACAGTGCTTTTCCTTGGGATTAGTATGCCCGTGTAATAATTAGTACCTAATCGAGTGTCTACTTGATATGTACGTGAAGCACGAGATGTAGAAATTGTATCGCGGTGTGTGAATTGAATACTTGGCTAAACATCTAGAACTGTAACTTCATTTGTTATAACATTAGTAGTTTCGCCGAGTTTTCTTTCTGTTCAGCCATAATCCAATTTCAGTCGCTGCTTGGGAGGGCCAAAAAAAATAATGATCAAGTACCACATCATGGTGAAAATGGAAAAAAAAGATGGACGAGCGGGGAATTGAACCCCGGACCTTCAGCAGACGCAGTGTGAGGAGCTCACTTAAATGCGAAGCAGACGCCATACCCCTAGACCACACGCCCTATTGGATACCTGTCTCTGTGCATTTGCAGACTATATTACGTTTACACTCCTAGACGAGCGACAGCGAAAAAAATTCATTTGGAGACGGGCATGAAATTAGCTGGTTATGGAAGTAATACGGCGGTTAACATACATCTCTTACTTGACTTCGCATGCTATCCAAAGCTATTAGCACAGTTTAATTTACTACAAGATGAAAAGTATAAGAATGAAAGAGAAAATGTAGATATGCTCGCGTTCCGTTAAGGATGCTCCATATGTACGTGTCGTGAGTTCTATGTATGTACCTTATGCTACACTGCCTTGGACGCCCGCGCCTTGTTCTCCCGGTGTCTCTTTTCCTTCGCCGCCGTCTTCCGACGAGTCATCCACGATCGATTGAGATCCCTCCGGTTCTCCCAGAACCATTTCTGAAAGTCGCTCGTGGCGGAGTGTCTACCCTGCGCGGGACTGTCTTCACCGCCGGCGCCATCTTCTTCGCCTTCCTCCTCTTCCTCTTCGGCGAGGGCATCGTCCATGTCTATGTCCTTTTCTGGCGAGGCGCCCCAGAAGCGCTGCATGCGCGACGGGTGGGCGGTATCTGGGGTGGGAGCGGCGCTTCTGATGTTGCGCCATTCGTAGTCTTGGCGCGTGAAGGGTGTCATGGGCCCAAGATTGGCAGGGGTGCCTTCGGAATGCTCTCCTTGCTCTTGTTCCTGTTCGTCCTCTTCCTCGTCACCCCCGTCGAAGAAGCTGAAAGGTTCTTCCCTGGGGGCGGAAGTGGGATTATGCCCATCGGGCTTCGGCCTCTTGTATAGTGCTTCCAGAGGATGTACTTTGCCGTTTAGAGGTGTCTCTGGAGGTGGAATCTTGATCGCTAGAGGTTTGGTGCTTCCTGGCGTCGACTTCGACTTGTTTTCCTTGGAAGATGATAGTGGCGTCGCTCGTTCTGACGGATTGGGTGATTGTTCTTCCTCATCCTCCTCATCTGATGTGTCGCTATCGCTTGAATCGTCGCTTGAAGTATCGCTATCCTCTTCTTTCTTCTCGTCCTCCACCTTGGTCGGCACTTGAACAGGCTCCTTGTCCGACTCCTTATCCGACTCATCATTCGACTCCTCGTCGTCTGAGTCCTCTCCTTCTGATGATGTGTCGTCTGATGAGGTACCACTGCTGCTGGTGCTATCATAGTCCGATTCTTCAACGACTGGTTTGGGTTGAGGCGCTTTCTTTGGCCGGTGCACCACCTTCTCCTTCTCCTTCACCTCTTCCACGACATTGCCCTCTTCGTCAACCCAGCCTTTGCCCTCCACAAACTCTGCTGCCGGTTTTCGATCAGTCGGCGCAGAGACTTTCAAAAAGCTAGGGAACTTTGTAGTCTTTTCAAACTCGTGAATGACAATTTGCCGGGAGCTTCCCTTCTTCTTGCTCTTCTTCTTCTTTTCCAACTCTTCGGGCGTCAAATTCTTCATCGTATTTGGCGGCAGCTTTGTCTTCAACAGACACTCTTCTCCATCCGTGTATTTAGACTTTGGTCGCTTCTTCTTCTCATCGTCTTTATCTTTGCTTCCTTTCTCCTTCCTGGCTCTCTTCTTATTTGTCGTCGGCGTCTCGGTCCATCCGCGCTTGACTTTGCGGTCATGGAGCGCGACGCCTTGCAGGACGTCTGGTTCTCGTTTCCGTTTCTTCGAGCGCTCCTTATCGTCTTTTGATGACCTCTTCTTCTCCTTGTGAGGCTCGTCCTGCTCTCCAGTCGGTTCCAGCCGCGTCTCTGGTCGAGCCTTTTCGATCCGCATCTTGCACCCCTTTAACGTCGTCCCGTTCAGTTTCTTTCTTAATTTATCGGCATCCGCTTCGGGCAAGTCAACAAATCCGTATCTCTTCTCGGGAAATGTCTCAATCGTATGATATGAGATATTGCGAGCAACCGGCAGGACAGACGCGGGAATCACAATCTTGACCAACTCGGGGTCAAGCGGCGTGATGTGAAGGCGGACAAAGTCGCTACTGTCGCCCATTGGGAAGCGCAAAGGGGTAGGGCCTGGGCACCTCCTCTGCAAATTATATTCAATAGCACGATAAAATGCACAGGGTGCGGACGCAATTAAGCGCCTTCAAGCTCTGTTGGAAGCGTGTTGCAAAGTCGGACAAGGAGCTTTGGAAATTTTAGCGGGTCTAGGAGCGAGAGCATGGAGTAGGGGCTCTTGGGTTGTTCCGCGCCGTTGGCTTACTAGGTACATAAGGTATTGTCCACCCTACCCTAGAACGTCGTTGAAATATGGTGAAAACGTGAACCCTCGATAATATTTCTCTGGATGATTATTTTTCTTGTGGTAAATTCAAAGAATATTGGCGCCACATTAGAAGCCTGTCATCATTTTTCATGTGGAACTCATCTTGGTTGCTCTTCCTGAATCTGATAATGTCCACTTAGCAATACACTGAACACCATGCTACTTCTATCCAGCCATAGTTCTGCTACATAAGTGACTACACCACGGTCCAAGTCATGCCTATTCCCAGTTACCAGTATATTGAGGTCAAAAACAACCGGCTCGTCTTCGTTATGGCAGACATGATGCATATTCTGAAATAGGTCCAACTTTCAAACTAGGTTCTATGCTATTCAACTCGGTACCCTCAATCATAGAGCAACGCCGATTCCATCCGTGATAGTATATAAGTACAGGTGTGGTCATTAAGTGTGAGATGAGATTTATTACGCCAAACAGGCACGGGTATCATCGATCAGCCCCAGGGCTTGGCAGCATTGTGGCGAAAGAACGGCTGTGGGTTCTGCTCGCGCTGGTCACCACCGATGGCTTTCCACCACGTGTCGGTACTCCATCGAATGATGCGCTCCGCAGCGCCGAGAGGTGTAGCCGCAGGTCGAACATCGAGATAGAAGACAGGCTCTCCAGTAGGCTCGGGCTCCCCAGAGTAATAGTCGATCACATAGCGGATCTCCTTCTTCTCGCCGTTTACATCTCGTGAAACGTACCAGTCATGGCGATCGAACGGAAGGTCAGTTCTGACTCTTGTTAGCATCTCAGTCTCACTTTAATCACACCGACGTAATGCTTACCCAAACTTGGAGGGATAGATCCAGCCCAGGACCTGTAACATGGTGGCTTTGGGGGACAGATCCTTGGGCCTGCCCTGGAACCGGATGAGCGTGGGATTGACTTCTGTTCCATCCCACTGCCGGTCCAGCTCTTCTGCGGCGTGTGCTTCTCCTCGTTTGCAAATCTGCCATCCTTTGTATAGCCCCCGCGCAAACCGCTCCTCCCAACCGACGATTTCTTGCCATGCGCCTTCGTTAAGGAAATTGTGGACGGACACCATGGATTCCACAGCTGTAATATCGGTGTCTGTGTATCCCTTGCGTAGTAAAGCATTGTACATCTGCTGGGGAGACGGATATTCCCATGTACCATCACCAGATCCCTTGGGAATTGAAGACTCTTCTCTCTCCGTCGGCAACGCGATTGTTTGCTTCGGTGCAGGCTTCTGTGACAGGTCGCGGAACATGTAGTTTAGAGGATTCAGTTGGGAAAGCATCGACTTGGGCTCTTCCTGACCGCGGGCATCGTGTGGCACGGGGCAGCCGGACGAAGGTGGTGCTGATGAGCCATGAGGTACGGGACATCCAGAAGACGATGATGCTTTTTCGACAGGGCTTGCTTTGTGAGGGTTGAATGCATCGGCAGTCTGTTGGTGCATGGGGCATCCGGGCTGCTAGATGTGAGCTTTGGACTCGGCTAGACTGGACGATCTGGTTCAATCAAATCATACCGGAGGCTCTTTATTTAGCGATACCGGTGGGTGTCCACTTGGAACAGCAGCCGGTGGAGGGGCAGGCTCGGCCCAGAACCAGCCCATTGTGAGACAAAAGTGATTATAGGATATAGAACAAACAGGTATGAAGAATGATTTGCGTGCGCTTAGTCGCAGAAGTGGAAATTGCTGTGGCGATCGAGATTTATAATTACTGCAGGTTTATGGAGGGGGCAAAGGATCGAGGCTAGAAAATTCCGAGCCGAAATCTTATCGCAGCATCCGCAAGCCGCAACTTTTTTTTGGCGCAAACTATTTAGCCGGACTATTGCCGGGACCATTTTCTCCTACGTCACCGATTCGCAGAAACGGGCAGCTTGTGATTTCCGATCGGTGTTCGGACATTCATTCTGATGCCCTCCTTTTCTTTTCTAGCCGCCGAGATTCCTTCATGCGGCTTCGATTATGATTACGGCCCTTAAAGGCCTGGAATTGAGTACGCCGACATGAGATCCGGCTTCGTCTTTGGCCGGCTTTGTGGGCGCACTCTGTTTCGACCGCGCCTGTTTCACCGGACGATATGCCGGGCCAGTAGCGCTGAGTCGTCCACATGGATTCACACGGCACGGCGTATAGCATGGAAAGGAAGGTCGGGGGGCAGCCGGATCGTGCTGCAAGCTTCGGCTGGCGTCGCAGCATTGAGCACTGGGGCCTTTGTACAGCTGTTGCAGGCAGATAACGATGGGACCGAGCAGACTGGCGAGCACCGCATGCTGGAAGCATCTCGCGCTGAGATTCAAAAGACCATCAAGAGTGATGACCGTGGCCTGTCTCGAATCGTACATGAGATCCTCCTCTTCTTGGATCTGTACGTCGTGGAGCCCATTTGCACCGGAGCGCGATTCCTGCACTTAGTCGTCATCTTCGTGCCTGTCATCCTTTCCGTCCCCGTCATGTGGTTTGGACGGCGGCATCCCGACCGAGATGGCGAGAGAAGCGGCACTCTTTGGTGGTATGGCTTTTTAGTACAGTCAATGGAGTGGGCGGGTCCGGCATTCATCAAGCTCGGGCAGTGGGCGGCATCGAGAACAGACATTTTCCCCACGGCCATGTGCGATACCATGTCAAAGCTGCACTCGAATGCGCCGGCCCATTCTATGCGTGTCACCCGCAAGACTGTCGAGGATGCGTTTGGCGGACGTCGTTTTGAAGACATATTCGATGAATTCAACGAAACACCGTTAGGGGTCGGCGCAATTGCCCAAGTCTACAAAGCGAAGCTCAAGCCGGATCTCGCAACGCCGCAAGAACTTGACGCCATGTCAAGGCAGCCCCAGCCTCTTACCCAGAATGTCAAGCAGCGAGTGAAGACGGTGTTGAAAAGTTCACCAAAGCCAGTGCCGTCAACATACGTCGCCGTCAAGGTCTTGCATCCCAAGGTTGAGCGCATAGTCCGGAGAGATTTGAGGATCATGGGTTTTTTCGCTACGATTCTCAATGCTATTCCCACGATGGAGTGGCTGTCGCTGCCGGATGAAGTGGCTCAGTTTGGGCAGATGATGAAGCTTCAACTGGATTTGCGAATCGAAGCTGCCAATCTGGAGACGTTTAGAAAGAACTTTAAAGACAGGACAACCGCCTCGTTCCCATACCCCTACTCCGAGTTCACGACCCGCAACGTGCTTATTGAAGAATTTGCTCAGGGTATCCCTTTGGCAGACTTTTTGGAGAATGGCGGCGGCGTATTCCAGCATGATATTGCAAACGAGGGCCTGGATGCTTTTCTGCGAATGGTGCTGCTAGACAACTTTGTCCATGCCGACTTACACCCAGGAAACATCATGGTTCGCTTCTACCAATCCGCACAGCCGGAATTGCGGCTTCGCCGATCTCCTAAGAAGCGGTCCCAGCGCTCTTCTGATGACGATCAATTGGATGTCACCGAACAGGTCTTGGAAAGACTCCGGCCGCACCGCAAGAACAAGGCGGCGTGGGAAGCCGAGCTGGCCAAGCTTGATGCGGAGGGCTATGGCCCACAGCTATGCTTTATAGATACGGGGCTCGTCACGGAGCTGAATGCCACCAACCGCGACAACTTCCTAGCTCTCTTCCGGGCTGTTGCCGAGTTTGACGGCTACAAGGCCGGCCACCTCATGTGCGAGCGCTGCCGCCAGCCCGAAGCCGTCATTGACAAGGAGGTCTTTGCCCTCAAGATGCAACACCTCGTCCTGGACGTCAAGTCCCGCACGCTCGCCCTCGGCAACGTCAAGATTGGCGACATTCTGCAGCAGGTGCTCTCCATGGTGCGCACCCACCACGTCCGCCTCGAGGGCGACTTCGTCAACGTCGTCATCAGTATCCTTCTCCTGGAAGGCATCGGACGCAGCCTCAACCCGAACGTGGACCTGCTGAGCAGCTCGTTGCCGATTCTGCGGCAGCTGAGCGCGCAGAGCGGCGCGGAGATGGCCAAGCATGGCGATTTCTCGATGATTATGCTGTGGATGGGCTTGGAGACGAGAAAGTTTTTGCAGGCCAGTGTTGATGATGTGGGTGCCTCTTTTTTGATCCATTCACTGCTGTTTTTGTATACAACCTCCCTTTGCATTATTTCATGCTAACATGGACATTCTATAGGTCGAGCGATGCGTCAAATATGATCTCCTCTCACCCAATGTATAGAAGGAAGCAAAATGACCAGGCTTGTCGCACAGGTGGAGATACCGGCTTCACTATAGATAGAGCAGTACGAGCGGTTCGTTATGTCTTTTTTGTATTATTATTATTATTATATTGCAAGAGCACTTTTTAGATGGATGGCCCAGATCCTTGTTCAGCATGGCAAAGGTGGCGCGGCATGGCATTTATATTAGAGAAGAGAAATCCATTTGATTCGACGACAAGTTACCAGTAGCACTCACGATGGCCAAGTCCGCAGCTTTCTCTCCCCCCTTCACTGACAATGACACACATGTACTACCAATAATCATTAATTCCTAAGACGTATATATTGATTCTCAACTTTGACACCTCATCCCGCTGGGATGACACATCCCTTTCCTCTCATCGCTTTGTCCGTCCTTTATACAATGTGTGCTTATGAGGCACCTACGGACACGCTCGTGTTAAAAAAAAAACATCAAGGCCATTTCCATGCATTCTTCACCTGAACCAACCGGTGTTTCTGCGTCATCTTCCAGTAAAACGCCCAGCAAGCAAGCCGAAAATGCCATATCCGAATCATGATTCGGCTTGAAAAAAAAAGGAAACAGAATAATATGATGATGGGGAGAGGAAAAAAAAAGACCAATCACCGTCAAATAGAAGATCGAAGAAACGAAACTTTTTTTTTCGAGTTGAACCGATTTCCCAACCTTTTTTTTTTGTTGCCTAGAGAAAAATGTTTCGCTCACGTAGTAAATGCATCCGGCAGTATTTCTTTACTTTAATCTGTACTGGCGCTCAAGTCCATTGGCTTCTCCCACAGGTTTCGAAGTAGGGCCGCCATACCGTCCTCTTCCTCACCCCCGACCAAGCTGGAGCCACTAAGCCTCTCGCTCAGACGGCTCATGTCGTCTCCTTCATAACTGGAGCCCGCACCGTTGGCTTTCACTGAAGCCTGTCGCCTGGTGGGGAGCGTTTGGCGGCCTTCCGGCATGCTCACGTTTCGAATATGACGAGCCGCGAGATCGGACGATCTCTTGCTGGCTATCGTAGAACTAGTGTTGGTCCGTGGAATTCTCTTTGTCTTTTCCAAGCCCGGCAGTTGACTTAGCCGGCCCAACGACCTCACGACAGGGTTCTGATGCCGTCGGACGACCAAGTACTCCATGCCTGTCCTCTCTAATAACTTGCCGACCCGGGGATCTCGGCTGTTGCCCCCGTCGTGTCCTGGATCTCCGATACCAATCAACGGCCCGGCTCCGACGACTCCTCCAACGCCAGGCACTGCCTGTCCGGGCTCAAGCGATGAACTGGCCCGCTGCAGGTTAAGCTTCTGCTGCGTGCGCGATGTTATGGCTGGAGGTGCAGCTGTCCTCTTGGCGGGTTTGGGTACCAGGACGCTGTTGTCGGTCTCTGCGGGAGGCACGCTCTCGCTAGGATATTCATGCGACCTCGAGAGGTTGGCCATGGAGAGCGGTCGCCGAGGAAGGTCCTCGGACCGGTGAGAGCCTCCACGGACCGTCGGATTATAGAAGGACCCTTCACTGGTCAGGCCGGAGCTTGGGACCTCGACGAAGCGCGAGATTAGCCCTTCTTCTTGGCTCCCTGGTGGCGGAGAGGGCTCGTGACTAGTAGAGTCGGGCGATATGTGTGGCAGCGTGGCTTTCGCCATCTCGGTGGACATTTGCGGCGGAGCGCCGCTGGACGCTGTTCTCTGCAGTATTCGCGAGGTCAAGTACTCCTTTCGCTGGGCGGTTTTGCGATCCGGGGAGGGCACTTCAGACCGCGCTGGTGCGCCCGGGGTCTGTGGGCGGGAATTTGCCTCACTATTACTAGGTGCACCTGTGCCTGTGCCTGTGCCTGTACCTGCGCCTGCGCCCGCGCCCGGAGGGAAAGAAGAGTGCGTGCTGCTGTTCAAGGAACCCTTTCGCGACAAATAAGGCGAATTGGAACCGCTGGCATCAACCCATTCGTCTTCCGGATCCTCAGAGCCGAGGTCAAAGTGAACCTGAGATTTGTTGGCCTTGTGCTGGATGCCGGTGCCGCTGGAGCTGCGTTTTAGCTTGTCGTTTGACTTTAGGCGTTTGCCGATCTCGACATGCGAGCGGTTGCGCTTCAAGTTGGTCTGGGACAGGCTCTTGGGGATGGCGGTGGTGGAGTCAGGCTGCGTCAATTTGACCTCGCTGGTCGCGCGGCGATGCGGCACGGGGCGCTGAGCGAATTGAGCCTCGAGGTCGGTGGGCGAGCCGTGTCTCCTGGTCAAGTTGACCCGTGAAGAGCTGTGGTGTTGCTTGTGCAGTCCCTTGCTGGCGGAGGGCACACGGCCGTGGAGGCGGCCGACGTGGTGCTGCTTCTGGTGCTTTGGGCGTGGATGCGGATGGCCCGAAGAGGTGACGGTGTTGGCGTCGCTATGGTCGCTGGCGTGGTGGTTGAGGGGAGGGCGCTTTGATTGGCCCCCGGCCGAGCCAGATGCAGAGCCCGATGCAGATGCAGCTGCAGATGCGCTGTCTTGGTCCTTCTCCAGGGCTGCCATGGCTGCTGTTTGCGCTGGCTGGGCCGCGCTGGGCCGGACTGGCTGCTCAAGGCTGAGGCTGGCGATGGCTTTTTCCTCAATGACCAGACTCGTCTCGATTGAAGCCGTGAAGCGCAGCGGCCGGGCTCAATCACGCTGTGAGCGCTGCTGGCGGGCGGCGAACTTTGCACGTATAACTCGGCCGAACGGGTTCCTGGTGGAGGGTGAGACACGTGTGAATGGCTATAAAGGGTGGTCGACGTCGGCTCAAATCGACGCGATGCGACAGGCGGGATTTCGAGAGGTCCAGGGGTGTCAATTGACCTGACCGTCTTGAGCTGCCGGGGGGGTTTGGTAGTGGTGGTAGCGCCAACACCTCTAGGGAATTGGGGCTGAAGAACGTAGAGGGAGGGAATAAGTCTGGATCGGGATTGGGGATGGCCGGGGACAAGAAGGATGCAAGATGGACGATGGATGATGAGAAACGGACGATGAAGGAAAGAATAAGAGAGAAAGAAAAAGTCGGGGCCGGGCTCCTAGTAGAAGGAGGGAAAAAAAAGTGCGATGCGTTTGCTGTTCGCGGTGTGGAGGGTTGAATAAAGTATTGTCATACCCTAATAATGGAATAGTCGCTCTTCCCGAGACAGACCGCCGAACGACGAACAGCAATGGGATTGCGGGACTTGACAAGAGAGATTCGTGGCCATGCACAGTGGCCGTTTGCTTGCTTTCTTGTGCGACCGAACCTTGTCTTCGATAGGGAGCTCTACGGAAGCTCGCTCCGCAGCTTTACCTTAGGTACCCTACCTTGAGGTATGGATGGATGGAGCCTCTAATGCTGGCGGTACTTTTTTTTGTATGCATCTCTGCACAGAAGTCGAGAGAATCTTGCTTTGGAAGCCGGCACCCTTGCTCATGCTGTTTGCAGTGCCGGCAGCGCCCAGCTCTTGCCCAACACCGCCTAAAATCTGCCTGCCTCAATTTTCTTTTTCTCTCTCCTTTTCTTTTCCTTCCTCTATGTTTTTTTCTCCCCAAATGCACTCTGTTGCTCTGCTGCCGCCTCAGTTGTTTTCCGTCTTGGGAGGTGTCGGCATCGCTGGAATGCAGACCAGAGACGGTGTCTTACCTCTAATGAACCACTTTATTCTCCAGCAGTTATCTGCGTCATATCTCCTTTAGGCAAGGTACCTTGCTCAACTGCGTCTCCAGCAGCGAGCTGCGCCGTACCACACCGATAACTTCGTACTGTCTCTGCTGCCCGGCTCCGTCTTCCCAAAGTCACTTTTTCCTGGCGTTCCACGCTGCGCTGCGCTCGGGCCTTAATGTACGACAATCCAATTTCTCTGCCCCAGGAATGACGAATCCGTCCTCTTCAATGGCTCGCTGGCCGCACCGGTGAAGAAGACCCTGGTACGCCACTTTCACTCCCCCACGAAACGGGACGTGCGAGGCAGCCCTCCACGTCAATCGGCGGGCTACGTGTGTTACGCTCTACGTTGTACGAAGCAAGGAAAACCCACGCACATTCATGCGGATCGGACAGATAGTGACTTGACTTTCCTTTTTCTGAAAGGTCCAAGGGCCTGAAACTGGTAGCCGCCCCGGCCCAAAATTGGATATTCTCGGCCAGATGACCACTGGAATTGCCCAAGCAATTGGGCCATGGTGACCCAATTCCCTTCCAAGATGCGCATTTCGTGCAAGTCCATACTACCTAGTAGTAGGCCGGACTTTGTAGATGCTGCTACGAAGAGAAGTACTCCGTATTTGCTCTGTATATCGATCACCATCTCCACACAATCCTTGCCCACCACGTAGCTATGACGTTGAAATGCTTCAAGTGCTGCATTGTCATGCTTCCCTTCTTTGCCTATGAGATGTTAACTTTTCCTTTATTGTTTTTGGCGTGCATGTGGGAAGAGGAAATGTCAGCGACGACAAATCACAGTAGGAGTGCGCACAGCTCGGTTTGGCCCTGGCGTGCAGCCCTGATAAGCTCTAGGCTATTATTATAAGCTCAATGCGTTTACCCGTTGTGACGACATTCAGCCCTGAAATCGATTCCAGCATGTAGCAACTGGATAAATCTTTTCACGCCCGTTTGACCAATTGGTTGTAGCCCGCTGTATTACCATTTTACCCTTTAGACACACCTTGGGTACACTCTGCGTGGTAAATGCCGATTACTAAGGGTGTGGATGCTGAGTACTCGCTGATTGTAACCACTGCACCTATGAGCCGTCACGTGACTCGCCGCATGGCTGATACGAATTGCTTGCCCCCCACCCGCGGGTTCCTAATACAAGATACGGAGTGCCTTTAGCACCGAGCAATTGCTTAGCCCGCTTCTTGAATCTCAAAGAGGCGCCGCGACATCCTCCATCCAAAGTCCCCTCCATTAAACTGCTTGCGCCATCCCGACATCTCTATCAACCCATACCTTTTCGCAATGTCATCAATCGCAGAACTTCTAGAAGAAAGGAAAACGTACCAGGAACAAGTATGGTCAAGTCTTCACTGCGTTGAATGTGCTTTCTCTCCCTGCTAACCCATGTTTAGCTGGATCTTGTCCTCGGCCAGATTCGCGATGATCCTGAAAATACCGAACTCTCGGCTCTTCAGGCAGAGCTGAAAAACTTTATCGATCTCCTCGACGAAAACATCGCCGACTTAAAGTCCAAGCAGGCGCCCAAATCTGAACCCAAGCCAGCCGCGACCGCGCCGGCGCCGGCGTCCGAACCAGCCAAGTGGTCCAAGGAAAATCATCCTGCCTTCAAAAAAGCTGCGCCCCCCGCTGAAGAAAAGGACGATGCCCCCGTACATTATCAAGTGAATGACTCAGTTTTGGCAAAATGGGTATCCGGCGATAAAGCTTTCTACCCTGCGCGTATCACGTCCATCACCGGCTCATCTACCGATCCCATCTACATCGTCAAGTTTAAGTCGTACGACACTACCGAGACGCTCAGGTCGAGAGATATCCGTCCCATCACCAACAAGAGAAAAGCAGATGGCCCTCCTTCAGCCTCCGTCACTCCGGTTGCCACCACGCCAGCCCCTGGCGTTGTCAGCTCCGCTGGCGCCACTATCTATCCGGAGGCCAAGAAAGAGCCCGAGTCCGAGAAGGAGGCAGCAAAGCCGCCTAAAGCAAAGAAGATCAAGGCTAACAAAGAACTCGAGGCTGGCAAGTCCAAGTGGCAAGACTTCAATGCCAAGTCCAAATTTGGCAAGTCTCACAAGAAAGACTCCATGTTTCGCACTCCCGATGGAATTCATGGGAGAGGTAAGTTGAAAATTGATTCAGCGCTTGATGAAGCATTTTCCCGCTAATTCTTTCTAACTAGTTGGCTTCACTGGCTCCGGCAAGGCAATGAGCAAGGACCCTACTCGTAGCCGCCATGTCTACCAAGTCAATGAAGAGCTTGATTGATGAAAACGTCAAGATGAGAAAAAATTTGGAGATTTTATTGGGCCCATGATGAAATAGAGGCGTTTGAGGCGTTGGGGGAAAATTACATATGTTGATACTGCGGTAATATGCCTTGCGATATTTTGTGGCAGAGGCTAACCCCTTATGCATTTGGCTTTTTACACCAGGACGTTGATTGTCGCGGCTCTCGAGTACATTGGGGGCGTATGGAGTATAGGTTGCTGTTGGGCAGCTTGGCAAAAAAACCACATACTGGATCCAGGAATATGCCCCCTTTTAGGGATCTGGAACGGATTGCTAAGTTTCGATGACAGGTTTAACGACCGCGTTTTCATCAAACGGATGCTTCACAATCCCCGAATATGCCGTTTAAATCTTTCTACGTTACTGAACAAGTTCATCTTTCGTGACGCCCACTTTCCTTGAGATCGATCTTGGGGCAGACGGCTCTGGCAATCTCGAGGAATGCTGCTGCCCGTTCGCTGGATGGTTCGGAAACGACTGTGGGCTTCCCTCTGTCCCCGTCATCACCAATGTTGGGGTGAAGTGGGATGTCACCCAGAAAGTCAATCTCATGATCTCGACATAGCTTCTCCACCCTCTTGTTCGACCCGAAGACGTGAGTATCCTGGTGGCAGTGAGGGCAGTTGAAGAGGGACATGTTTTGTACCATGCCAAGAATATTAACGCCGACTGTTTTGAACATGTTGATGCCTTTGACCGCATCTTTTGTTGCCAAAGTATGCGGTGTAGTGATGATAATAGATCCTGATCTCGTCAATACATGTAATGCAAAAGAGTCATCCTCTGCGAAATAAGAAAGCAGCTGCTTACCGTCCAGAATGATCTGCTGCGTTATAGTCAACTGCGTATCGCCCGTCCCGGGAGGTAGGTCTAGCACGAGGATGTCCAGGCCACCCCAGTCGACTTCATGCAGGAGCTGCTGAATGGCCTTCATGACCATTGGTCCTCTCCAAACTACGGGAGCGCTCTCGCCCACCAGATAGCCCATGGACATTGTCTTGACGCCATAGTTTGTCAAAGGCACCAGCTGATTGTCTTGAACCATGTTGTCAGTCTGGGTCTTGTGAGTGTAGGCGAAAGCCGAGACTCACTACTGGATAACCTTGGCTCCCCTGATAGATCAAACAGAGTGGGAATGGACGGGCCGAAGATGTCTGTATCTAAGATCCCAGAGCGAAACCCCAGTCTAGCAAAGGCTAGTGATAGATTTGCTATCCGATTATAAGTCGATGTAATGATATAAAAGCTCATCGTCTGGACTGCATACCTGCAACGGTGCTTTTGCCGACGCCACCTTTAGCAGAGGATACGGCAATCACTTTGTCTACTCCGGCAATCTTGCGCCTTTGGGGCCGTTTTGGCCAGCTTGGTGGAGTGCCTGATCGAGGGAGGCCCTGAGCAGACATTAGCGCTGATGTTTTTCTGGGTGTAATGCGTGGAAACGAACTAATGGGTTTTCATGACGAAGAGCTTGTCCTGCTCTGAAGAGCAGTGAGGATGTAGGACGCATGATGAGGCTAAAGAGGATGTTATAGGCGCAGTTTAGAAGTTTAGCATGTGAAAAGACGCATTCATTATTAATATCAGTGAACTGTAGGAGAGCTTCAATTGAGACGATGTATGACGAGGGTATTTGATATCGGCTTTGTTGCGATGCTAATGCTCTTTTTTGAATAGGTACCTCACTTAGGCCCTGATGCATTTCCCCTGATATGGAATCAGCCGGCTGACCTGATTTCATAAGACGCTCGGCATTCCTATTTTAGAAAGGATCGTCAGCATAAATACTAGCACAAAATTCTGATTTCAAAAATGCATTTGTCCCCTGTCAACGATGTATCGCACTAGCAGGGGCCGCGTAAATGCCTGTAAATAGTATAGTTGCCAAGATTGGAGGGGAAATTCTACCCAATTTGGCCTGTAGCGGCTGATTTCTTTTGTAGAAGAAATCTTCTACAAAACCATATCAGCCGCTACCATCAATTTTACCTTGAAATTCCTATAGCATCAGCTTTTCCCCTTGGGCTATAGGCAAGAAGATTTCCTTATCATCTATAATACTATCAATGACTGTGACATTCATACTATAGCTATTATATAGTAAATAGATATATAATTCAGCTATTACATTAAAAAAGGCATATTATAGGGTAGGCTGTATGGCAGCCTCGCAGTCTTGTAGCCTCGCAGGAACGCAATGACTGGGGCGACAGAAGGTACTTGCATGCGCCCCACTTTTACATAATAAACAGAAGTCAATCAGGTCAGCCGGCTGATTTTTTATCAGGCGAAATGCATCACAGCCTTAAAGTTGATGCACTTGGTCTTATGCGCAGGTACCTAGGTAAGTACCCAGTAGCAATAAAGCAGTGCAGACCCACCCTTTCAGGCTTTTAGGTGCTGCATTTCGGTCGGTTTTGCAGCAAAGCCAATTATTGCCGCCTCTCACCGCCTAAAAGTTCGACTCTCTGGTACCTGTTCTCTAAGATGCAGAAAAATTCCCAGCGTGGGGTGTTTTCGAGGCATCGCTTTCTACGGCAGCCAGACGATAGCCAAGATGGCAAAAGTAAAAGGCCGCGCGAGTGAATTTCAGGACCCGGATGAGAAAGTGGTAAAAGGTATTACAAAGTGGCATTGGTACTCTTTTATACAACTTCTGATACTAAGTGTGTTCCGCAGACTACGACCCTGAAGCCAATGGCAATAGCGATGGCGGTAGCGAAAGCGAAGATGAGCGCGCCGGCACGGAGCATTATGTGACTGTCGGGCGCAGTAAGCTGCGAGAAAAGGAAGGCATCTCGCTAGGACGACAGTATCGAGGATCTCGAGTTTCTCGAGCGGCTCTCGAGCAAGAGAGCGAGCACAGCGAGGATGAGGACGAAGATGAGGACGACGACCATGATGACGAGTACGATGATCCGGAGACGGCCGACCTGGCAGCTGATACTGCAGAGGCTAGCGACTCGGAAATCAGCAGCGACAATGCGCTTGCGGAATCAGACGACGAACGGTTAGACGGCTTCGTGTTCCGGGGCAGTTCAAAGCCCAAGAAAGCGAAGAGCAAGCGGGCAAAGGCGGCAGACTTTATGTCTGCGTCCGAAGATGAAGATGAGGAAGATGAGGATGGCGCGAGGCTAGAAGGTGGCGTCCATCTTGGAGAATCCGACGAGGACGAGGATGAAGATGAGGATGAAGATGAGGACATGGACGATGGCCTCGATGCTTTGCTGAATGGTGGTGGAACCTCTGACGAAGAAGAGGAGGACGATGAGGGTGAAGATGAAGATGAAGATGAGGACGAGGAGGAAGACGAAGACGAAGACGAAGATGAGGATGACGACGAAGGCGACGAAAAACCCAAACCTTCTCCGGCACCCGCGTCAAACCAGAGCGAAGTGCAAAAAGGCATCGCAATCCAGCAACAGAGAAAAATCTACGATGGCCTACTGAATATGCGCATTCGGCTCCAAAAGGCGCTCGTGGCAGCAAACACATTCCCCACCTTGGAGTCTGATTCAACAGCGGAGACGGAGGCTTACGAGGCTGCTGAAGAAGCCGCTATCAAATTGCTAAACACCATTAGCGATCTTCGAGAGAACCTGGCTCCTACCACGGCCGCGGGCAGCAAACGAAAGCGCCCGCTGGAGATTGATTTCTCCAACGAACAGATCTGGGAACAAATCCGGGAAGATGATCGGAGGGCCGTCAAGTTCCGAGAGGACAGACTGGATAAGTGGTCTCGAAAAGTGCAGAGTGTTACTGTGGCTGCGCCAGCGAACAAGCTTGGTCCGAAGCCGAAAACGCTCATCAGTGCTCTCCAAGATCAGCTCGCCATGCCCGACAACCGGCTTGTCAAGCGCACCCGCGTGCCTCGATCCTGTGCACCCGTTCAGGCCTCCAAGAAGCTTACTGAAAGCGAGGAAATCTACGATGACGCCGACTTCTACCAGCTCCTCCTGAAAGAACTCGTGGACCAACGCACGGTGGAGTCTGCCGCGGAGCAGTCGAGCGCGGTGGCTTCCATCATGCTCACTGCCAACAAGGAGGCCAGAACCCGAAAAGTGGTGGACAGAAAAGCGAGCAAGGGACGAAAGATGCGGTTCACAGTGCATGAGAAGCTGCAGAACTTCATGGCCCCTGAAGACAGGAGATCATGGGAACAGGAAGCCATTGACCGCTTCTTCGGGACTCTGTTCGGGCAGAAGATGGAGCTTAATGAAGATGAGAGCGAAGATGATGAGATGGAGGCTCTGTATAAACAGGACGAAGGATTGCGGCTCTTTAAATAGAGGGCTTGTTACACGCTTGCATAGATACGTGGCTGAAAAAAAAATAAGGAACCAGCCGGTTTGGAAAATAGAATGGCCTTCAGTAATATTACACCTTTGTTTCGCATTCAAACAATGAGACTGTCGATGTGAATTGTTGGTGGTGAAGCTTGTTCCTATACCTAATAAGACGTATAGGTTGATGATGAAGCTTGGAAATCACATCTTAGCTCGTAGTGTTCCAACATATGAAGGGCTAGGTAGACAATACACTCCTCAATGTATCATTCAACAAAAGATTTTGACAATACATTTCATCATCACCGTCAATAATAACCAACATGGTGTTTTGAAGCTTGGACGCCCATTCCGAATCCGAATCCGAACCCGGAACGCTCCCCTCCCGGAGGCGGGCGGTTTCTTTCGGCTTTTTACCCACCATGCGGAAGTGCGCCGTGGGCATCCCACCTGGAAATGCCGATGGGGGGGGGGGGGGGTTTAAACGATGACGGAGCTTTGTTTGGGGGAAGCTTCAACTATTTTTTTCTTTTTCTTTTCATCGAAGAAGTAGCTGAGGCGAAAGACCTGCGAGATCAGAAGAAGATGGCTTCCAACGTAGTTACGGCGTCTTGGGTCCCATTGGACCGAAACGGCGACTTTTCCATCCACAACTTGCCCTTGGGCATCTTCTCGGAGGGCAGCTCGCAACCCCGCGCGGGAGCTCGAATTGGTGATTTTGTCGTCGACTTGAAGGCGCTGGCCGGGGATGAGCAGGTCAAGCAGCATCTGGCCTCGTTTCGCGAGCTTGAGGGTGTATTTGGTCAGACGACTTTGAATGCCTTTGCCGAGCGGGGCCGCGCCGTGCATCGCGCGGTTCGAAGCGATCTTCAGCGTGTCCTGAGCCAATCTACAGACGTACCAGCAGTTCTCAAGGAGAACGAGGCACTCAAACAGAAAGCTCTGATCCCCGTCGACAAGATCAAGCTACACTTGCCCATGCACATTGGAGACTACACCGATTTCTATGCCGGCTACCATCACGCTTACAAGGTGGGCGTCCTCTTCCGAGGACCGGACAACGCCCTGCAGCCCAACTACACACATCTGCCCGTGGGCTACCACGGCCGCTCCTCCAGTATCGTCGTGTCCGGCACTCCTATCCGCCGGCCTCGCGGCCAGATCCTGCCCAACCCGACAGCAACCCCCAAGCAGCCTACCACGGGACCGTCCCGCAGACTAGACTTTGAGCTGGAGCTTGGCTGCTTCATCACCAAGCCCAACGAGATGGGCGAGCCGATTGACATCAACAAGGCCGAGGAATACATCTTTGGATATGTCTTGCTAAACGACTGGAGCGCTCGCGACATCCAGGCGTGGGAGTATGTTCCGCTAGGACCGTTTAACGGCAAGAACTTTGGCTCTACGATCAGCCCTTGGGTGGTTCTTGCGGACGCTCTGGAGCCCTTCCGGACCGAGCCGCTGCCGAACGATACCCCTGTTCAGGACTATCTGAAGGAGGCGCAGAAGCAGAGCGTGTTTGACATTCAGCTCGAAGTCAGCCTTACAAGTGAGTCCAGCCCCCCTTCCCCCTTTCTGGCTGCTACTAGACTTCTATATGCATACATTTATACTAACCACAATATGCATCCGCAGCTGAGGGAGGCGATCACGTTCATCTGAGTAAAACGAGCGGCAAAAATTTGCTCTGGTCCTTCCCGCAGATGATTGCTCATCACACCGTCGGCGGATGCCCCATGCGGGCCGGCGACTTGTTGGGCTCCGGGACCATTAGCGGCACGGAGCCTCGTGAGCGCGGCAGCCTGCTGGAAATGACGGAGGGTGGCAAAGTCGACGTTCAGCTGGAAAAGGGTGGAGTGCGTCGCTTCATCGAGGACGGCGACAGCCTGAACATGAGGGGATACTGCGAGAAGAATGGCGTGCGGATTGGATTTGGCGACTGTGAAGGCAAGATTCTGCCTGCTCATGGTTCTTGATAGAAGGCATCAAAACTGGTGATTGACTCCAGACTGTAACGCGGCATAGACCAAAACAAAGAAAAAAGATTTCCAAAGCTGAAAATCCGTGTGCCATTTACAGCTGAGGCTGCCATGTATCACATACATCCTAGAGGATTTCTTCAGCCGCTCCGTGATGGGAAGGATTCGTGTGTAACAGCGTTACCCCATACATTGATTAAACATCAAAAGCAAGCTGCAGCCCGAGGTCCGCGGGCCCCACGCGCGTAACCCAATCAATACTCTTGCGATTGAACAATGTCCGCCCCCGTGGTGGATACGGGGGAGAACGGATCCCACATGGGCTTGCCGTGACGTGCCAAGCGTTTGCCCATTTGTTCCTCCAAGGGATTTCCCTCCCATGAAGGAGCGAAAGCTTGTCGTCGGGCGCGTCTCCACCACGCGCCATAATAACTGTTCGTTGGTGGTTTCAGCATCCTCCACCCCTTCGAGGTTTTTTTTGCTTTCGTCGTGGCCCCCAAAGAACCGATATCCGTTTTACTTTCAAAAGGCTGGCGCTGTCAAGGTCACGTGGGCGCGGAATTGTGCCACAAGTTCCGAAAAAGGGCTTCTTTAGTACATGCTCTCTCTCCCTCTCCCTCTCTCTGCTGCCAACCGCAAGTTGAAGGGGAAAAAAAAAGCATAGGGCGTCGTTGATGGTTCTTGTTGCGGATTCGCAGCTGGGGCCGTTGCCGGTGGCCATCGCACGTCGCGCGCCATGGAGCAGATCGAGACGCAAGCCTCCGACCTGCGCTACCTCACGCAGGCGCCGGTCGCCTTGAGCGATACAGCCAGTGTCTCGTACGAGACGCCGCAGTCGAGGCCGCACATGAGCCCAGGTTCCGCCATGTACGGAGACAATTCCGCGCTGCACGCGGGAGACGCCTCGGCCCTCAGCGCCCATGCGAGCAAGAGGAAGTCGATCGAGGAGGGTCCCGGCAGTGCCAAGCAGACGAGGAGCAAGAGAAACCGGGTGAGTCTTTGATGCTGTGTTTGTGATCTACAAGTTGGGTTTTATGAAAATGTCTGCTGCGCTTGGGAGGCGGGTTGGAGGGGAGGGGGGAAATGGAGAGGAGCCGAGCCGAGGCGGTGGGGAGGCGGTTCCATCTGGGCGGCTCGTTGCATCTCCATAGTACTACATGTTTGCAATGCTATTGAATGGAACATGGACCCTGTTTTCGTCAATTTACTTGAACTCTATGGGCTGACTATATGTGTTCTAGTACATTTCTATCGCATGGTAAGCCCGCGTTCGCGCTCTCTCTCCAACTCATCTCGGGGGTGCAGTCCTGGGGTTGCAGCCTAGGTTATGGAGCTCCTCTGCTCGCCTGGATTGTTAATAGACGCAGAATGAACTGAAGATGACTAATGTTTCCTTTGGATGTCTCCGTACAGTAATGAGTGCAAGAGGCGCAAAATCAAGTGCAATGGCGAAACACCCTGCCAACGGTGCGGCAACCTCAATCTGGCGTGCCTCTATGCCCCCAATTGCTGCACCAACAACTTCAAGGACTCGGACGAGTTCAAGAAGATTACATCACAGCTCAGCCGCCTCCAGGATGAAGTCAACTGGCTCAACCAGACGATCAGGAACATGCAAAGTGAAACGCGACTCGCGCCGCCAGTCTCAGACCGCATCATACCTGCGCCAAGTTCTGTCATAGCACCTTCGCCGTCGCAGAGCTCCGCGTCCGGCCACCGGCTGGACTTTCATGGGAGACGGACGCCCTTCCAAGGCCCGACGAGCATGGCCTTTAGCTTGGACGTCGCTAAAGAGACAATCAGCAATATGGGATGGAAGACCACGGACGAAGCGGATGATAATGAGCCGCAGCCAAATGGCCGCATTCCCACTCTGGTGTCGGCCGAGCCGATTGATCCACTCTTTGAGTTTGACAAGGACGAAATGATTCGCCTGTGCCGAGTGCACGAAGACGAGATTGGCATCATGTATCCTGTGCTCAACATCCAAACGGTGATTGCTCATGTAAAGAACATCGCGTCATATCTCAAAAACCATGGTCCAGTGGAACCTCTGAATGACCTCGAAACCTTACAGCTTAAGATCATCATGTGTTGTGCTCTCGTGGTGGAAGGACATGGTCATTGCGAGAAAGCAGTGCGCTTGTACGACAGCATAGAACCGATCATCAACCGCAAGCTCATGTCAGACTCTCTTGAATTCTCCGATCTTCCTCTCTTGGCTCTGGTTGCCGGCTACCGCTTCTTGTCCAACGAAGAAGTACTTGCCTGGCGGGTTATGGGTCAAGTAGTGCGGCTATGCGTTGAGCTGGGCATTCACCAAAAGAGGGGCTTGATGATGATTCAAAACGAGGCCGACAGGAAAAATGCGCTCAATAGCTTTTGGTCGGCCTATGTGCTCGACCGTCGGTGGGCGTTTGGGACTGGGCTGCCGTACGCTATCCAGGACGACGAAATTGACCCGACGTTACCTTTACCCGTGAGTCCACTTATTCACGGAAGCGGGAAGGGACCAGCAAGCTGACATTTTCTTTCCTTGTAGGACGAATACCCTTACCTTGTTGCCATGATCACGTACTCGCGAATTGGTGCCAAGGTTTGGCGTCAAGTTTCCCACTTTGGACCAGTTCTTGCGCGAGAGTTGGGCCAAGAGGAGATTGAGCGGCTTGATCATGAAATTATACGGTGGTACGAGAGCGTGCCGGACAACATCAAAGTGCGCAACTGGAACAAGGACACTCAAATGACATCAACACCATCGTATAACCTACAACGGCTAAGAATATGGACATATTTACGCTTCAATCAGGTAAGGGTCTAATTGACGCCCAGTATGCGCAGTCCTTTTAGATCTAAAAATTCCTAGATTCGGACGTGGCTTTATACCCCCATACTCCATAGTGCGACTAGCATCATGTCGCATCCAATACAAGCACAGCTCGTCGTTGACATAGCCAAGGACACCATCCAGTATTTACACCACCTCAACAACACCACCAACCTATATCGGCGAACCCAAGTCTTTTATCATCAGTTCCTCGCGGCCGCCATATCGGTCGTCTTTCTTGCTTCCGTACATGCACCGGTGCGGTTCAGTGCAGTCTGTCGGGAAGAGTTTTACATGGCCCTCGATCTAGTAAAGGACCTATCCGCCAAGAGCTGGGTCTCCCAGCGTCTGTGGCGGACAATCAAGTCGCTCAAAGATGTTGCTCCTCGGTTCGGCCTGAACCCAGATGAGGACCCTCATTCGACTGCGGCTCTGGGCATGATTGGCCTTGCGAGGGGCCATATGGACACGATGCCTACGGGGCAGAACATGTTCCACAACCTGCCGATGCCGCCTCGGCAGAATACAGAAACTCCAATGAGCCATAACAATGGCCAAAAGATTCAGAGCGAGATGTCGCGGATATTCGAGGGCTACGTCGGGTTGAATGGGGTTCAGTTTGGTAGTAACGGAGAAGAACAGCATGTCTCGCCTCACACTGGATTATCCACCTCAGACTCGCAGCCTGCCATTTTTGCGTCCGCAGATGGGACCGTCTTTCCTCATATGCGAGAAATGTTCTAGGGATTTGCAAAGGTGTAGATTGCTTTTAATGGCACGTTAGAGAGGATGTGCGTAAATGTTCTTGTATATATAATGTCATGATTGTCATGTTTACTAAATCTCTGTATGACTTAATGAAGATGTTGAAATTGCTCTTGCGTTTAGGGTGCTATCACACCCACCTATAGTAGTTATTCCATGTAGGCATAGTGCACGCCGTTTGTTTTCGCAAGTTGCTTGAATAACGCGAGTGAAGATTCGCGCGGGCCATAGACAAAAGCAGAGGACAGGAGATGCCTCTGAAGGTATCCCGTGTGTGTGGTATGCAACTTCTCCTCTCGGCGCCTTCACTACAGAGCCACAGTCAGCTAGAAAGCAATTACACGATCATCATAAGCCAGAAGATGCGATAAATATCAAAGGACTGCGTCGTCTTCACTTCATATCTTTGTGTACTACCTAGGTAGGTACCTCACCTTAAGTGACGGTGATAGAAATATCTGGGGCCGGACATTAGGAAGGTGCGTCCGGCTCGCTCTTTTCTTTCCACTATCTCTCAATTTTCCTCACTTCAACTTCTCACGACACCACTTCCATTTCTTTTTTCCTTTCCATATTTTCGGCATTTGATTTCCAGTCGTTCGACCGTGCTAAATTGATCCATAGAACCGCCGAACGAATCTTAGCAAAGTAGCGTGTGGCCCAAAGTCACTGTTACTGTCGAGGGAGTTGCGGCTTCGCAGCTGCTTCTTTGATGGCATACTTTGTTCACTACAGCGGTCTTTGGTGTCTTGGAATGGATTCGCGATTCGGAATCACATTGTGTTGACACTGGTATGCGGGAAATGTCACATATCACGCTACAAGATATTCGAAGTCTACCACGCTATGTAGCACCACTATGTCTTTCTCTGGATAGTCGATCGAATTCGATGCCGCATGGAATGAAATCGCCGAGTAGCTTGTCGACATGTGATCTGTTTTCTGGAGCCTCAGGTCAATATCAGATGTACAGTTCACCTCACAAATTTTGCTAAGTAATTGCTATAGGCATTGTCCGCGGCATAGCTTATCCGCCACGGGGAATCAGTCTAAGCAATGGTGCACTGCATGATCGAAACTGGCTCGAGATGCAAGGCCCACCGATATCAGACGTGACAAAGATGAGACAAAAGAACAAAGATATGGCCCAATCCTTCGTAAAGAATCTACCGGACTGGATCACACTGGAGACGCCTAAAACCGGGCAACATCTGCAAAGCTCGGGGTAAACTGAGTGGACGCACCCCTGAGCATGGGTGTGGCGATTCCCGATTGCTTAAAGCGGAAATTCTCTGCTGAGTTGACCACTGAGAACTCAGCATTTAGGGGGGTCGGGTCTAGACTCTTCGACTCCTGCAATTCCCGGAGTTTCCCGCGGAAGACGGTGTCGAATGGAACAAGCTTTCAACTTCTGCGGTGAGCATGACTTGACACGGCAACATGGGCTTCTCGTTTAGTGGCAACTGTCGACGCGGAAACACCGATGCCCGGAGCAGCAGCCAGTCGATGAACAGCGTATAACCGATAAAATTTCCAAGTTTTCAGTGGCGGCCTTTGAAAAACCAGAAGGTAGCGCTTCTCGGATCATTGACAACGAATAAAATGCATGCCACTTATCCTAGATTCAGTCTGAAGAATCATAGCAGGCAGCGGGGATCCAAGATAAGCGCTTTATGATTACTGAGACCAGATGGACGAATGACTGCACCGTGCTCTTCAAGAAAGGCGCCGGCCTCGAGGCCCTAAAAAGACCGGTTGTTGTTGGCTGTTGTCATTTTCTTATCTGCGGCCATCGAGAATGCTCCATCAGCTTTCTTCCCGGATACTAATCCAGTCCGCGCGTCATCAATCTGCCACAAAAAGTTATCCGCGGGAAACTTTTTGCTAGAAGGATGAGTGATGATGGCGTTGGTCGCTCCACTTGCTATCTTGAGATAACTGGCCCTGGTTGCCCGCTGCGGTGCCGCTGCTACTGGCCGGGCAGACAAGGCTTTCGCGAGCAAAGACAGGTGTGGCAGCCGTCATCGGACTGGTCTGTTCGAAAAGAGAACAAGCATTCTATGACAGATAGTTTCATGCGAGGTCCCGCTGTAGGATTGGGCAGAAAGGCGAGGCGCGTGATATGTCGAATATGCAATGCAGTACACCATTGTCTAGTCTGCGTTGTTCGATGAAGCCAACGGCGGATTGACCGGATGAATGCTGGTCTGACCAGGGGTCTGCCACAACAGCTCCGGCGAAAGCTATGACTTTTGAGGTCTCTGCGTCACTTGCTCTCACATGCGACAATGCGCACTGCTTGCAATGAGAGTGTGCTTTATTGGATAAGTTATCTATCGTCTATGAGGAAAAAGGACACTAAATGCTAAAACACTCACTGTCCAGCATCCCATCTCATCTGCTCACCTCATGTAGCATTAGGTAAATGGAGGTTTCAAGAAGCATACGTGCACCTAGTCATTGCAGAAGAAAGCTTGTTGCCGTGTTGGCTGCATAGAATGTTATCGTTGGAGCTAGCTCAAAGAACTAGAGCGAACTACGAGGCCTTGCCGCCTACCTGGGCGTTAGAGCGGAACCTCGTATTGACCAGATTCCGGTGTGCCGCGCTAGTAGGTTTGATTTTCCCGCGGACAACATGTGGTATGACTTGTCGTTCGTACTGCTTGTACAATCAAAGATGTGGTGGGAGCCAAAATAAGTGTCCGGCTTGACTTGTATTTCCTTGATTAGGGTAGAACGACGTGGCTGATACAGTGCGGACCTCCTTACTTGTCCAGTCAGGTGTTATAATCTACCCACATTTTGTTGACATATATCAGGACTATACTCTGGTACGAACGTGAGAACTGGCGTGCTCAGAGAAGATGCTCTGGTTTAGCTACTCTATCTGATCGTCATTTGGATTCGTATTCTATATAACGTGTCTAGCGCTCAAAGCTATGAAAGAGATGAGAGGTAAAAAAAAAAGGCCATGTGTTATCATGTTGCCAGAACTATAAGCCGCACAAGTTCTTTCTGTAAAGCTTCACCAAGGATCATCCGCGACGGTTGCGAGATACCTCTTGTCCCTGTTCATCGAAAGCCACTGCATGATGATGGACGCCGCCGTACGAGTATCTGGATCGTCGTAGTAGCATGTGGAAATGAAGCCGTAGATGAGGCCGTCCACATCTGCTTCTTCCATCATCATGATGGCCTCCACCGCGTCCTCCTTGGAAATCGTCCAGCCAAAGACCTGTCCGGCCATCTTGGCCTGGGTTGCCTTGCGAAGCTGGGCGCAGACACAGGTTTCGTCGTTTTTGCAGTCGTCAAACTGAGACCACCATTCGTACTTGCCGCAGCTCATGACACGCTCGCTGACGGCCGACGGCCCGCCCAGCTCAAACGCCGTCTTGACAGGCTCCATGTCGCCGTCGACGGCCATGGCCTCGTTGGGGGTCAGGCCGGTGCGGATGACCTGGTATGATCTGTCGGCTATCTGGGTGGTGTAGAAGCCGTAGAGCACCCGCACGCGAACAGGCTCGAGGATCTTTCGGGCCAGATCTCGCAGGGCTTCTATGCTGTTGGGGGCTTCAGGGTGGGTGCTGGAGTCGGGGTTCTTCAAATCCAGCCAGACAAAGATGATGTTCTTGCCCTGTCGGCGCTGTTTGGCGATGTATTTGAAGAGTTCTTCCGCCGACTCGCCTTTGCTCCAGTCATATCCGTCGTGGTCTGCGTACCACCCGTCTGGCCAGGCCGTCATGTCGATTTCGAAAGCGTTGGCGCCATGCTGGAGAGCATCGCTGACGCTGTATTTCATGAGGACTCTGTGCGCAATGGCGTAAAAGGGCCGCGGTTTCGGCTTGAATGGAGCAGATGGCTGATCATCATCGCCCAGCACGCCAAACTGGCCCTGCTGTTCCTCTGGAAAATATACACGAGCAGCACATAGAGGCCGAACGACGAGAAGGAGGAGGAGTAAGAGACGGCTGACAATGGTGATTGTGGGCAGAATGCCACGGCTCTTACGATAGGCGCCAGCCATATCGAGAGAGAAGAGAGAGAAGGAAGGAAAAGGGAGGAATCACGCTGGGTTGCTTCCAGCAGATGGCACTTTCCATGGATCTATACAAACTCTAAATATAAGAGAATTCGGCACCCCCTCCCTACTCCTCTCCGCTCTTCTTTTTTTTTTTTTTTCTTTTGACAAGGAGATCACGCTTCCTTTGAAAGTCCAAGACGGTTTCTGCTGGAGCCCCAGCAACAAGCTCGATACCGCAGATTTCAGATTTCAAAAATGCCCTCCCTTGCGTGTCTTCAGCTGTGACGTCACGATTCATGGTTCTCTTAGACGCGTTAATTGGTTTGTCGGCATACATCTCAGAGACAAAAAAAGAGGAACAAGAGCGAATAGAATGGCCGGCTATACCCTCGTTGGTGTACGGCCGAATGCCAACAGCCACGCATGATTCAGTTCCAGTCGGCAGAGAGTGTGGAGAAGTCGTATCATGTATCATTTAAACCGTTCCCCTTGCATTAGACCTTCGGAGGAAACCCAGCCATCCTTTTAATCTAATTCTTCGGCCAGGATCGCCTTTGCCATCGGGGATCGCTTTGTCCGATCAGGCCGTCCAGCTGATCAGGATCATCGCGTCGGTGGATATAGTACGGATACTATAACAAGACGCTATATTTAGCATCCAACAACAATACCTCGTGCCTGAGCGTTCAAGGGATTTCCAAATGCAGTCCAGTTCCTGGCGCATATGACCTCCCTTCCCCTTTATCTCAGGGAGATTGTTGAGGTCAAGGTGAGATAGTTCGAAGAATGCACAGTAGATGGACATCGACACTGTGCGAAGCCACATGGGCGCCACAGGAGTGGGTTTGTGCGGAAAGAGCCTCGATACAAAGATACATGTTTCTTCGTACACTTATTTCGGCCTGTACCATAACCTCGAGCTGTAAGTCTTGCTACTTCAACATAACTTACCTACTATATCCACCAACACGCGAATTAACTAATCTGGCAAAATTCAGCTTCAGGGCGACGTTTCCGCTCCACTTCCTTTCCTGAGAAGGCGAGCACAGTACCCCCATCTTGACTAGGGCAATGCACGACGAAACCCATCGGCAGGACAATGCTAGCAGTAGTAGGCCGTACAGGTCTCATCTCCGGCCCGCCTGCCTCCCATGTCGTCGCAGAAAGTCGCGATGCCAGACGGAGGGCGATTCTGCCGCCTGCTTGATGTGTCGGGCTCACCAGACTGAATGTTACTATCCTGGCGACTCTCAAGCTTCAACGTCTCCTGAACCTGCTCGTCGCCGCCGCCGTCGGACTGAAGCTCGACCATCCCCCGGGACTTCAAGGCCAAGCCCATCAAGAAGCGCTGCGCGAGCTGCGGCCTCATTTCACAGCAGCACAAAGGCCAACACTTCAGCATCCATGATCGGGTCGAGAGGTGTATCTCTCGGGCGGCAATCTTCAGCACCAATGCCTCCTGCTGCTGGTACTACTGCAGCAGCAGCAGCAGCAGCAGCAGCAGCAGTAGCAGCAGCAACGGGGGTATCTCGCGGGCCCCGTGATCTTGAGGACGAGTCAACTCTGGCATTGGACTCTGAGGATGACCAGCATCTCAATCTACACATTGTAGGCCCAGCTGCCACTGATGACAGCCAAGTTCTGTCCAATTATCTCTCGGGCATACCCGGGGCTACTCGAAGTACCAGAATGGTCATTCCGGAACGTGCCAGCCGTTCCCGTCCAGTCTTGTTCACAGAAGTCCAGAAGAGGCCGGTTGGCGTCAAGTTGAATCGTAGTCCCTCGGCAGAGAAACTGGAAATCATCGAAAAGCTACTAGAGCCGTTCCACGAGGATGTCATCAACGAGTTCGTCGTCTTCTTTCCTCTCGTCCTTTTCACCTTTTAGCGGGAATCCTGCCACCCTCTACGTAGGCTGACTTCTCCATCTCTCGTAGATATTTTAGAAAAGTGAATGTGTGCATTCCGCTTCTGGATGAGGTTTCGTTCCGCCGCCAGTATCGCGAGGACAAGACGCGCATATCGCCGGCGCTGCTGGCATGTCTATACGCCCACACAATCGTATACTGGCGTAGCTCTCCAGTCTTGATGCATCACAGATGCCCAGAGAGCCGCTTCATCTGGAATCTTGCCAATGAGGCAGTCTATTCAGAGCTCCATCTGTCGCCGGGCATGTCAATCATAAAGGCGCTTCTACTCAACATTGGAGGTCGCCCTACCACTTCCCTGATAGGAAACGGTGTGATGCTGGGTTCTGCAGTCTCCATGGCATATTCCCTTGGGCTGAACCACAATCCTCTTCCATGGAAAATACCGCAGTCAGAAAAATACTTACGTATGAAGATTTGGTGGGCGTTATTAGTCCATGATAGGTGGTACGTATGGGGCTTGCTGATCGATCACCCTTGGCTGCATAGCACAAAAAGGCGTTGCTTACAATTGTCAAACATAGGACGAGCTCGGCATATGGAACGCCGCCTCACATCCAAAAGTCGCAGTACGATGTGCCCTTGCCAACCCTAGAGTATCTTCGTGACGATAGCACAGATGAGAACAAATCGCGCTTTGAGGCTACGGCCAAGGTCTTCATTGCGCTGGTAGGCCTGACCGATGTGCTTGATCGCTTTCTACAATACGTCTATCACGTTGGACGAGACAAGTCCGGCACCTCCGAGCTCGAGCTGGCGTTGCATAATTGGATCGAGACTCTAGAGGGTGCCTGCCGTCGGATTGTCTTGCACGGATCTCATCTGGACATTACCGGAGCTGCCAATCTTCGCTTAGCCTATTTAACCGCTCGACTGCTGCTGCAGCGGATACAGCTGGAGGCGGAGAAGCAGATATACAATGTGCATCCAGACCGTATCATGAGCCGTTACTCGCAGGCGCGCCAGACGTCTGAAGAGATTTTGATGCTCATTCAAGACCTCGGGCCGGAACACCTTGGCGATTTCTGGTTGTCCATCAGCGCCTTTTCCTTCCCTACCACCATCAACTTCTTACTGCGGTGCGCGCTGGAAACAGAAAACTCCCCCGAGGGGCTGGCCCAAAGCGGTTCGTTCCGGATTGCCCGCGAACTCATCGCCACGCTTCGATCCCATCAAGAGAAGCACGGATGGGACCTGGGGGACGTGTGTCTTGCCCAACACGCCGAGATTGTGGAAAAGGTCCTGGCGGGAGTAGTGCCACCTGCTGAGCAAGGTGGGAACAATCACAGCATGGACCTCCAGGACTTTGTCCTGCCCGACGCTTCCATCCTGGACCATTTCTTCCCAAACTTATGGGACCCGTTGCAAAACGCATGGTGAAAGACACAAACAAGCCCATGGGCATGGGCACCTGGTGGGTAGCTAGGAAAGAAAGAAGAAAAGGGGGATCCACAGATATGGAGCGGGTGTGTTGGCCGCGCGGAACGTTGTCCGTGGCCAAAAGTTTCCCGCGGCCAAATTGGAAGTTGGCTAACGACGACCGCCACGATCCACCAAAACGGTACGATATCGGAAGGAGACGGGAAACTACCGTGTAAGAAGAAGAGCTTTTACCTTTTTTTTTTGTATAAAAGAGGAGAGTTTCCTTGAAGAATAATGGCATCTAGAATTTCACATCATCGAGCAAAGAGAGTCGTAAATAAGCACCGAGTCTTTTCCCCCAATTATTGGAAACATCTCTTCATTTGATAGCAGCAGTCATTTCTATACTCTCATCAAGTCACTTGCTCTTTTACTTACATAGCAAAGTTCCGATGGCCCCGGGCGCTCTTGTTGGACCTGAGAGTCCATTGTTGGCACCTCTCCCCGGAAAGCTGGACCTTGCTCCCACACTGTACGATGGAGTCGACGAGAAAAAGCTGCGCGAAGCCTCCAAGGCGCATCTCATCAACTATGGTACCAAGTTCCACGACGACGTGATTGTCGGCTCTCGCGGACTGTACATCTACACAGCTTCCGGCCACAAGATCCTCGACTGGACCTCGGGCCAGATGTCCTGTCTCCTGGGCCACGGACACCCCGAAATCGTCAAGACGATTGTCGACCATGCCATGTACCTCGATCATCTCTTCTCCGGGATGGTGTCCCCCCCGGTCATCAGCCTCGGCGAGCGCCTCTGCAAGGCTCTCCCCGATGGCTTGGACAAGGCCTTCTTCCTCTCTACCGGAGGCGAGAGCAACGAGGCTGCCATCAAGATGGCCAAGGTATACACCGGCAAATGGGAAGTCGTTGGTCTCGGCGCTTCCTGGCACGGCATGACCGCCCAGGCTCTAGGAGCGCAGTACCACTTTGGCCGCAAAGGTCAGGGCCCAACGATTCCCGGCCAGTTTATGCTTCCATCTCCCAACGCATACCGTTCAAGGTTCCGCCACCCCGACGGGTCCTATGATTGGGAGTCCGAGCTCAACTACGGTTGGAACATGATCGACCTGCAGTCCACGGGCAACCTCGCCGTTTGCATCGTGGAGTGTATCCAAAGTTCTGGCGGCATGCTCGTCCTCCCTCCAGGCTACCTCAAGGCTCTCAAGAAGCACTGCGAGGCGCGAGGGATGCTCCTCATCGTGGACGAGGCTCAGACGGGCGTGGGCCGCTGCGGCGACTTCATGGCCATCAACCACGAGGACGTCGTGCCCGACATCCTGACGCTGTCCAAGACGCTGGGCAACGGCCTGCCGCTCAGCGCGGTCGTCACCAGCGCCGAGATTGACCGCGTCTGCGCCGAAAAGGGCTTCATGTTCTACACCACCCACGTCAACGACCCGCTGCCCGCCGCGGTGGGCGACAAGGTGCTCGAGATTGTCCTCCGCGACAACCTCGTGCAGCACGCGCGCCAAGTCGGCCAGGTCCTGCACAGCGGCCTGCGGAAGCTGCAGTCGCGCTACGGCTGTATCGGCGACGTCCGCGGCCGCGGCCTCATGGCCGGCGTCGAGATCGTCGCCGACAGGGAGACCAAGGAGCCCGCGCTCGAGCTGGCCAAGCGCATCGGCGACAAGGCCTACCAGCTGGGCGTCTGGGCCAACCTCAGCAGCCACCCGAGCTTTGGCGGCACCTTCCGCATCGCGCCCCCCATCACCGTGACGGCGGACCAGATTGAGGAGGGCCTGGCGATGCTGGAGCAGGCGTTTGCGGAGACGGAGGGGACGATGCCGCTTTACGAATAAGAAAGAACTACGATTTGATTAAAGATTTGATGACTGCATGATAAGAGGGTATGGATGTTTTGGTTTCTGGGTTATGAGCGGATATGGAACGCATGGGCTTTAAAGGACAAGGGAGAAATTGTCTTTAAAATTCTTTGGTTATATACTTGACTGTAGAAAATAGAGCAAGAATAAAAGTGGCACGGTTGAAGCTTACAATTGGCGCCAGCGAGGTGAAGCATCGTTGACTTTACTCGTATCACTCAGCTCCAAATGACGGTACTGCGCTTGGGATATTCAATAGGGGAAAACAAAAGAAGAAGGTATCATTCATAAGCTCATCCAACTATGCAGTTTCGCAACATGTCCGCCCTTTTCGTTAAATCGCTTTTCGTGTCTGATTTTGTTTCAAAGATGCCACCCCATGGAGAACCAAAACAAGAACCATATAAAAAAAACGCCTGCCTCAGATAAAAAAGAAAAGTTGGTTTGAAAAAATAACCGCCATGCAAAAGCCGTCATGCAATGAAATGAAGTGCTCGCTCGCTATGCTTTCATGACGAGGTGTGAGACCGAGAAAGAGGAAGAGCCCCGAGGTAGTGTAAAAGGGTCCGACTGAATGGATTGAATTCCCGTAATAGTGATTGCTGATGCTTCTTGAATTTTTGAAAATGTATGGGTATCGTCATGGTTTTCTGTTTTCTTGCAAATTCATCGTGATCGTAGTTTGAGGTGCGGGCCGAGCCGCCTGAAGATGCCTCGGACGAGAACACCAAAGACCATCAGGACTTCTAACCCGACTATGCCCATCCAGACAGTGTTGAGCAGCTTCTCTTCGTAATCGGAAGAGTAGCCGTTGAAGTAGTCAGGAGACATGGAGTAGCTCGACATGCCCCGCGCCATGATGGAGATTTTTCTCTTTTAATGGTGTGGATCGGTCAATTTTGGCCAGAACAGTGGATGACCACAAAGAAGGTTTTTCTAGTTGTTTATGCCTCTCACAGAATCTGGGGCTGGCTTGTTAGATATGGACCATCAGAAGAGTGAATTATAAGACGAGTGAAAGCCACTGCTTGACAAGAAAAGGAAAAACATCGCAAGCTACTGCATGCCCAACTATAGCCCAACTTTCACATCCCCGCTGTGAAAGTCGGTCACGAGCACGCATGAGGGTGGCGGCGACGGCAAATATCGCAAAGGATCGGATCAGACTTACCCTTCCCTAGATCATACATGTGGATATAGAAAAAAAAAAGGAGGAGTGCGTTGCCACTGTCTAGCCGGTCTTTGCAATTTCACCCGCAGCTAAACGACGCGGATGTGCAGTTTGATGATTATAAAGACCCACGAGGGAAGGGTCCAGCCGCTGATCGAAAAGATGGCTCGACGATTGATATATGATGCGAAAAATTGAGAATCTCAAGAGCGGCGGTCGGGGCGGTTGAGATCCAGAGTGTGCTAGTCTGTATGCACTCGAGTGGATTCCTTGGTATGAGAGGTGCGTCGCGTGAGCCGTCAAGTTAGCTGCGCACCGCTTGCTAGCACCCTCAAGCTATTGGTTCGCTAACGACAAATGCGTCGAGATAAAGCCTCAAAGAGAAAGCACGGGCCGTCTCCAGTTGCAAGATGAATCGGGGATGCTGTTGGAGAATAAAGAAGCTGGAGAGAATGGAGAGATGGTGGCTGAAGAATATGTGGCCTTTGTATTATTGCTTTGCTGGCCACTTGCTTTGTTGGGAAGCTTCTCTGTTTGCCCTTTTTTCCATATTAATGCCCTTGTAGGCCAGTGAGGCAGACCCCCACACGCCCGCCTCATCTACTAGTACAGGCAAATGAGGCGTGAGACCGGCGATGGGCGAAATGAAGGCGGCTCTGAGGCCACCGAAGGGTGGCCGGGGTGGGGCCGAGTCCCGGGGCTTCGAAACACAGCCCATCACCGAATATCAAGCATCCTCTTTCATCATCAAGCATTTGGCTGGAGACACAAACCTTGCCTTTCTTCTCCTTCTCTTCAGATCATAGAGCGAGCGCGGAAAGAGGCTGGAAATTTTCTCTGCTAGCTAGAGGCTTGCAGCTTGCCAAGGGTCCGACTTACAGGCCCCCCGCTCTTTTATCCTTGTTGCGCCCTATGGGGAGCGTAACCGCAACCAGGGTCTCGAGAGAATGAGTGTCTAGCGAGAAAATGCGGTGACGCCGCTTCATCACCTATCGGGCGATGTTCGTTCATACAAAAGAGTGCAGAGGCTTGCTCGCAGGCTGTGATAGATGAACGTTCGAAATGCGGCTGGCAATGGAATGTTTAAACTGGCCATATGGATTCCGGCATCAAAAGCTGAACCAGCCACGGCACGGGCCGGACGCAGGTGAAAATAACCGCATTATTAGCCGCAGGTAGAGAACAACTGAGTGGCTGGTTCTAGGAACTGCCACGAATCATCCATATTGTGAGCACACCCAATTTCTACTCCCGAAAGCGGTTGAGATTTTGCATACCAGGTTCCGGGAAACAATCATGCAAAACCATATATCGACATGCCTAGTGTTAGTGGCTTTTCCGTGCTGGCGTCGCATTACCTCCTGATACCCAAAGTGCTTCACATTCGAGACTCGCTTAACACGCCGTCGCAATTGGCATGGCATCTGAGCAGTCGTTTTCTGATCCAGAGATCAGCGCAGTTCAAATTCTTTCGTCAGCTTGACAGCGGCAGATCCAGGCTGTCCAAGTTGTTGCATCTGTCTTTTCATAACATAGAAGGATATTTGCTCTCGTCCAATAGCTCTTCCCTGCCAGCGCCTGACTGGTCATACTATGACCGTTGTTGTCAGGCATTAGTTGACCATTTTGTGAGACCATTGTATAAAATGCCATCGTGAGTTGCGAGTTGCGAATTGCGAGTAATTCAGGGCTACCATAGCGTTTCGGGTATGGAAGCGAGTTCATGCATGGCGATCGCTCATTTCAACACATGTATCAAGGAGAGTAACCACACCTGCCTATCCGAGCATCACTCCAACTGTAGGACTCGAAGCTCTTTGGATCCCTTGCTCTGGAGAGAGTCCATGATGATTGGAGATGTTGATGGAAGCGGCTGGGGAACGAATCACATCATGGCAGTAGTTGGTAAGGAGAAGCCGCAGAAGGCTATCAAGGAGTATCGACGTTTCAGATAAGGAGCGATCCACGTGACTGCAATTGCAGCTTGTTTCGACTTCGACAAGGCTGTGGGTGTTTTCTTTATAATCCAGTGAAACGTCCCAAGTCACTCAAATATCATAATGAGAATGTCCAACGGGGAAATGTACCAAAAAAAAATACAATTTTCCCAATGGCCACGGTAGGTATTAGCTGGAAGATATATGAAGGAGGCGTCCCAAGATTACTTGTGCAAGTCACAATCGGCACTATCCTTTGTGTCCAAGTATCATTGATTTCAACCAGATCAAAGAGATCAAAAACCGGCAATCAGTAGTGCTGCAGTATCATGGAATCTGCTCCCAGACAAATCTCTAAAGTCACTGACCACATGAATGATTGCGTGCTATTCCTTGACTCTCCACCTATCGTGTGGGGCTACCAGGATCCCGTCTGATGAGATTGGCGACTTGATCGTACCAGCAAATGCCCGTTCTGCTTTCTAGGATTGAGACGCCTGCTGGCGGGCACCTGTGTCAAGGTAAAGTAGCATCACATGAACCTGTCGAGAAAGCATGTCTGGCATCAGGCCCAACACGCAACTCTCAAGAACTTTCACATGCCTCAACCAAGGGACCATTGCGTCCCCTAGCCGTGGGCTAAGCCACCTGCCGCGACAGCTAGAAGCGTCCCGTGGGTTCGCCAGCTTTTAGCGTCCCGCAGCCCCCCCATTCAAGTTTCGATGCTGGAGCCTTGAGTGAGGAGCCTTGAGTGAGGAGCCACAAGTTCCCAAGTTCCCTGCTTTTAGGCGCTTCTTCCGCACCGCCACAGGCCGCATTAGCCTCACCCCCCTTCTTCATGATGACGTCTTGAATTGCCCCGCTTAAGCTCCCCTCCTTCCAAGAGCTCTCCTAAGTTGGCTGATAATAAATGCGAGGCCGATTTCCCCTCGTAGCCACGATCTGCCCTAGGTTATTATAGCTCAAACAAGAGAACTTTATAAAATTGCCACCTTACCTTTTTCTTAGATACCTATTTTCTCAACATCACAGAGTGTTGTCACGCACCTATCGTTATTCAACAGCTTAAACGATCGTGTTCTCACTGCTATCCAAAATGACCAGCACCATTCACGTCAAGAACATTGCCGCCGCCACTGGCGACGCGGAGATTAAGGACTTCTTCAGCTTCTGGTTCGTCTCCCTCAGCCATGATGTGATTGCCTTTACTGGGCACCAAAGCTAACTCCTGTCCAGCGGCAAAATCAAGGACATCAAAGTCACTACCGAAGGCGAGACAAAGAGCGCTGAAATCACCTTTGAGAAAGAGACTGCTATGAAGACGGCTCTGCTCCTGAACAACAGTCAGCTCGGACCCAACAACATCACCGTTACTAGCGCGACTGGCGACTCAGAGGATGATGGCTCTCACTTTGCTCGTCAGGGCGAAAGCAACGATGAGATTACCCAGGAGATGAAGCCGCGCACTCGCATCCTGGCTGAGTACCTTGCCCACGGCTACGTCGTCGGCGATGCGACGATTCAACGCGCCATCGAGCTGGACCAGAAGCACGGCGTCTCATCGCGCTTCCTCAACACTCTTCAAGAACTGGACAAGAAGTACCAGGCCACCGACCGTGCCAAGACGGCCGATCAAAGCTATGGCATCACCCAGCGTGCCAACAACTTCTTCAGTGGCCTGAGCTCTTACTTTGAAAAGGCCAGCAACACCCCCACCGGCAAGAAGATTGCTCAGTTCTACCTCGATGGCTCCAGACAGGTGGCAGACATCCACAACGAGGCCCGACGGCTGGCCAACCTCAAGAAGGAAGAGCACGGCGGCAGCGCATACAAGGCTGCTGGCCTGGACAAGGTGTTTGGCAAGGAGAAGGAGAAGGAGACTCCTGCCGACAGCTCTGCTGCTACTGGTACATCGGAACCTGCGTCTGGCGGCGCCGCTACAACCGAGAAGAGTGGTTAATTGAAAGGGGGGGTCTAGGTCACGAGAATAGTCACGCAGTTTGTTACAATTGAAAGCTAATTGTTTTTTGTCATAATGAGTTTCAAAATCTCTCATGAGTTATGATTACGGTTGCAGTTCACGAACGTGGGGGATAGTGTAGCATAGTGTAGTGTAGTGTAATAATGCAATAGTTGTTTGTTTTATTGCGATGAAATTATTTATTGTACATGAATCATTCCTTTCATTTCATAGTTGGCATTACGAGTTGCGTGTAATCAATTTCTAACAGCAGATATTGAGGTTAGCCTGGATGCTAAAGGCGCTGAATCTTGCAGTGAAGCACTCACAATGTCCTTCCGTCTTGGCAAACTTCTTTTCAACTTCATCTTCCAATGGCCCCTTGGGATTTGACTCGAGATTCTGTTGAAGGCCTCTTGTTAGAGATCCAGTATACAATAGTAAGACTATAGGATGTTGGTCCTACCTTGAGTTGGTCCTTGGGGTCGGGCTTGCTGGCCTCGTGTACCTTCTGCCCGGTACCGGTGGGATCCTGGAGCTGAGCACCGGTTTGGCGCTCGGGAGGAGGAGACTGGCGACCTTCAGGCATTGTGATGTTGTGATTGGATCGAGAGTGGCTTTGAGGGATGTTTGGGAGGATTGCAATGGTTGATGTCGGAAAGTATGTAGTTGAATATCTGGTGCCTCTGTGGTTAAATAGGTACGCTACGCAATGGGGTAGCGGTTGGCATTGACGTCAGCGCCATCATCGAGCGGCTGATTGCATCATGTTGATGTCGTGCGGGTACTTTGGGGCTGTCCGATAAGATAGTAGGCACGCAAACAAGATGTGGATAGAAGGGGCTTTTTTGTTTTTCTAACTTTGATTTTAACTGGGACCTGGTGCTCCGTAATGGGCTTTCGAGATTGCCAATTCAACTACCTCTTTTGACGTTCCCTACTTTGGTCCGGATAATGTGCTGCTATAGATCGACGGCTAAGGGGGGGTTTATTACGCTTGGGGCTGGGAACTCGACAAATGTTCCGGTGCGCCGATAAGGTACATCTCGAATTATACGAAAGGTAAGGTACCCCAACGACCAATAATGTATTACATGACTAAAGTAAAACAAAGTCATTTGCTTGCGCACCAAAAGCCGCATTACACTACATTACCTACCTGCATCGATACAGTACGCATCGAATGAGCTAGTTTGAGCCTCGCTGCAATTTATGCTGCCCAAGGTCTACGAAATAGTGTCAAAGGGGGCAAGCTCTTGTCGAGGCACAAGTCCATCCATCCGTCCGCTGTGAAGCGATCCAGATAAGCTTAAGGAGAGAGAGCCAGGGCGTTGGTAGCGCTTCAGCAGTGCACCTATCTAAGGTGTTCCACTGTTACTACAGCGGTCCTCCTTCCCAGTATGAGCAACCACCTGATGCCTGACGCATGCGAATCTGTCCTTTCTAGGTACGCACATGTACCTATAAATTTGAACGGCAGCTGCTACAGGGCCCCTAAGACACCCACCGGACACGGCACAGGGCACGTTAGGAGGCTCCTCGCAATCTTGCATGGCACTTGACGGTATTACGGTTGAGCGCTGCGCAGCACAGCCCTCCTCGCTGGGGCGGGGAACCTTTCCCCCTCAACCTCTCCCCTAAAGGGCGCCCCCCATCCTGCCGCTACTTCCCTTAGTACCTGCTATTAGCCAGCCCTCTTCCCCCTTGGCGGTCTCCGGGTAACTTTTTAGTGCCCGCGCCCGCCATTTCCCACCAACCTCCCACCCACCCCGCACCTGCTGAATGTCCACCATGTGAACTGAGCAGAGGGCACATGGATCCCAACTTCTCTCGCCTCAACCTTGTCTCGACCCGGACGACACACCGCATCTTCAATCTCGGCTCCTTTTCTGCCCTCGTCCTGCCGCCGCCGCCGCCGCCGCCGCCGCGAACGCCGTCGTGCCTTGCTCGCCAGCCAGATCCTCCGCCGCCGGAAGACGTTCGCCCGAGGGCTCAAGGCAGCATTCCCGCTCGAGATAAAATCACCCAAAGATGCCGGACTTGAACTCGGTGCCGCCCTCACCTCACGGACTGGCAGGCAGTGCTGCTGCATCTCGTCGCCAGTCTACCAACGCGCAGATTGCGTCCTCGCCCCCCGCGGCCCAGTCGTCGACGACCTCTCCCTCCGTCAATATTCTGCCTTCCAACCAGGCCGCCGTCAACCATCAGATTCCCTCGCAAGCTCTGCCGTCTCCCCAGTTTCCCCCGCCTCACTCGCCCATGGGTCAGCCAGCGGATGCTGCTGTCGGTCCAGGCCCCGGCCCGCTACGACACCCGAGGCCGCTCACAGCATCTGAGCTTCACATGCAGCTGGAAAAGGAGCAAGAGGCAGTGGTATGAAGCTCCCTCGGCGTTTCCCCCCCAAGCCATGTGCCTTTTTTCGTGACGCTGCGATCGCGCGACCCTCGACTGACAATCCGACAGGTAAATCGTCTGACTCGTGAACTTTCCATGCTTCGTGCTGCCCATAACGCCTCCGTCGTTTCAAACGCTTCCTCGACGTCTAATGCCACTTCTTCACACGATCCCATAGTCGAATCCTCGCTTCTGTCCGGCTCTGGGTTCTCGATTCCCACCGCTCGTCGACACCACAGGACATCCTCCTCCACATCCCAGACTTTCCCCACCCTCGCTTCGTCATACGAAGCTCGCGGAGCTCGGACATCTCATCCCACATCTCTCTCGAGACAGAACAGCAGCGCTTCTCGCCGAAGCCAGACAGGATCGCCGGCGCCACCCAGCTCCATAGACCCGTCCAACTATTTCCACCAGCAGAGAAACCCGGCTGCCGCCAGTTCAGTTATGATGAGTTCTGTCGTAGCTACGCCGGGCAGTTCTGCTTTGAGTGACCAGATGAGCCCGGGACTGCTACCCGCAACATTGCGTTATGAAGAGACTGCCTTCTACCGGCAAGAGCTGGAGAACGCAAAGAAGGAGAACGAAGCGCTCAAGAGGCGCATCCGAGAGCTAGAGAGAATCGTCCGAGAGAGACGCTCGAGCGACGCCAGCAGAAACAGGAGCGACAGTGTGAGCACTACGGCAAGCACGAGCGTTACGCCGGGTGGTGGCGTCAGTATCGCGGGTCCTCGAGACAGCATCTACGGCCAAGGTCGGGACCGTGAGCGCGCCATGCAGAGCACAACAAGCCTAACAGGCGGAGTCAGCATCGGTGTTCCCGATGAGGAGGTAAAAGTTGGGGAGAGTGCCGCAAGCGGGCGATCGGGACAGGGCGGCCAGCGATGATCTCTACGCGTAGGCGACACACAAGAATCTTATTACTCAGAGTGCGTAGATACAAGATGGGTGACTTGGGACATTATCTTGGTTTTTTTTGTACGAGAAGAGCCAACTATCGGCGTTTACGGAGCTTGCTAGCGAGATTTCGAGGTGGTTCTCGACAAAAGGTCCTTTTTTCTTTTTTTTTTCTTTCTTTTTTTCTCTTTCACTAATTGATTTGGCTTGGGAGATGGCAAAACACTGACGGCCTTAGACAGCCAGCCAGCCAGCCTGACTTTCTTTGCTTTCCTTTTCTTTCTACTTTGGAACCGAAAAGATACATAAAAATAGCTCGACATAGAGCGGACTCTGCTCCTTATCAACAAATCTAATGAATTATGAAATATCTGCAAAATGTCCGTCTTGGCTCATTAAATGCGACTGATACAATCAGTCAAGGTGCTTTTGAGGGTAGGTCTCAGTCCATTTGATCAGATGATTATTTTCCTAGGTGATGGCGAAGAGATCATCTTCAACTTCTTTGCCCTTTTCTTCAACGAGTCGAAAATCGGAGCATCCTCATCCGTGCCATCATCCGAACCTTGCTCAGCATGCCACTTTGATTCAGCTTGGGTTCCTCGCAGCCTCTTGCGTCCGAACGCAAGGGGCAGATCGTCCGAGTCTGGAAGGGATTCTTCAGAATCTGTGGCGTTTGGAGAGTCGTCCGCTTCCACTTGGGGGACGGCCTCCGATGAAAGTGTGCCCAGAGGATCGTCGCCATTCCGAACTTGATTATCTCGTTGCTCGCGCTCCTCCTGTCGCTTCTTCATGTAGTGGATGACGACATCCTTGACGAGATCTCGCATGGTGATGCGTTCTTGGATGGAAGGCAGAAGCTTGAAGGCGACGCTTGTTGCGCACCGGAAGATGTAGGACTCGTGCGTCTTTTCCTCGAGCATCATGGTGAGAAACTCTGTTTCTTCTTTGCTGGCTGCGAGGGCTGCCGTGAGGTCTTTGATCTGATCTTTGCCTTGCTTGAGTTGTTGAAGAAATGCGTCGTTGGCGGCTTCGAAGCTTTTGCATCGTGCTTCGTTGTCGGATCTTTCTTTGCCGTTTGCTTCGGTTAGACGGTCGACGACTTGGGCGAGACGGCGGCATTTTTCTTCGAGGTGCTTGCATTTGGCTTGAGCTGCTTGTTCTTGTTTTTCGAGGGCGAGGACTTGTTGGGAGAGGGGATATTGATTGGCTTCGTCGTCTCTGGCTTTATTGATGGAACTCTGGCGGTCCCCGTCACCTTCCACCTGCTGCTCCGCTGCGTCTTCAAATGTTTCGTTCAAGGACATTTCTTCTGCTATGGACTGAGTGTTTCCATGTTCTATGCTAGGGAGTTGCGTTTTGGAGATGCTTATGGGATCTTGTCCCTTGTCGGATTGGTAGACTGATGATGATGAATGGCTCTTATTCCGTTTATGACACCGGGGTTTGTCCATGATGGAGCTGCATCAGCAAGCAATAGTAGTATTTTACCAGCGTAAAGGTTTAAGCGATGTGAATGCGAGGATCTCAGAGACCCCTATTCTGGATCTTGAAGAGTGTCAGCAATGTGGTTGAAGAAGATGTCGGGACAGCAAATCACTGAGAGATGAGAACGATACTCCTAAACGGTGTGGGAAATTCATCTTGATTTTATTTGTCGAGTACTTTTCTGCGGCTTGCGTTTAGTGAATTGAATGTGAGCTGAAAGTGAATCAGGGGGTGGTGATTGAGCTACTAACAGACTGATGTGCCATTGAAACTTGCTTCTATAATGACATTTTACTTCTGTGAACACGAAGGTGTTTCTAGAGTGAGCATCAGTATATTGCCAGCTAAAATGGCAAAGGATTAGCTTCTCTCAGCAGAACCTGGGTCGTATCATCGCAACATTCACTCTAGAATCTTGATAACTATATCAGTGATCTATTTTTTTTTTTTTAAGTTCAATATGCCTCCTACAGAAAACCAACAGTATCACGAGATTCCACACCACTGGCAGGATCCAAACTCAGTTCTCCTGTCCGGCATAACAATTCCCTTTTTGCAATCCAGCCCATCATTCTCCCATACACTCACCGGATACCACTCCCAGCCGCGTCATCGTCCTCCAGGCAGCGCGACACGTCAGGGATGACGAAAGTCACTACGACAGACCATTTTACAGGGTCACTAGCATACCTACCTACCTAATGTAGAGAGACTGCTCATGAATAGTTGGGTGCTAAAGGTGCTGGATAAGGCGGAGATGAAGCCCATGATTTGGCCTGTAGATGGAAGTAGGTGAGCATTAAAAGCGGCTATAATTTGACGAGCCTTCTAGATACAGAAGATACTGAGTGAGTGAGTGTATCTTCTGCTCGTTTATTTTCCAAGGTAACACCATACAACACCACAAGCCCCTGAAATGAATGCTATCCAACGCCCGCCTCACAAAGAACAAAGTCACATCCATCCATGCTTTTGTCAGCTCCAGAACTATTCCCCAGCATTGGGTCCCTTTCAAGAGCATACGGCATTTCCTCGAGGCTTCGTTACCAGTGGCAAAAGGGTCACGTACACCAACGTGGGCGCACACTCCCTCGGACTACTCCATCCGACATCTGCCGCGGCTTAAGGATACTATGAACCACCGAAGGACTGCTAAGAAGGGCCAAAGATATGACAGACTTGTCTTGAATGTGCGGAGTGTGACTGCTGAGAACATGAGGACCAACTCTGCCCACAAGTACTCGTATCGCAGTGTGACCGACATACTGCGTCTTATTACATTGGGCATCAATATATATAAACATCATCTTTTATGGACTGAAAAATACAATTAATCTTCCGACAGGGTATGGAATGTACCAATGGACGGCATCCACCTGGGAGGCATCCCGGGAGTAAAAGACGAGAAAATATTTTTTTAATCAAATTGAAAAGCACAGCTGCTCATAAAGGCCAGCGAGTAAAAGAGGTACATATGAACCTTGAAATCCCAATCAATCCAGAGGGTATCATGTAATTCCTATCTAGCGGATTTTTACACCGTCTTCCTGTTTTACAAGAAAAAAACCCACGCATGCCATAAACGCTATGCAATGACCCGAATGACGCCTCTCATACCGCACGTAAAGGAAACCCGGACGCGATAGCGGTTCGCGGCAAGGTCCGCCACAGCACACCTTCGCCTGGAGGAACAGGACTGTGGTTTAGGCCGCAGGAGACGTAGACGTTGTCGTCTGCGTAAGACCAGGCGGACACCTCCGTCGTGCTCTCTACAATCGACCCGGGGATGGGCGAAGAGCTCATGGCGGCGCAGAACCAGCACATGAGCTGAAACACTTCAATCATGGTGGAGACCCACGCGCTCACGCTCATTCGAATCCACGAGCCCTCCGTCTCGACGTGGATAAACCTCAGCCCCGGACAAGGCGGACTCTGGCCGTCGCTGCCATCCCAGACAGACATGCCCGAAAAGGCTTCTCCTTGAAGGAGCGAAGAGGCGGCATTCCCCAGTGCCTCTTCCAGGCAACTTAAGACTATGGGGCCGCAGACCGGCCACTGCGTTTCGACGTACTGCGATACGGTGGTGCAGATGTGCTCGGTGGCCGTTCCTGTAACTACAGGCAAGGATCCTAGGCGAACATCTAAGAGATTGCCGTCACCAGTCTGGGGGTCGAATAGCTGGCATTCGTATTTAAACTGTATGACGTGAAAGCCGTCCGGCGGCGGACGACCAGGCTTCTTCAGCACAATGTCCCAGACGGCCGACTCGGCGAGGTGGATCTGAACAAAGTGCGGAGACACCAGCAGTCTTCTCACCTCGGCGACGAGCTCTCTCGAGGCTTGGCCCGTCGTCATGAGGCCATGAAGCGTACGGGCAATCTCGTCCGGAGATCCTCCCGGCGACTGACCGGGAAACTCTCGGTGCCAGTAGCCGCACAGCAGCTGCAGAGCCAACGGCAGATCAATGCCCTTGGCATTCGTCGACCACGACAGGGGCCTCTGCGACAGTCCCGGCGCGAGCTTGTCGAGGATGCATTTGGCCGTCTCTGGGCTTTTCACATTAAGCACCAACTGGCGGATCGGCCCGTCAAACAGGAGGGCGACCTGCCGGGACGACTCCGCGTCCGGGTCGTGATAAAACTGCCAGAGATCGTCCCACAGCCGCCGCACAAAGGCAAAGAGGAGACGGTCCAGAACGCGATCGAGGTTGACCCGCACCCGTTTGTCTGGGAAGTAGTAGTGGGCGAGCAGCTCGTTGCCCAAGCCGTCGGCCAGCGCCTTGGCAAAGGCGGCCACCAGAGCCCCTGCAACCAGGGGTGGCAGCTGGAGCTCGATGCTCTTGGTCGGCTGCGAGAGGCCGGTGGGAAAGGCTGGTATCGGCGGCTTGACGGGCGAGTCTAACGGGGGCTGAGCAAGGCCGGTCCCTGGGATCCTGATGTCGGATTCAGGGCAGCCAGGCGGAGGGGGCATATCTGATCATGGCGGAAGACGAAAAGGGTGCTGAAGATGCGGTGATGGAGATATGTAAAATTTGGCAAAAAAAAGGTAGTTGAATCTCTTTTGGTGTCTTTTCAAACCCAATCGCCCGCAAGCCGCCTTTTTCGGGTAGAAGAAAAATTAAGCTTGCCCCGATGCCAGATATAAAAAAACGATCTGCTTCGCTTCTGCCCATCTTGTCGGGTCCTGCAGGCCTGGGCTTTTTGCGTGGGTGACGTTGCGAGCTGTCGAAAGCATACGCGCGTCCTGCTTCCCAACTGAGTAAGAAGCGGCCTGGCTTGCCACACATTCCTCCCACGACTCATGCCAATCGAACCCTACCTAGGTAGATACTAGTTTGAAGCAACAGGGCCAATTTTATTCCGTAAGAATTTGATGCCTTTTCAGTTGGCTGCTGCGGCTAGGTTTCTCCGGCAAAAAAAAAAAAAAAGAAAGAAAAAAAAAAAAAGGCTGTCGCGTTCGCGGGGAATCTACCCGCCAAGTACCCATACCCAAGTGTGCGCCCTATCACCTGCCAGTCTTTTGTTTGTCCGAGATCCAAAGGCCGAGAGATGTGATGGTTAGGGAAAGGGAAAAATAGGAGTCTTTGTATTGTATTTGCAATAAATGCGTTTTGCTCCGGGAAATCGTCCCGGCTGCAGTACGCGAATCAATGGTGCTGGTGACGTACCGTGGAAGATTGAATGGCGTTGTTGTCAGCCTTCACGAGCTCTATAGAATAATTAGCCTTCTCTCTTGAATGATTCATCTTTTCATGTTCCCGGCATAGTTGCACATCTTCTGTTAAAATAGCGGAGGCCATGTAGAAGAGGAACAACTTTGCCTTGAATGTAGCAAATATACGGTACCGGGTGGCAGACCCTCGTGCCTTTGGGGCGGCAAGACGGCGGCGGGATGGGCGTCGAAATCTCCAAGTGCTCTTCCTAAGAATGGCTCGAGGCTTGAAGTTAACTCTTCCATCTGACAAGGGAGGGGGGGGTTTGCTCAGAGGCCCATATTGCCAAGTTATGCTGCCAGATGCCGTCCGATTGGTCCCCCATCGATTGGATTGGATGGTTCCTGGAGATGTGCAATCATAGGCGTCATGTGGCTGCTGCTGTGATACAAACGCCGATCGAATTGGAAAAAACCCCGCAGCAGTGAATTGAGGGGAAATGGAAATGTACCTCTCCAGCTCAATAAATCCAAATCTACGGGATATACGAGGCACATTCACTTAGTCTGGTCCAATATCAGAGCCTCTTTGTCTGGGCGTTGGGGGGGAAAATGTTTAAGAATCTCAAGTTATACAGAGAGTGCAAGCACTCCGATCCGTGAAAGTAAATTCAGTACACCAAGCGATGCATCCTGCAATCGCATCATCATAACCCGACCGACAACATCTAGTTGCAATATCCCGGGCGCCGACTCGCACCGAACCAAGCGAAGCCAAACAACAACAATTGAAGGAACTATTGGAACAGACATTAAGGATGGGTGGATGGGCATTTACTCCTCATCCTTGCTCTTCTTCTTCTTCTTGCCGCCACCGCCGCTTGACATGCCTGTCGCAGGTTGGCTCTGCAGGTGCACCTCAAAGTAGGTTGCGCCCTGTTCCCATGCGAAGCCCTTTAGATAGGGGTTGTCAAGTTCATCATCAGCCTAGAGGAGTTGTTGTTAGTCGACTTAAGCCATGTTGCAGTAGAGAAGGAGAAAGTAGCCAAATCTCACCCTATTCTTGTTTGCCTTGTGGATGGCCGACAAGGCGTCGCCTATTGTCAGGCCTTTCATGTTCCGCGCCACGACCTCCTTGCCATGTGGGAATTTCAGCGTTATGCTCTTGATGGGAGGTGTTGTTAAGGGGATTTGCAGCAGCTGGTCATTGTCCAGGTCCTTTGGCCGCTGATTTATTTTCCTGTAAATGCGTTAGAATCAATCCTCTTGGAACTGAAGTGACACCCCATCAAGCCAGGCTTACCATGCCGTCTGCTGCGTCTCGACCGCAAGTTGGAGATCCAGATTGTTTGCATCTGTTACGCAGCATAAGTATACCAGTCATCATGGGTGCTAGAGTGTAAAGTAAAAAAAAAAAAAAACACTGACTAATGTCCGCTATGCTCATCACACCAGCCGCGCTAGAGCTTGTTCTCCTATGGCCCTTCTCCTTCGGCGGTGATGATGACAGGCCTTGGACGGCAGAATCGACCTTTGTGAGAGGTTCAGACATGATGGGCTTTGCTTAAAAGATCAAGTTATTGATCCCCAAGAGGTGTGCGTATCTCTGTGATGAAAGCTTGAAGAATGATGGAAGATGGGAATGAGAAAGAAGAAAGAGAAGAGGAGAGAGAGGGTTGTGAGGAGAAAGGGAGCGGGGAAGAAGGTTTTATTGGTGTCGGATGTACTTGCTCGAGACGCCCGTGTGCCCCTTGATCCGTCGTCAGTTGAGCGGGCGGGGTAAGAAAAAAGGTCGCAGAGGTACCGGAAACAAATGATACAACCGCTCTCTTTTTCCCTTCTTGTGCTGGATCGCGTGACGATGAGGAGGCAATGGTACCACTGTGCGCATGTACTTGTCGCACCCTGCTTCGTATCGTAAAGAGGTAAGGTACCCAGTCCAGTTTAGCGTCGTACATAAAAATCCGGGGTAAATCTGGGGAAAAGACCCCACTGCGCGACGAGGACGCAGGGCGATAAAAAAGGGAGCCTGGGTAGTGCAGAGTCGTCAGATATAGCTTGCAAAATCATTTTCATGCTCGCAAATGGCAGTTTCCCTGATTTTGTTGACGTTCTGTTGAGCGATCATGTTCAAAACCGGGGGAGGCGTCTTGGAATCGAGTAGCAGGTACTTCGTCATGATCGCGAGAGCCCCTCCCGGCAGAGCCGGGGGCCTCGATCCGGAAGCGGTAGTGGGAACCTGCGAGCCCACCTGCAAAAGGCGACCTTATGACGTCCGCACAGCTATGCGCTTCCGTACCGAGTACCTCTGTGACGGTACGCCTGACAAACCTTGCTGCAAAGTACTCCGAAGCAGCGCGGTATCGAGTACCGTCCCATTTGCATTATAGTACTTCTTTGGGCATAGCAGCGGATGAGGAAAACTGAATGATTGGCGTTTTGGCAACACCCTCCCCCCGCAGCGGCTGAGAGAGAGGATTGGACAAGAACCAGACTTGATGAACAAAGACCTCCTCGACGGCTCCGATGCAGGAGGCTGCCTTGATCGCCGTCTCTACCTTCCCATACGGCAATTTGCTGCATATCGACCGTCTTCTGCGCTCTTCACCATCAGTCAAAATGAAGTCGTCCTTCCAGTGGGCTCCTTCATGGGCATTCACCGAGCGACTCACCTGGGCCCACCATGTTCCCCACTGAGCGGGGTCTCAATCGCGTGTTGCTGCCGGATGTTTTTAGTGCAAAAACACACCACTACTCCTTATGATCGCAACATTGAATAGATAGTGATAGCAGCCCAGGCCAGGGGAATCTGCTGAAATCATGATTTATGCATGAATAATTCCATCGGTTGCCATAAATCGAGTCGAGAAAGAAAAAAGGTTGAGCTATTAATTTCGTCAAATCCCATGCTACCACCATATTCCTTGCGCCTCCAACCTAGGATTCAAAATGGCATATTTCCCTACTGTGTAACATTATGGCGCAATTGGAGCAATCATAGCCCACGCAGCGTTACAATAACCGTTGATTCCTTGCACCATCTTTGCACAGGAGATTCGATAACTAGACATGAGCCTTCGCGTCGTACAGTAATCTACTACCCTACATAGTCTTACCAACGTTTCATCGAAGCCAACAACCGCTCCCGCTGGGAGACTTCTATTGCAGATGTTCTTATAGACATCAAATCAGATAAATCTTGAATCATCATTTTTCATCTCTCTATGAGACTGTATTATGCGCGTCTCATTCAGCCATCGTGTTCGTGAACCCCGTGGTAATACCAACTCAGACACCCATGTACCTTGTCCTAACCAGTAATACCAAATGAAAAACTTTACAAAAATTGACTCCCAACTCCAACCGTGACCTATAAAGGTGCGTGTATCGTGGTTCGTGTATCTTACAGTCGTGCCCAAAAACCCATCCAGTACCACAACGCCGGCAAGAAATGTCCCTTTCATATGCGTACATGTAAGCCAAGCCGCTCATTAGTGAATTACCTCTTCAAAGCCCTTTCTCTCATTCAAAGCCCTTTACCCAATATAGTCTTGACGGGAGGCGACGTCTCCTGCCAGCGGTGTAGCATCGTTACTGAACCACCCGCCTCTCTCCCAATCCCCAGGAACGTATAAGCATGATTTTCGTGTCTCGTCGTCATAGATACCGGCAAGGAGAGTCCCAAGTCTCTTGAAATCGATGGGTTTGAGAATCCATCCATCAAAGCCTGCGTCGATGTACGTGTCCTTCTTTTCCTCCACTAGAGAGGCTGACACGGCAAAAATCGGTATTCGACCGCATTTCGCCGCCAGCGGCGAATAGCCATTGTGTTCGGGTGAATTTTCAATAGATCTGATACGCTTCGTGCTAGTGAGACCATCGACGATGGGCATCTGAGCAAAGGTTAGTGCCCGTCACCGAAGGACGTCTCCCGGTCCCCCAACTTACCTGCATATCCATGAGTACAACGTCAAATGTAGGCGACTTTTGGCGATATATCGTCGCGCAATCTTCCCCATTCACCGCCTGATGAATCTCGTTGCCGGCCCTTTCTAGCCGCTTCTTCAAGAGCTTCATGTTGATGGGATCATCTTCTGCGATCAACACGCGCAAAGCATTGCCGTCTGCAGTCGCTTCGCCCGTGACGCCCGGTAAACTTTTCGTTTCGTTTGTATCGGTGCCGACTTCTGACGAATTCTCCGTGATGCTCTCGTGTGCAAGCGGAGGTATATCGTCGAACTCATCTGGCACCTTGATTGCGCGAACCGGCACCTTTGTATCACGTATGTTGGCAGTGCCGGGCGTCTCGTCCGAAGGGGGAGGCTGAGGCTCAGTATGGCCAAGGGATTCCTCCTCCACAGGAGCGGAGAAGCTAGTTCTCGTCGTCCTCGGAGGCATCGATAAGCTGTTCTTGCGAGGAAAATAATCAGACTCCTTTTCGAGAGATAACGGAGTTTTAATGGCGTCAATTAGGCGGTCTGCGTCGCTTCGTTGACTCTTCAGACTCCCATGACTGCTCTCAATGCTCATCCTATCTGCGGAAGCCGAGTCTGCAGTATGATGACTGGTACCGGTGTTGCGATTGATGAGGAGAATCTCGCCTTCGGGGGCCGCTGGTAACAGCTGTGTGGTCGCCATATCCCGCTCGGACGAGGCTGCATTCCCCTCTTCTGCTGCCGGTTCGGCTAACTGGAAGGGCAATTCGATGACAAATCTGGAGCCCTGATTTTCCGCAGATTTAAGCCTCAGTTGGCCATTCATGTTGCGAACAGTGCGTGCAACGACGGCCAGCCCTAGCCCAAGGGTCTTCATCTCTCGTGCCTTTTCCCCGTCTTCGGACGACTCCCAGTCCCAGTCCTCGGTACTGACTTGCTCGAGATCCCGAAACAGGGCGTCCATTCTCTGAACCGACATGCCTCTTCCAGAATCTTCAACGACGATTTCCACAATAGCCTGCTGATCGCGGAATTCGGAGAAAACATCGATATTGACGTGCCCGACATTTGTATGCGCAACGGCATTTGCTACAGTGTTCGAGATCGCCTGGCGGACCCGGCGGGAATCACCATGCACGGCTCGAGGAAGCCCAGGGTGTTGCGTGACGCGGTATTCAATGCCTTTCCTTTGGGCCTCGATAAGAAAAGGATCCGTGGCCTCCTTTATGACGGAAGGTAGATCAAAGACCTCGTGTTTGATCGAGTAGTGGCCCTCTTCTGTCTTGGTCAGGTCCAAAAGGTCATTAATGACATAGATCAGCGACTTGGAGGCGGAGTGTGATTTGGCTAGGTTGTCCCTTGTTTCCGGGTCGAGCTTGCTTTCTAACGCAATTTCTAGGTAGTTGATGATGGCATTGAGCGGTGTCCGGACCTCGTGTGCCGAGTTGGCTAAGAGAATTCTCGTCAACTTGTTGCTTTCAAGGGCCTTTTCTTTTTGCCTCCAAACTTCGATGAACTTGCCTAGAAGCGCCAGTTAGCCGATGCTCGAGCAATATAGACAAAAAAAAAAGCTCAAACTTGCCATAGACCAAGCACAAAACGGCGGCCGTCTCAATTTGCTCTTCAACCCACTCGCGACACTTTCCGACAACAGTCTCGTGCCACGTCTTGAAGCTCTTTCGAGGCTCGAGATAGCCCTCGGTACCTTCTCGAACCAGTTTCTCGTATGGATTTCCTGCCCATTTGACGTGCTTGATCTGCCCCCTGCGGAAGAAGACGATAAAATCGTGACCTCCAACACTTAGAGGGACATAGAGCAGCCCCGCGAGGACTTGAAATCCGGGACCATACTGCAAGTCGGGAAAGTCTTCTCGAATATCTTGAGACGCAACCACCGACGTGAGCCTGCGGACCCGAAGATACTCGAGCATGGCCAGAGCTTCTTGGCTCTGCTCAATAACGCCTAGGATCTTGGTCTCGCCCTTGATTGACAGCAGACCAAAGTCAGCGTCAAAAAGCCTCAATAAATCATCGGAGGATGCAATGATATATCCAGTCGGATTCCTGTCGGTTGGAGCAGTGTTGATTAGTTTGCGCGCCTGGAGTCTTGATGCATAGGACAATCTCTCAATGTTCCTCGAGGCCGTGTCTCCCACCAAGCGACACATTTTGCGAATCGGGAATGAAACTCGCATGCCGTGATTCCCGTACGAATGACATGCCACGAGCCCCCATAATTCACTAAATGCGTTGATGGAGATGGACATGGATGATCTCACGGCCATGTTAGCCAGATATTTGAGATGAATAGGTGACATTGCTCGCAAATACGCATGGCTCATGTCAAGAGGCACGTCGAGGTCTTCTTTTGTCCGGCAAACGATCCTCGCAGTCTCCAAATCTCGGTCGTAAAGCAAGCGAACTTTGTTCAGCTTGTACAGGTCGCGGGCTTGCCGAGGGATATCGGATGCTGGGAAATGGAGACCCTTATACAGGTCAATGGTTTTGGAAGTGTCGACCAATTCGGCGACAACTTTTCCGTTGAAGGAAGAGTCAAATTGATATACCATCACCCGGTGAAACCCTGTTAGCTCTTTCACTATGCCAATGAGGACTTTGAGGAAAGTGTCGAGATTAGGGGCCGAAGCGAGCTGTTCTTGAACCTGCGACATGATATCGAACACCTGCATCGCGCCTTGCTCGCCTCGCTTTTTCCTGGCGCTTCTCAGGATCCTGAGTGGCTTGCTCAAAATTTCTGTGCTCTCTTCAATCTCCTCCAAGGTCGGATTGCCGCGAAGGGTGTCGTGAGGAGTCTCGGGGGTCAGCTCGCTCTCGTCTGGCGGCCGGAGCGGATGTTCCCGATCATCATCCCTCTCAAACTCGCAGATGATCAAGTCGGGGTGGGCGGGGTTGGTGTGTATGGCGCACCAGAGCTTTACGCTCTTGGCTCGCTTTTTGGGTGGTCGTATCGTGAGGCTGAAAACTTCGGGGCCATTGGTGGCAGGATCGGCATCTTCGTCGCGGATAAAGTCGACGTGGTCTAAAAGATTGTCCTGCTGTTCTTCTGTCAAGATATCTAAGAAGCTTCTGAGTTGGAACAATTGCTGGGGTGTGTAGCCGAGCAGCTTCTGTGCATTCTCGCTGACATATCGCACGACGAACTGGCCTTCGCCCTCTTCGCGTAACGCCAGAAGCACGCCGAAAGCTTGAATAGCACCAGGAGTATGGATAGGCTCTTCTTCGCATCTTTGTAGAACTCCGTCTCTTCCAGTGATAACAGCATGACCTTCATCGGTGATGACATGAGTGAAGCGCGTCGAGATGTGCGGTGCGTCGGCAGATGGCTGGTCTTCTGGATTCAGAGTACTGTCGGCCTGTAATGGTGCCTCGCCATCTTCGCCTTCCGACTCGGCATCGTCTCTGTCAGAAAGGGATAACTCTAAATTGATGGGTGCCGAAGAATTATGTCGAGCCGCGTCCGCCTGCACGCTAGAATATGGTCCGCTCATTGCCCTTTTCTTCCGAATTTGCGCAGCTCGTTCATCGGGCGGAGGGGACGTTGGCGACCGAAGCTCGGACTCTGGCCGTCGCAATTCGGTCCGAGAGTCTGCTCGGGCAGAGCTCAAGATATGCACAGGTATTCTCCCAGGGCCTCCGAGATCTTCTGTTTCGGCCAAGTGAGGAAACGCAGTTTCGGAAATTGGATCAACACGCACGACAGAGCGGATCGGGAACACTCGGTCTTCTCCAATGTCGGATGGGGTAGATTGGCTGCTCAGCTGATTTGCAGAGGCGGGAGCAGATGCTACCGTCTCCGAAATGCCTTCGGCCAAAGCAGGCCCCTCCGATGGAGCTTCTGTCAAGGTTCGCTCCGCCTCATCTTGCGACGGCGACGAGGACGAGTCCATAGCGGACGAGACGCATTCACGGCCCGAAATGCGAAATGGTTGGGGCACAGGTCGTTCAGCGCATCAGGCGCGGTACTTGGAAGTTGGGATCGTCGAGCCGCAAGAGCACATGCCGGTTATCTTGATGGACGATAGAGCGTTCTTCTCCGCCGAGACAGCAAGCCGCAGAGTCGAATCTAATAACGAGCGAAACCCCCAAAAAAGACTGCAGGAGGTCTTCACTCAGAGGCAGAGATTTTGAAAACAAATGAAATAGGGCAGCCGAGGCCAAAGAGTGAACGGGGACGCTTGAGGGAGGCGAGAAGGAAGAGGGCGGTAACTCGAAGCAGCCACGATTCTGTCGATCTTACAAAAGGTACTTGCGATTTGGGTAACAAAAAAAAAAATATATGCTGAAGGGAAATCTAGCAGCCTTGCGCCACTAAGTGGCTTTACAATGGCACTTTCCAACTAATCTGCTACGTGACTGCCTATGTCATTGTCATCTCAGGTCAGTTTCGTTCTCCATAATTGAGCTTGGACGTAAGCGAATCCATAATATACTGGCAGGTTGGCAGGTGTTTTCCGATTTAGGCTTCAGGATGACCAAGTACATACGGTACTAATGGGAGCTCACAGGTACGCCGTACGTGAGTCTACCTGGATCTACGTCGCACGATTGAGGTGAGGGGGAGGGGCTTTTGCAGCTTGTCTCTTGGGTTTTTCTTTTTTTGTTTCCGCATGTGGGAATCCTGGATACTAGCACTAGTACTATCTTGTTCCACCCGTCGGGAATCCGAAAGCCCGTACTAGGGTACTCCATGATGAACCCTTAATACCACCCTAGGTAGGTACCACTAGATTAGTACTAAGGTACCTTAGGTAGTACGCACATCCATCGCGCGCACCCTTAGTAGGTAAGGTAGTACTAACCTTCTCGAATTACGTAGAGGTAGAGCAACATACCAGGTGAAGCACCTTTTAACGTAAGGTACGGGGACTCTCTCGCGGCAACTACTTCACTTAGCGAAGCGCTCCCTGCCCAAGGTACTCCAAGACATGCTGATAATGCAAAAAGTCAAGACAGCAAGAGGCGAGAGGACTCTGATATGCACCGGACTAGTTGTTCCGGCGAATAGCAGCGGTGGGAAAAAGCCATTAGTCTCTTTATGGCGCTGCACTAAGACGATCTCCTCGGATCCTTCTTAAGATGCCCAGGCATTGTGGGCCTATTCATCTATCGAACTTTCATTGAGGGCTGCCTAAAGCCCATGCATCGGCTACATTTCGCTCGTTGTGGCTTTTTTTTTTTTTTTTTTTTTTTTTTTTTTCATTTTAATTTTCTAATGCATCTTGATCATGTCTCCTTTTATGGCCAAGGAAGCTGTCGAAGCATAGATACCGGGTGGGTCATTTCTGCAGCTTGCATCTCGAGGTGAGACACCATTCCTCCCTTTTGCCCGTGGCGTAACCATGCACCAGGTCCCTTTGTTACTAGTAAGCATCCAGTATGCCTTAAAAGACTAACCCTTTCAATACTCGCCAAGTCATGTAAACGTACCTCCTCGCTCCATGATATAACTTTGTTTTCCGCAATATTATGGCTTTGTCTGCTTCTGTTTTTCATCGAGATGTTGTCTGACTGAAGGGCTAATAATGCGGGTTGAAGAGACCCTCTTGTTGATTGCATGTCATAGGGTTTACCTTTAAGAAGCAGAGGACCCTTCCCATGGCAATGATAGAATAGCATAGCTACAATTTTCGACACTAGAGAAACGAGGGCAACTGAGTAAGAATGATGATTTCAATTCAGGAGTCAGCTCATATGAGTCGCATAGGACTTGACATACTTGGAAGTGCATCCCGTAATCTTTCAGGCCGCCGTACGAACCTATGGTTACAAGGCAGCCAGGAATTAAATGATTCTATATTGCATAGCTACACCATACGCAGTCATAGAGCATCTTGTGGCATCTATTGCTGCTCTCCCATGATACATCAGTGACCTCTGTCTCTTTCTTCACGGTCCGGTGCTTGTCACTACGTAGTGTCACTGAATGATGCTAAACCTGTCATAGCTACACTGTCAACTAAGCTCATTCAAACAACCACACCGGTTCTATAAAGCCAAGCATTAGTAACAGCTACCGTAAGCTTTTCTCTTTCCAATTCCACTATGATTAGATGGGAACACGCAATGCGAAATAGTCACATATCAAAATCCACTATGAGCAACATCAGTGCCACTCCGGAGCATAAAGTCCAGGGGCGCTCCCATTGTCTCTATAAATTGCTGCTATTAGATTCTCTTAACAAACACAGTAACGGGCATACGGAGCTCTGATACGTATTTCAGAATGTTCTATTTTGCAATCTCTTTGACTTAGGATTATAGACTTCTAAACATGGAGGATTTGTCAATAGAGGCATATAGAGAGTCCCCAGTCTGACTTCATAATGACAAGGGGCATGGTCACCCAGAAACTTTCGATAATGGGATTGGATCGAGTGCCTTTTATTGATCTTCTATTCACCTTGAAAAAAAAAGAGTCATCGGATTTACTGACCCGCGTTGTGTAGTCATCTCGGCGTGCCAGGGTGTGTCAGGGAAAAGATAATCTGGACGTGACACATGGATTGTGGACATATAAATGTGCGACAAACGTCTGGCTGAAGAATAATTTGGGATGTACACAGAGAATAACTACGGATAAGTAACGCGCATGACAAAAACTATAAACTGACGCCTCAACAGGCTTGACTGTCTGATGGCATCCATTCAGCGAGCTAACGCCAACGATTCACATGAACGAGGGACATCGATTCTTGCATATAGAAAACGTATATGTCTTGACATGAGTATATCAAGTGGCCAAAGTACTGCAGGCGCATATTCCTTCTAAGACGGGTTTTATTCCTCATCATGATACAGATCTCATTGAGTAATTGTAAGAACGTACGAGACATACGATACAAACGGAAATCTACAATATATCGTTAATTTTGTCGTAAATGATATAGTCGTCTATATCGTGCAACGTAGAATTAAATGCTGTGCATTATACCCTTTCAATAATGGCAAAAGTGGTTCTGGAAGTCACACACAGGCAATAGTTCGAAAACAAGGGAGTACTCGAAACTGTCTTTGTCCATTGCTAGTCTCTGTAATCCACAGGTCTCATGAAATAGTTATCAGTTCTTTTTGGTCATTATCTTTTATAAAGCAGCCAACCCGTGGTATTGTTCATACGTAGGCCGCAGTCTTTGCAGAATACACCTTGCTTATGATGGAACCTCCCTACGGGAATTAAAAAAGGCTTTCAGGAATACCAGCTTGATAAGTTCGATAACTCATGCCACCAAATGGCGTTGAACCTAACTATGAAGGTGTAGCAACATGAATATTATTCAGTGCCTGAGCATATCGACCCCCTTTTCCCCCACAACAGCGACACGATCAGCAATATTACAACTTGGAACCTTGGTGAAGCAGCTTCTATAAGGAGGCTTTGAGTTTCTCACAACCAGACAATGGCCATTTACAACTTTTCCTTTACTATACTGGTGCACTGCTGAGCTCTCTGCCTACCTTACCCACTATATCGACGATTCTCGAGACGCGAAACAAAAAACTAGATGTGATATCGAAGTCTTGCTGCATTCCTCGTTGGATCAGAAAAGGCATACGACGGCGTTTCAACACAAAGCAAATATCCGCAAATATCGGTTTGTAAACGTATCCGCATGTCAAAACTTTGTATAACGGCCATGCCGGGTCGACGTTTTCGAAGATAGAAGAAAGTGGCCTATGACATCATGGCTTTACTGAAAACTTCAATTGAGTTTCACCTACCGGCTTCATTTACCGAGGGTAGGCTTCCAACGACTCAGAAACACCGTGCGAGTCAGCAAAGCAGCGGATTCCCGTCTCCGTGTCTTACCGTACCTTACCAAATTATGTCCCCGGACGCTGAAGTGGGGGTGAGCTGGCAAAGTACGTTAACCCAAGATTTTATCCCAGCGGTGGCTACGATACATGTACAGAGGAAAGATTGGATCATAGGTATGTTTCTACAGCTGATTCCCGGCTTGTCCTTGATGTTCAAAACGACATCTATAAGATGGGTGCCCAGCAACGAGTCATTTGTTCTATGCCAGTGCGAAAACATCCGGGTCAATGGGAGATGACCAAGATGTCGATAAACGAAGCTGCAAAAGCGAGCAACGTCATATCTGGCAAATTATGAAAGATAGCTGCAACGAGGAGCGGCGTCGTTGGGCTGCTATATTAGTTTTAGCTGTCGATCGATGCAATATCGAAGTCCGAATCAAGACCTCTTAGCACAAAGACACTGGTCCAATCAAGACGATGATAAATCTTCCCCGATGGGTATAACGGGCAAGAAAGAATCGGCCTCTGAAAGCATCTCTCATCTGGCATCATCATCACTTGGAAGTCTCTTCCCGGCCAGATGGCAGCCATGGCTCATCCGTGAATCTTTGACGTTACCGAAGCCGCCCGGAAGAGGTGGGCGACCATAGCAAAAGAATTGCATGACGGAATGACTTGGAAGGTTAAAAAGTTTTAGTCGAAGAAATTTTCGTTGCACTGGTGAAATACTAGCGACTGCCGAGGATTGTCCGAGCATCAGCACACATGCAGCGTTTAGGCCCAACGCCGTCATAGTGCATTTGGCGCTACCTAGAAAGAGTTCTAGGTCATATTGTCAAGCGGAAAGAGCGGGCAGTCAATCCTTTGTAAGGTAAGGTACATGTAGTTTCAACTGGCAGCTGCAGCCACGCCCCTCCTCGCGGTCAACAATCGAATCCGCGCCATTCTCGCGACAGACACTTTCTTCTGCACTTCGCTCCACAAAAACCGTTCGCGTGCCCTCTCCAGCTGCACTGTGACGGCTCTCTGTCTTTAGATCAGAATTTTTTTCTCTTAGGCATGGATGGGGCTCCGCGCACCGCCTACGGGCACGAGATTAAGAGACGGGCGCAATGGGCGCATGCTGAAGCGGCTGGGTAGCCAAGTTCTCACTGCATGTGCAACGAAGCGCCCCAAGGACACTGCACCTCGCACACACTTTACGGAGTACATGCCACATCCCTCAGCTCGTGCCGATCGGGCCGTGATGGCGCCCATTTTTTCGTCTGTAGATCTAGTCAGCGCCTCAGCTCCGACAGCCGCCTAGAGTCTTCCCCAGATGGACGTTGGGCTTTGGGCATGCTTTCCCAATACAATAACCCCCCTCAGGCCTTTGTGGGAGGCTCAAGGCCAGACTTTTGTCTGAATGGGCTCCTATGGTTTTCCGTGGGGAATAGGGATCACAACAATGCTCCATCAAGTCGAAAGAGCTGCGCTCGCAGAATGACCTGTGACGGAGGCCAAGCACTACTAGCTAGCGAGCCTGCGGCCCTCGCTCCGCTCCAATGAGATGCGGCACTCTCATAACTTCTAGAAGAAGCCGGAGATCTGTCTAGGCGCTGAGAGCCTCTTCCGGTCCATTTTCGAGTCAGTTGGAAACAGTGCGAATGTTGGGTGTTCAACCTCTCGTTCCTGCCCCTCCATCAAGGGAAGGGCTGCCAAACGTACGAATTCCCACAACTGGCAAGACTGTCAGTCCGGCCAACGGCGATGCGCAGGGCCCTTTGCCTTCGACGAGGCAAGGCCTATGGGCTTTCCAGAGCATTCTCGACCGGCTTCAGTCATCTTTTGGTCAGGGCCAGAATATTTCAGATCACACATGAGAGATATGTTATGAGGAACGAGCGATCACTGGTGACGAGACTCCCTGGTGTCACGAGCCTTGTTCCGCATGAGAGAGATTGGGGCGGTGACTGTAGTTATACGCATCATCATCACATCGAACGGCTTGCATTTCGGCACCTTGTGAACGCCTGTGAAAGGCCATCTCTCTTGCCAGGAGCATTGCATTGTAGGCAGACATGCTCGGTGCTACTACCTAGCTTATCTCACCTTGCGCATCACGCCCCCCCATGACTACAGGGACCGTTCCCCATTGACGCAGCTGGGGAAGCAGGATTGCTGCGTGAGAATCGCAATTTGGCGCAGGGACAGCCAGCTGCATCGAGAAACGGGCCCGAAATACTCGTACGGAGCATTAACGATTTCTCCAGTGGGGGAGGTGCACATGAATGGATGAATGGGTGGAGGCATTGGGTCCAGGCCGCTTCCCACAAGCGCTTCGGCACCACCCAAAAGTTCATTCTAAAGAGTGGTGGGTTCGCGGCAGCCAATCGTGCTCCCAGGTATGGCTGACGCCGATCCTCTTTTAATAGGTACTATTTCGTGTAGCTCCTGGTTCGGAAAGGAAGCTGAAGACAGGTCATTTCTCTGGGAAATAAGTGAGTGCCTGGCCCCAATCATTGGCGGCGAGTCAGATGCTCTGTGCAAGCACTTCCCCACGGCAAAGCGCCAAATTGCTGGTGATGCCGCTTTTTATCGCCAAACGTCGATGGCACTAACGGCCCCCCTTCCCCCCCCCCCCCCATGCATGCCCATTGTGCGGAGGGCTGAACTTCTTTCAATGCATTCATGTAATCTACACTGACACTGCGACATGCGAATGAATAACACACGATGCATTACGTCACCAGCTGTTGAGACTCTCGAAGCCCCTGAAATCGCCTCGCGGACCTGCAAGCATGTACGAAGCTCCATCGCTCCCAGCATGCGCAAAAGACTGTTGGTCGTCTGCAGGATGACTATTACGAGCTCTGATCTTACCGATGGGCCGAATAGCCTGCAGTCAAACCTCGATGCCCGTGCGCTTCTCACCGCAGGGCAAGTTAACATTGCTGCTGCCTTGGGATGCTGCTTCAACGACAGGGAGAGGCAGGGACTGTGCATTTCCACGCAAGAGCCTAGCACCAAGCCATTACCGAATTAAATTTAGACTCAGAAATATCCTGCAGCTCACCACTCACAAGTACTAGCATTGCTATTTTTGCCTGCAGCATGGCCGTGCAAGCTGAACAAGGCACGGCGCACGGAGTATTGCGACCTTGGAAGAGAAGCAGAAGCACGAATAAATTACATGCGTTGACCATTCCTTCGACATGGCGCCATCCGAATATGCATCTGCTCCATCACAGAAGAGCGCCACCCAACATGCCAAGCGACCTGCTCGTACCAATGCACCTGCGCCAATTCGGTGATGTATTTTCATATCATGGCTTAGCTTAGCTCAGCTCAGCTTTCACAAATGAAAATGACAAAACGCCCATCCATTTTCCAAATCAAGGACTGGTCCCGTCTCACCTCCGTGATGAAAAGTACTTTGCCCTCGCGACCGAGAACCAACGACGCCCAGCTTCCAAGCTGCAGATGTCCTGAGTGGGTAGGTACATGTATTCCAAGGGGGTGGGCAAAACGTTTCAATGCAAGGTAATTTGTGGCACGGCAGCATCTTCTGTCCTGCTGCTGCTGCTCCATCCGAACGGAGTATCCCACGCTTTGTTACTGCTACCACCTACCTGCCTTACTACTTACCGCATGCACCTTACACCTTGGGGCCTTGCAACGTATTGGACGGGAATGGCAGATCGCTAAGAAACCATGCTTCTCAGCTCAGTATCACCGCTCACTAGTACTGCCTGTCTTGCATTGCGCAGCACTTGCACAAACGCAGCTTGGCGTGGTCGGCTGTGCAGTGAAGAGCAGAAGACGGTCAACAGTCCAGCGTACAAGATAGGTGTACAATTCTTTTTCTTGCGCGGTAGTGTAGAGTATCACTTACTCCTTACTGTTCCTTACTTCGAACTGCCGAGGTGGAATATGCGAATTATCAGTCATTTTTCTCGACCGTCACTTGTCCGCGGAATACCAACACCCTGGCTGGAGTTCTCAGGGTCCCTGAGAAAAATCACATCCGGAAAATTTCCCCAGGGATCATCGACAGCGACTGCTAGCACAACCGTTGCTCTGTACCACCACCAGCAGCACTACTACTACTACTACTGTACAGTGCTAGCAGTCTTGCTAGGTGCTAGGCTAGCGGATGCCAAATCCATCTCCACGGATGGAGAGTCTAAGCGGCTGCTAAGACTGGGTTTTGCGGTGGGTGCCGCGAGTAGCGATGCGAAGACGTGCCTGTAACTGCAACCAGGTAAGGATCGGTGGGGAGCGCCCGAGGGCTGGGCGGACGCACGAAATGTTACTTCTCATGGCGAATTGCGCGATACCACCGTCTAGGATGGCTTGTTGAGGCAAGCCCTGTCGTGCTGTCCCGGCCCTCATGGCTTCTGAGAACCACCAGCTGCTACAAGCATAGCCCGTACGAAGTGCTCCGTGCCTTGTCATAACCAAAAGGAAACGGACCTGCTGGATACCAGTAGCGCCTTGCAACTGTTTTTGACAATCCCCCCCACCTTGGCATTTATTACTGTACCAAACACCGCGGGATCAGATCCTCGGTACCTAGAACCTAATGCAGTACTCCGTATGGCTGGCCACCTTGGTTCTTCGTTTCTCCTTCGTTAGTGCTCTATGCATGTGCACTTTTCATCAAAGCACACACAAAGATCCTTATACCCTTTCGCACGCGTGGAGCGTACACCGTACGAGGCAGCGGCACTGAGCGTGATTGCATGAGACATGGAGCAGGGCGCGATAAGCCCAGCGAGCAAGTGGCAGCTCGTGAAGATGGAGCAAGAACTACTAAGGCGCTTCGTACGGAGTACGAGGTGGCCGGTCGGCCATCCGCAAATTGCCCATCGCGATCGCTTTTGTGTGGGTATGGAGTATTAGTGCCTGGCATCCCCCATTGTGAGAGATGTATCCAAAGTAAGGTATGCCATGCTGCCCTCTTAACCTCCCGTCTCCTTCCGCGAGCGTTTAGAAAGTTCTACACACCTTCAAAAACGAGCTTTTCCTGCGTCCGCCCACGCCGCCCATTATTTTTAGGCCGAATGGCATGCGGAATTGTACGGCTTCGGGCGCCCATGCCACTCATGCGACCATGGTTTCCTGCACACCATCTCCGACTTCTTCGCCCTGCCAGTGCGCCACACGAAGATCCAGCCCCGTGTATCATTTGCACAGCGGCTCCGCTTAGACCCAACACTGTGCGAAGTTGTCGGCGTCGGCGTCAAACGCTCCTGGGAACTCGAACGCTCCTTGAGCTCGAAGCGGTTTGGCGCAGGCAGGTCATGACCCATGGACTCCTTTGGGGATCCGGAAGCTCCCTTGTTGAATCGAGCGCGGGCGAAGCCTGGTTCGAGTCGCACCCTGGCCAGCAACTGTGACCAGCGTCATTGAACCTGCCCGTTCGTCGGCGAGTGTTTCCATTCAGGATACTGTTCATCTAAGCATGAGCCAGAGAGCTGACTGGCGATGGGAAGTGTCGAGGGCGCTAAATAAGAATTCCTTGCCCGCCGACGGGCTTGACGATCTTGTTCCCGCTCCCTATATACTCCAGCTGGTCGCTCCGTTCTTACCACGGACAAGTCGCCCTGTTGCCTCCAAAGTGATAAAATCATTCCATATTGAGCCCGTGTTTGCTGAGACGTTCGGAACCTCCGTCCTCTCTCCCTTTCTCTCTCCTCTCTGGCTCACATCATCTCCTGGCAAAATCTCTTTCTTTGACCGCCCGTCATCTTTACATATTCCATTCGTCCCTTCAACAACCTTCGCCAACCGGCATCCCCCCCCTCCCGCTGCGACCTCTCTCTCACGTTACCACGGCTATTGTTACCCGCGTGCGCGCAAAGCAGATTCTGGCTGGATCCGCTGGCCCTCCCACTGCTGCAGGTTGACGTGACCTGGCTAATTCGACAAGTTAGCGGCTCCGAATTTGGCGCCAAACTCGCTTGGACTCTGCACCTTGGCCCTTTTTTTTTTTACGGACACACGGGACACACGAGACGCAGGTCTTTGTTCTGCCGCCAGCTTGATTCCGGCTCATTTCATATTAAAGCATTGGCGCTGCCGCAGACGCAGGACCCCCTGTACCATCAACTTTGTCGCCATTACTCCGTATTACTGCCCTGTCCATTTCGTCGGCTCCATCTGTGCGGTGGTAGAAGGCAGAAGGGAAAGATTGCTGTTGCGCGCCGCCGCATCAAACCCAATACTACTGCAACTTGCAGCAGCACGACATCGGCACAGCGAATTACTTACTATATCCGCTCCTCGTCATCTTTATCCAAGGCGCCTTGGACAGTAGCCTACTCTCTCTATCTCTTGCTCTTGCCCTTCCGTCCTGAAGGGGTCCCTGGACATCTTCAGCGCTTCCGCAGGCACGCATATAGCGACGAGGCGTCCGCTTTTCACATCGACTGCCGCCCTTTTAGCTTACATCCTTTTTTTCATCCCACTCACCTAATAGCGGGTTTCCCTTTTCTAGCTTGTGCTACCGATATGCGCCTGTAGCGCATGCAACTCGTGCGTCAATAGCTCACTCCTACTGTCTTTACGCCCACCCCCCAGGTCCGGCGAAGTAGCGCAAGAGGCACACACGCACAACAAATTGCATCGGCCTTGCTTGGCCCTGCCCTTTTCCCCGTGCCCCCGAGCCGCCGATCAAGAGCCGAGAACAGCCCGCCAGCGTCCTGAAACTCTTCTTTCAATCCATCACTTCCAAACCACAGCCACCTTCGCTATTCTCTCTCCCTCTCTCCCTCGCACTGACGACCACCCGGGCAAAGGCATACCTGCAAGCCCAATCAAAATGATAATTGACGGCGAGAAGTATGCCTGTGAGGCTTGCGTGCGCGGTCACCGCGTCAGCAATTGCCAACACTCAAGTAAGTTTACAGCGAAAATAATTTTGCCCCGCGGTTCCCCCCCAAAGTACTATACCCAGCCCGCCTTTGTCGGCCCTGGTCTTGTAATTGCTTTTTTTCTTTGCCTGCAGCTTGCAGAACTTGAAGGCCGCACAACACGCTGCTGCAAGACCAGTGCTTGGCACGGAAGACGAGAAGGAAAAAGGAAAATAAAAATAAAAAGCAAAGAAAGGAGGCAAAAGAGGCTACTTTTTTACTGACCGTTGCCTGCAGATCGGCCGCTTCAACACATTAACAAAAAGGGCCGCCCCGTCTCGCAATGCGCACACTGCCGCTCTATGCGCAAGTCGCGCGCCGCCCATGTCAAGTGCGATTGCGGCGAGAAGACGAGCAAGTGCATCCACCTGCAGCCGCCTGCCGAAGGACACCTGGGTGAGTTACCGAACACGAGCCTTCAACTCTCCCCCCTTTGTTCTCGCCCTCCGGGACTCTCTGTTCTAATGCGTGTCTTGATTCCATCAGAGACGTGTTGCTGTAACCATGGCGGCCGGTGCACATGCGCTGGGAAGAAGGAGGTCGCGCTGGACACAGTCCCGGAGTCCGACTCGGATGGCGACGTCCAAAAGGCATCCACCCTTCCTCCTCGGCCTGTTCCGAGGAGGCGACGGGCCAACACGATTCACTCGTCGGACATTGGCATGACCTTTGACCAGCATGGTCACCACAAACCGGCCAAGCACAACCGAGCATCCCAAAAGTGCGGCCCCTACCAGCTGAACAGGGTCAATTCGACCGCCAGCGCCGGCAGCCTTGGCACCAGCACCGACAACCTGCTATACCAAGAAGGTCACGCGGCAGCGCAGCACAGCTTCCTCGCCCGCGAGCAGCGACAAGTCAAATCGGAAGCCGCATCGCCGCTCATGTCTTCGTCTAGCTTTACGCAGCTGAACAGCAACCTGCCTCCCCTCGATCTTACCGGCATTTCCAACTACTCTTCGTATGTCAGCAACCCGACCTTTGACCTGTTTTCCAACGGCCTCTCGGACCCAGACGGGCCCATTCTCAGTGCAAGCCTGGCGCAGTCCGTCGACTGGAGCCACTACGACTTGAGGGAATCGAACGGCGACACCTTCACCCCATCCAGCTACAGCCAGGCCGGCACACAGTTCACCGGACACCTCGACTTTGGCAGCGGCTCTGAGCACCTGCCCAATCTGGCTGGCACCACATCCACCTCGGGCGATGTCTCTGAAGTCGAGGACTTTCTGCCCGGAGGCGAGGGCGATTTTGACGGATTTGCTGCCACCGGCAACTTCCTTCGACAGGCCAACGTGGACATTACTAGCATTGATTACAGCCTTTTCGACAAGACTGACAATCAAGCTCTGACCGGCGAGTTTTCCACCGTCGAGGACGATCCCGCTTTCTACATTCCAAACTACAGCGGCAACGTCGCCACGGTCGATGAAAGCCCCGACTCTCTGGGAGCTGGCTCATTGGGCGGCTATTGGGAGATGTGATTTCTCTTCTATCTCGTTTCTTTCTTTTACACTATTTTACTTGGCGCATAGAATACCCCCATGGTGGATGGCATTTTGAATGCGTAACGACAAAGGCGTTGGGAACCGCTTATATACAACGACACCAAAAAAAAATTTAAAGGGCATTGGGATGGTTTTGGAGGGCGTACGTGATTATCTGGGTCGGTTACCTTGGAGCGACAATTCTGCGAGCATCATCTCTTTCTTTCTTTCACTTCTTTGGGGTCAGGGTTACAGGCCAGGCTTTCAGACTTGGGGCTTCTCTTCGAAAGAGCCTGCGATTCAACTCGGTGTCTTGTCTCCTTATCCCTTTCTCTTTCGCTGAAACACCGGCCCTTTTTGCGGCTTTGGGAAACAGGCGGACACCTTTTTTTTTCCTTTCGTCTCTAACGGTCATACAATGGGGGCATGGGCTACAAATTTGTGGGGTGGGGACCAGGGGCAACTAGGAGGGGGGGAACGTGGGCAATGGAGGTGGGACAAGGCTTCCGGTGTCTGGGGTTTCTGTCGGAGCGTCGTTGGGCTTTTTTCATGACGCTGGATCTGCGTTGTTGGCGGAGGTTCCGATGTTTCTTGCTGCCTTTTTATTTTTGTTCTTTTCTCTGTGCCTAGGCGACCCAATAGGATGGCCTGGCTTTATGAGGACATGATGAACGGCTTTCTTCCTTCTTCTCTGAGCCCGCGTTTGATGCGGGTCACTTGTCAGAGTCGTTGCACATAACAGCTTCTGGAACAGATAGATGGACATTTGTTTGTTATTTATCGAGAAGACCCCATCCGGGCTTCTCCCCCTCTTTTCTTTTCTTTTATTTTTTTTATATCTTTTTTTTTTATTTTTTTTGGACAACCCCATAGTTCTAGCATATAGACTTGCGCGCAACAATAGAAGGTCAGAGACAGACGACAGATTTCGAGAGAAAGAAAAAATTTGAGTCCTTGCATCGCGCCGCACTGGCACTAGCGACCGCTGTAGCCACCGCCACTCTGGGCTGGCGAAGGAACTGTTCCAACAGGGCAACTGTCGAAACCTGTTTGGTTGGCTGGAGGGATTTGGGGGGGGGAGGCTATTGCTCAACCGATCAAGCTTTCCGAATAATTACGTAGGCGCCGATCGCTTGTTGCCCGAGACAAGACAGCTCAGCAGAAGGGAAACAAACGGGCTTCAGGCAAGCCATTTTGTGGTAGGTAATCTGAGACAGGGCATATTTTCTTTCCTTTCCCCTTGGCTGTTTGATCTGCCAACAGGGCGATTCCACGTGGGTGAAGCACAACTTGCCCTTTCAAGGTTTGTAGGCTACATAAGATAAGGTACAGTTGGTTGCTTAAGGTACTAGTAGACAGGTACCAGACGCCAGCGGTGAAGAGTCAGCTGCTAAAACCACCTTTTTTACCTTTGTTCTAGCACGTACCTGACTTTAGAGCACTCTTACCCCAGCAACTTCTGGGCACTCTGGAGTAGAAAAATAAAGGCAAACTGTGTGGGCAGAGCCCCAGCTATGGCACCTTACATAAGAGGGAGCCATCTTGTCCACAAAAAAAAAAAGTACACCAAACTAGCAATGGTGATTTTCTGTTTTCCCCCAATGAGTTCAGCTTCCAGTTGCGTCTCCACCAAGCCCGCTACTTGAAACCCGCTGGGCGGCGCAAAGGGCAAAATTCGAGACTAAGGGCTTGAAAAGCCTAGGACGGTCCAGTCTGGTGAGAGACGTGACCGTTGCGGCGCTGGGGCCGATTGCAACAAGTGACATTTTTGCCCCCCCCTCCACTCCTCCCTTCTCAACTCTACCTTAGGCTGGGGTTTTTACGGGGACAAAAAAGCTGGAGCAGGCGCTTTCTTTCGTTTTGTTTCGTTTCGGTGTCTGCCTGGGGGAAGGTCAGGTTGGCGGATTCGGGGGGTTCTTTTTGTAGAAAGTCACAGCTATTGCACGAAGTATGGTGGCGTGTGCTTGTAGTTTCATGTTCTATTATAGCCACCGGTGTAATAGCTTGCAACCGCTGAGAGGGAGCCCCAATGGCGCGCGAGAAATCACCAGAAAATCATCTTCGTGAGCAAGAATGCTGACGGCAGTTGCTATAAGTACAGTGCCTCTCTTTTTTTATTTCCATCACACTGTTTCTTCCCATCGTGGCAGACAGTACGAAAACACAAGAAACAAACCAATCCCCCCCCCCCCCCCGGCTATATCCTTCATCTAGCGTAACCCCCATCGCATCATTTTCCATCACAGTAACTCAACCCCCTGGTCGCCAAGCTACGCCTTTCCTCGTAAAGATTAAATAAGCCCGCCGTCCCGCTCCTGTCCAACGCGCAGAGGAAAAAAAACAGACAGAAGCAATTAGCCGTGAAGAGATTGAACAGAGAAAAAAAAGAGAGAGAGAGAGTTGCTATTGTACACTTCGGCGTGTGGCATATTATCCATAGCCATACACAAGAAAGAAGAAAGTGAAAAAGTGAGGCTAAGCAGAGTAAAGGAGACTTGCGAGCACGCGGGCTACCAAGTCATCACTCCCTAGGCGACGTCTAGGTAGCCCGAGGCAAGCGTGGGACCAAAGGCAATGTCGTCCGAGCCAGGCGCAATCCCTTCGTGCGCTGTCGCCAAATCTGCCAAATGCTGCAGTCCCTGGCTCGCGGTCGCTTCCACAGAGGACGTCGGCCGCAGGTGCTCCGTCAGCTTCTCTTTCACACAGTCCCAATGGCCCCCGCTGGGCTTCTCCAGAATTTCCTTCATCAGCCTGACGGCACCTTCACGGGAACTATCCATTTTTGAGAGTTTGGCTAATGACATGGTAACTAGGGACACGAAGTGGTTCGTAAAGGGGCTCCTCAGGTGCGCGTTTGCCAGCAGCAAAGTGGCCAGCTCGGACGTTGGCCACAGTGTCTCCGTTGGCGTTGCGCCTGGTGTCAATAGCGTCACCAGCAGCTTGCAGTGCCAGTAGGCAAGGTGCACCAGTGGATACGATGCAGCCTCGATGTGGCCGGGAAGATCCTCTCGGTAGTTTTCGATATAGTCCGCAAGAATGGCCGCCAGTGCAGGCTCAGCTGTAGATGTACCGGGCTGCATCGTCGAGATGACAAAGGCGATTCTGTTCAGCAACTTGGATAGCCCTGTGAAAAGCGACTGATTCAGCAGCGTGATCTTGTAATATGGTGGGGGGAAAAGACTTACGGATCAGATAGAAGCACACCTCACCCACGGTGTTCTCCAGTCCTGCCGGCGCGACAACACTGCTGTCGGGAATCTGTGAGGGCTTCCCAGTCCCGGCCGCATGCCAGCGGTCCATCAAGACAAGTGACCACCAGATCCGCACGCATAGCTGATCATCAGAGTCTGGTTCCGAGGCGGACTCTATCGGCGTGAATTTCCATAGTTTCATGGTATTAGCAAGTGCCACCGCTCTGGCGAGAAGAAACGGTAACTGGGAAGATCCCCGCCAATCCGCATCGATGATTAGGAGAAGAAGCGTCTGGGCATGCACAATGTCAGTGGCCCGCGAGTGCGGTGCCTCGCTGCTCTCCCACTCATGCAGAAGGGAGCTCGCCGTTTGGGTGTCTCCTGACGATTGGCCTATGGCTAAAAGCGCCGTAGTAAATGCTGTTCTGACAGATTGTGGACACTGTGACAACAAAGACTGAATCCTCGCTTTGCTACTCGGAAGTATAGGATATATAGCTTGAACATGGGCAAGGTAACTAACATGCCGCGTTAGCTTCGGCCTCCGGAGCTAGAAAAGGAAAGGGAAAGGGCTGTCCTTACTCGTGCAAAGCATCCTCGTCAATCTCCGGCACTTCCTCTGCCTCTGTTATCTGAGAGTCCATGGCAGCCACAGGCGGCTTTGACGGCGCGGTATCTGCCTTGATAGCCGAAGGCTGGGGAGCCAACGAATTGTTGACATAGCCGGTCCCCGTAAAGGAATCTGAAGACGCGGGTGCGGGCAGTATTGGCCGCGGCTCAGGGCCCCATGGCGCTTGGCGTGAAGGGACAGGGGTGCTGAAGTCGCCCGTTGATATACTCGAAAAAGGTCTCTTGCGACCAGACTCCTCAGAGGGGACTAAGCCGTTGTAAGCGCGATGGCTTCCTGGTGTCAAAAGCCTGTCAATTTCGTCTTGGGTAAGGCTACCTTCAGACTCCAACTTGTTCTCGATACTATGTATCCTGTCTGCAAGTTCCTTGATGTACCTATTTTCATCTGTTAGTTCTGACGCAATCGCCCATCTAGGTCACATGTGGGAAGAATCCGTACCCCTTGCTGGGACCGCGCTTCTGAGGAACGCGACTGAAGAGGCACCGAATAGAAGAACGAGCACAGCTTGAACAAGGAGCTTCACCGGTATCCGATTGGGCATCGCACTTGATCTTCTTCCGCCGACATTCGTCGCAAGCACGAGATACCTTGGACCGTTTTCGTGGAGGGATGCCGTCACCCATGGGATATTGAGGCGGCAGTGAAGCACCCACGGGGACCGGGAGAGCATGTTGCACCATGTGATCAGATGCAGGCGTATCATGAACATAGGACGGTGTCTGGTGCTGATCTGGCTCCGGATGAGGCATGATGTTACGCATGTTCGGATCTTCCACGTTCATGTTAGGGTCAGTAGCCGGGATAAGGGAGGTCCCTGCGAGACCCTGGCCAAGTTGAGCAGCCAGTTGAAGCTCCTCAAGATTGGGCGGCCTTGAGATGTGATGCTGGGGAGAGGACGGTTCGTGCGCAGGCATTTGGCCATGGTCTTGTTCTTGCGCATGGACCTGATTAGGGTCATGCTGGTCATGCGGCTGCTGATGTTCTTCATGATCATGATGCTCGTGCGATTCATCACGAGTCGCTGTGTGGTAGAAGGGACCTGCATCAAGAGTCTCAGCACCCGGCGACGGATACGACATATTGTTGGCCTCCTCCGACTCGCCCTCTCGACCCGGACCCATGACTGCCAGGCGGGAAAAGGACCCAATGGAAATTGCACGTTTGGACCCCCCTTCAATGAATCTTGTCAGAGAAGCAAGGGCAAAGGATGTCACTCTTTTCTATGGGGGGGTGACAAGCTACGCAAAAAGTCGTGGGCGAAATCAATCAGGGCAAAACGCGGTCGTTACGCGATGTTTTTTTAGAGGCGAACTGATGCCCGTGCAGTACTGATGCTGGAGCCATTTTTGTCAGCTTGTCACTCGACAGCGCGTCTATGCTTTGGTCGCTGAACTCGCAGGTTCACGTTGAAGGCGAATGGATGGCCGAACTTACAGTCCTATCGCATTAAAAGACGGAGGATGGTAATTGCGAAACTGGGCCGTTTGACGGAAAGGAACAACTCGATGCCCGTTCGGAATAAGGCGTTGGTGTGTTTTTGGGGGGAGAGGGTTGGAGAGAGGTGAAAGAATTTTCCGCGCAGATCGGAATATCTTCGGTGTGCGTGACATTGCGTCGAGTACTCCGTACTCTGTACTCCCAGATGTACTCCCGTACCGATCTCGAAACGAAATTTTGAATTTTGGGGGCCGGCTGAGTCAGCGTTGGATCTGAAACTTCCCGCGCGCCTCCGGGATGGGGAAAAAAAATGCCGAGTCAGTCTCTCACCGAAAAGCCGCGCGGACGACTCCGTCCTTTTGTCACCCCCTTGCTTCCTCTCAGCCGGCGCCGCCATGCGTTGACCTCGGATGAATCATGCCAAGGGTCCTGCAACCTGCGACCTGCCCCTGCCAGCTCATCAACCGCCATCATGTCGGTGCGGCTGCTGCAAAGACACGGTTTCCCATCATTCTTTGCCATTTGACATACCAGCAGAGCTGGTCGGTGATTATGGACGGCCTACGTTGCTTGCGATCTTGCTAGATGGGATACCCGTGTGCTGTGCTGCGCCTTTACGCCATGAAGAGCCCTACCTCTACATATTGGTAATCCGACCCCGTCTTTGCTATCAGGGACAGCCTGGGGCTGCCCCTTATTATCTCCTGTCGAAATCACAGCCATCTCATGGCATGGATGTCCTGGAGATGCAAAAATGGGTGTTTATGCCCCATCTTCCAGACAACATAGCGCCTATCCGTGATTTACTCGTCCGATATAGCAGAATTCCGCCCGAGGAGATTGATGCGCATCTCCTTAGGATTGTAAGCTAACTTGATGCTTTAAAAAAAAAAAAGCATTCCGTGTGCCTCCTTGCTGACTGTCTTTGATTTGCATAGCGAAAGGAAGCTTGGGCGAACTCAAGGCTGCCGTTTATTGGACGATGGAAATTCCTAAACTTGAATGAAGCCAATGACTCTCGCTACAAGCAAGCTCTCTTTCGGCTCAGGTTGTCTCAATCTCGGGACACGCTGCTAGACTTGGGCTGTGGGCTTGGCCAGATCCTCAGACAGTTTCGTCAGGATGGCGTTGATGGATCGCGACTGTTTGGACTCGACTCGAGTTCCCATCTCATTTCGTCGGGATATGACCTCTTCCAGGACAGAGACATCCTGGGTGCGCGATTTGTGGTGGGAGATATGACGGATCCCGATGACTTGGCCTGGAGAGAACTACAGGGCCAGATCAGTATTATTCATGCCGGAAGCTTTTTCCATCTATTTAGCTGGAACCAGCAGCTTCACATTGGAAAGCGAATCGTCGACTTCCTGAAACCCGGGATATGCAATGCCCTCATATATGGTCGGCATGTGGGCGTCACTACGCCCCGAGAGATGGATAAGAGCAGCTCTTCGCCCTATCTACACAATCAAGATAGCTTTCAGCGCCTCTGGGACGAGATTGGAGAAATAACCAGAACCAGGTGGAAGGTGGAGGTGGAGCTATCGGGCGACTATGTTGCCTGGCTGCCAGGGAACCCGAAAGGCGCACAGCCAGTCAACTTTACTATATACCAGGTGCCATGGAACGAAATAAAAAGGAGTTGCCTATAGTTTTACGGACGCAGCTGTGCTCTTCACCGTGATGTGCTTCCTATGCTGCGCACCTAGCATACCTTTGTCCGATCTATCCTGTGTGTTTTTTTTTCTAAAGGGCCCTCAGTCCTGCCTGACATGAATGTTCTGATGGCCCGAGGTTGACATGTGCGTCCTCCTCGTTCCTCCATTCACACGATCTGATGGATGCCGAATTTTGTCCGCATAAAAGTCGTTTGCTGAGTGATAAAGTGCAAACCTGCTGTGGGCCTCCGATCTTGCATGACCTTTTTCGTGCGAACTAAGCGGGTATCTGCATCTATGCACACCGGGGCCTTGCGAGACGCATGTCGAGATCCCAAATGTACCTTATGTATGATGAAGATGCAGCCATATATCAAGGTTCTTTTACAACTTGTTACATGGAACTTTGCGGCAAGACTAGACTTAAAATAGAGAACTAAGGGAAGATAAGGTATTTAGTACTGTCTAGTACTTCTTACCAAGGTAACTCACTAGCCATTTTGCAGGGTAGGTTTGCGGAATTATATCGGACCAATGAGATAAGATTTAGTGACGCTGCCCCTCCTGTACTTCCGTCCATGTTGTCGCGGTCCTCCCGCTTCAGCTGTATCATAGAAGCAGAGGCACAACCAGTCCGTGTTTGTTTATCGGCTTCGTATCCTTATATAGCCCTCCCGCGGAGCCTCTCCTGGGCTTGCGGCGTCATTGCGACCCTTCATATGAGCTATGGTGTCGGGGAGAATGAATAGATCGCTACAATGGACGGAGACTGGGATGAGGTATGTTTTTGTTGTCGCGGTCAACATCCATCGCGTGCCTATTATTCTGCGCTGCGCTGCTCTCTGTGGCCCATTTTCTCTATAAATACACTCGAAGTAGCATTTGTTTAACCTGTCTAACAACTGAATTCTGCGTATAGGTCGCCCGGATTCCATTCCCGCCTCCGGGCGTCCATGCAATGCCAACGCAAGTCACGACGATGACTTTTGACACCTCCCAAGAGCTTCTCTGGGCTGGGAACGATTATGTACGACGGTCCAAGGCAATATATGCACCGAACTTGCGATTAGCTGACATGGGATTAGGGCCGGGTGACTTCTTTTCTCGGTACCGAGCTTCAACGACACACCTCGTTCAAGGCGCATCAATCGGCGGACGGTCCAGTGCGACAGATTCTAGTTAACGACAAAGGCGTGGTAGCATTGGGCTCCAAAGATGTTCATATGGCACATAGGAGAGGTCCTCCAATCTGGCATATTAGGTGCGTGGACTGCCTACTTGGTTTGGCAGTTGGTGACGGTGCTGATCAACTACTTAGACACGATGACATGAAGGATTTGAGATGCATGAGCTTTACTTCTAAAGGCACTGCCGAAATTATTGCTGCTGGTCTTCAAGATAGCATGTTGGTTATCGACCTCATTAAGGGAGAAGTCGTCAAACAAGTGAGCAACAAAACAACAGCGACAACCTTCGACTCCGTCACAATGCTCCTTTCTAACGAGCAGGCAGGTTCGGACAGAGCACCAATATTCGATAATGAAACGCGGAAGATATATATGTGCGGCAACGAGGAATGGGTCGGTCCATCTTCTAGATCCCATTAGCTTTGCCGTCGTCAAGACATGGAACGCCCATTCGGCCCTAATTAATGACATGGATGCCCAACACGACTTCATCGTCACCTGTGGCTATTCATTACGGCAGGGACAAAACTATATGTTGGATCCATTCCTCAACGTCTTCGATATTAAGAAAATGTCATCAATGCCTCCAATCCCGTTCCCCGCCGGCGCGGCATATGTACGCATGCATCCGCGGATGCTTACAACGAGCATTGTGGTGTCTCAGAGCGGCCAGATGCATGTTGTGGATCTCATGAATCCGAATACCAGCAACGTGCGACAAGCCAACGTTCTGAGCTACCTCAGCATGTTTGAGATTGCGCCTTCGGGCGAGGCTATTGCTCTCACTGACGCAGAATGCTACATCCATCTCTGGGGCTCGCCATCGAAGCTCCATTTCGTGGACTTACCTACTCCTATCGAATTTGCTACCCCTGAAGAAGCAGTTCCGCCGTTAGAATGGACCCATGATACGTGAGTTGCATCCAGTTGCATCTTTTCAGCGGCCAGTGAGCTAACGAAGTTGCAGTCCGCTTAACTCTATCGGCCTACCGTACTATCGAGAGGTCCTTGCTTCCGCCTGGCCTGAGCTGACATCGGACGTCGGAGCGCCTCCTGTCAAGTTTGATCCTCAATTTCTTGCCGGCCTCAAGCCTGCTGACTTTGCGCTCTACGGCCGAAATTCGCGGGGTCTTCGAAGAAACCAGTACGAAGATACTCGCAGCGTTCATAAATCTGCCAACTCTGGGCTCAAAGCGCCCAAGTTCCTCAGTGAGAAGGCCCGAGAGTCTGCCAAGTCAGAATCCTCTGCTACTGCAGATAAGGCAGATGACCTCTCAAATCCATTTGCGGACATGGAGATTGAAAGCAGAAAATCGGATGTGCCGATGATGTATAGGAATGTTGAGATTAAGTATAGTAAATTCGGGGTGGATGATTTCGATTTTGGGTACGTGATTGATTATCCTTAGCCCCTTGAAGGAAACATCGTCAACTGACAAGTCAGATTCTACAACAAAACACGATACTCTGGTCTTGAGATTCATATATCAAACTCGTACGCAAACTCGCTTCTTCAAATCATGCATTTTACACCGTTGATTCGAAATTTGGCTTTGCAACACGCAGCTACAGCCTGTGTCAGCGATGCTTGTCTACTATGCGAGCTGGGATTTCTCTTCGACATGCTTCAGAAAGCAGAAGGGTCTATCTGTCAGGCTACCAACATGCTCAAAACGCTCAGCAATCAGCCCCAAGGTGAGATCAGGCCCTCTTCGCGTGGTAGCATCTACTCTTACTGATGTCGTATCTAGCTGCACCTTTGGGGCTCTTAGAAGAAGACGCTCATGGATCGTCTCTAAACGTGATGCTGCAGGGACTAACCAGGTTTCTCTTGGAGAGAATTGCCAACGATTATAAGACAATGGCTCAGTCCTCTCCTGCGATGGAACAGGTAAGCTCAAGCTCCTCTTTCTCTCAAGATATAAAAGTCGCCTGATTGACAAGTTTGCTTTTCAGACGTTGGCCACCTCAGCGACTACTTCTATCAGGTGCATGAACTGCAGAAGCGAGTATACCAGACCTGGATCCACTTTTGTAAATGACTTGCTTTATCCGCCTCTTGTACGTTTAGTCGACCATCCAACTTTGCTTATCTTTATTTGCTGACGTGAATGATCTCTTTAGAAAGCCCCAGGTCGTAATAATAAGATGCCTCGTACGACTTTCTCTCAGATTCTTAAGAGTAGTGTAGAGAGAGAGACTACCTCAAAGGGGTGGTGTGGGAGGTGCCAGCGGTATCAGACCATTGCGACCAGGAAGACTATCCACAGTGTGCCAAACGTCCTTATGCTCAACACCGCAATTACTGGTCCAGATCATCGGATGCTTTGGTCCACACCTGGCTGGCTACCGGAAGAAATTGGCATCATAGTGGAGCAAGGCCAATTCTTTTGTTATGAGGGCGAGGACTTGAAGCTTCACCTTCAGCGTGGTATTCACAACATCACCGTCTATTCACTAATAGGAATGGCCATCAATATTGAGAGTGGCCAAACACAAAAGCCCCATCTCGTGGCCATGGTCAATGGTGAGGATATCATCCCCTCCCAACGTTCTACAATTTTCTTCTGGCTAACGTCATTGATAGTTGCTCATGCGGAGCCAGAAGCTCCCGCGCAGAGCCAGTGGCACTTATTCAATGACTTCCTGGTGCGCTCCGTGAGTGCGGAGGAGGCCCTTACCTTTAACACCTCCTGGAAGGTTCCATCTGTTGTTGCATTCCAAATCAAGAAAGCGAACAACAAGATCGACAACGAGTGGAAGAATAGTATCGACACGTCGCTTCTTTACCGAGACTTTAAGTGAGTGAATCTGCTATCAGTCGCAGCCTTCGAAGCCAAAGTTATTAATATTGTGTGCCTAGTCCAAGCTCGACTACGGGACATAAGACATATCAGCTCCTCGATCCAGCGACCGAACGACCAGGGCCGTCGACGATTATAGCATTGGATACCGAGTTCGTTGCAGTGCGACAGCCAGAGATTGAGATGAACTCGGATGGAGAGCGAGAGACCATTCGACCAATAGTTTACGCACTTGCCCGAGCCTCCGTGGTTCGAGGCCAGGGCGAGTTAGAGGGAGTACCTTTCATTGACGACTATATATCGATCAAAGAGCCTATAGTCGACTATTTGACGTCATATTCTGGAATTACTGAAGAAGACTTGAATCCTCGGACAACAAAGCATAGCTTGGTACCCTTGAAAGTAGCGTACAAGAAGCTTTGGATACTGCTGAACCTCGGCTGCAAGTTCTTAGGCCACGGGCTGAAGCAGGACTTTCGTGTCATCAACATTCATGTCCCCAAATCGCAAGTCATCGACACCATAGATCTGTTCTTCCTCAAATCGCGCCTGCGGAAGTTGTCGCTGGCCTTTTTAGCGTGGTATCTGCTCAAGGAAGACATTCAAATGGAGACGCACGACTCTATCGAGGATTCGCGGACAGCCCTTAAACTCTATAGGAAATACCTCGAGTTTCAAGATGCGGGCATTCTGGAGACGATGCTGCAGGATATATATAGGGCCGGAAGGGATGTCAATTTCAAGCCCCCAAGGAAGGATGGCTTGGACATTCCCCGATCCGAAACACCGCCTCCGTTGCCTGCGGACAATGGAGGAGGAGCAGGGGCGCTTACGCCTGGGCCGCCAACGACGCCGGCAAGGGGCAGGGGCTTTGGAGGCGGAGTGAGCTGGACGCCGGGCAAGGGATCTCCTATGAGGTGATATGTATAGCCCAACATGTCTAGAAAGGAAAGATGAGGAGGATATCGGGTTACATGTAGACTCTTTTGGACTGTGGCAGAGCTGCCCTCACCAAAGCCCAAACTGTTGCTGTCACAAGTCCTTGGAAACCTGGAATTAGAATAGATAGAAGCCATCTATCGATCCGTAGGTAGATGGATTTAAAAAATTACACAATCCTGCACTACAAAAAAAAAAAAAACAAATCTGCATTTATGCAATAACTACTCCTCACGCCCGTATTATGAGACTTAAGATTATCCTGCGTGCCCGTCTCCCCATCGCCAGATCCCTTCCTCTTGACGTAGTAAAAGTCTTTCTTTGCCCACATCCCCAACGTTACCCCTTGAACCCATGCCACCGTAATCGACCCTCGTCCGACCGTGGGAGGAGTTCATATAACCCACCCGCCCAGCCTTGCCATGGGGGAAACAGGAAAGGAAAATCAGGATCACAGAGCCTGCATTCGGTGGGTAGCAAATGGTGACGTTAATGAGGGCAAGGGCAAGGAAGTGTATAAAAAATTATGCGTGTGAAGTGGTTGAGGGAATTTCTCAAAATATATATGGAACACTTCCAACGCCATCTATGCATTACTCTTTCAACAACAACAACGACAGCAGCAACGACCGCTCTTCCTTTGCTTGCATACATAATATGGGTCTCGAACAATAATATCCATTTGATAGCGAGCCTCTCCTCTCTCTCTCTCTTTCTCTCTCTCTCTTCTCTGTTTCTCTCTTTTCTGGGTGTATCACGTTGTTTGTATGACAAAATCTTGGTATGGTGCGAATCTTGTGCAGCATAGGATGCTCCTCTGCGTTATCTTGTGCCTGAGTTGCTCGTCATCGCGTAAGGCCTCGCTACGCTACAGCTCAGACTCGGCACCGTTGGCGGACAAAGCCATGGGACTGCCGCTGTGATTTTGCCGTTGACGAAGGCGAGCGTTTCCCGGTGGCCGCCGACGAACTAATGCCCGGCCATTAACGGCCATTGACTCGTCATCTTCCTCGTCGGAGTCGGGGTTCTGCTCATGGTATAGTCGCGCCTCGTCCAGCTCGCTGATGTTGTCGGGTCGGTCTCGTAACCACTGCATTCTGGGGCCGGATCGCGCACGCTCCGACACCTTGAAGCCATAGATTTTGGGTTCGTAAATGTGACCGCTTCCAAGGCCCGGTGCGATGTTTCTGGCGTACATGCCGTTGATAATTTTCTCATCCTCGGGAACCTTGGAGTTTGTGCTCGAGAGCACATCAGCGCCACGTTTGGTGAGGTCGTATTCGGGGAAGGTGAGGAGGAAGAGTGCGCCAAATGTGCGGCCGAAGAAGGCTCCGTCAACGGTCTGGAACCGACTGTTGGGCGGAACATAGACGTCGAGACAGGAGGGACAGAACAGTTTGACGGTGTCTTCGCCGGGAATGTCGGAAAGCCCAACCGGCAAGGTGCGTGCCTGCTCACAGTGCGTTCGTGGGCAGCAGCCAAAATGCCCAAACTCATACTTCTCGCTCATCTGCTGGATGCCCACCCGGGAGCAGATGAAGCGTTGGTGGATGAGCCCGTACAGCATCTCCGCTGATGACTCAATGACAGACAGGTCGCTGGCCATCCTGCTGTGATGCCGCCGCTCACCAGGGGGTCTCAGGACAGCGCGGTTTGGTTCTTCGAGACCTGATTCGTTTTCATCATCATCCTCTTCTTCCTCCTCTTCGTCCTCGTCATCCTCCGGCTCGACATCGAGAATCATCTGCGCGCATCGCGTTAGTATGGGTTAGAGCTTATCGTAGATCGTATCACGATGAAGAATTGGGATACGAGAAGAAGATGAGGAAAGGGCGTGCATGTGATGGGAATTCCACAAACCTCAAGCGCTTCTTTGTACATGGCAACCTGCGTCTGCAGGCCGGTCAGGTTGAAATCATCTTCGATAAACTCCTCCGACACTTCAGCGAAGTACTCGTGGCCTGGCAGAGCACAAAAGCTCGAGATCCACGACTCGGGCGTCCCTGAAGAGGTCGACATGGTTCCGGCGGGAGCAGCGAGGACGGCGAATGGCCTGGCTGGAGATGGAACAGGTTGGATTGGATGGTGGGGGGGGCCGCCTTTGTGGGATGGATGGATTGGTGGTTTAATCGATAAAAGTTGCAGAGGATAGTGGTAGCGAGGACTAGGCCAGGTCGCGTATTATCGCTCTGTACCTAAACTTTGCGCTACCCGGTGCTTGCAGCGACTTGAAAGTAGAGGTACCTGGACAGGCCTTGCAGGAGGGCGGGGTGGCTCTGCGCAGGGCAGCGGCAGCCTGAGCGCGTATCTTCCTTCTGAAGGGCCTCTGAAGACCGGCGCCACAGCAGGGGGAACAGCAAGAACAGGACCTTGAGACGTGGCGTGGAAGGGGGCAGTTTGGATCTTTGCAGTATATCCAGCGAAGGGCCAATGTTTTATCGCCTAGGCATGACCAGGGTCGGTGGCAGAGGGTGCAGTGCGAGAATGGTGACAGCCTCGTCTTCCGGCCCTTATATGATAAGGCTGCACTGGGCTTTGGTGAGGAAGAGCAGGCGGGCCAGCCAGATGGTGGTCAAGGTCGCAATTGATAGGCAAGGCGGAGAAGCGGTTTGGGTGAGCGGCATGGCCATGGAACCTTGCTGAGAAAAAAAATTCATGACTAAGGAACAACGAGGTGGCGGCGGCTGGGCGCGTGGGAGACCGGCGACAGGTTTAGCCGGTTCCGAGAAGCGACCAGCTGCGCCGCGTTTTGTCGCCTGCTGATAGGGAGGTACTTGGCGATAGCGGAATGCATTCACCACCGTAGAAGTAGCTCGCAACACTTCTGGTCGACTCTCTTAATCTATTAATTTACAGCACAAGCCTTAGGTGCCATGTCTCTCCTGCCAGAAACACGATATCTGTGTTAGCTGCCATGAAAGGAAGCCTCAGGTCTCTCCAATACAGTCAAAGATGGATCCATCAAGTTCATAAGGCTTCATGCCGCACGTTCACCTCGGCAGAAAGCCACACGGCGAGTAGCACCAAGGAACCAGGCAGCATTACATTCGAGGAGAGCTTCAAAGCCGACAAGCCGTACATATTCCAAAGCTCTCCATCGTCTCCCACCCATTCAATTCCAGCTCTCACCAAGTGGTTCAGCAAGCATGACGAAAACACGTCCTTTGCCCCGTATTTGGATGCTTTTCACCAGTGGCCCTTTCCCTATGAGGTGATAAGACCATTGGGTGGAGGGTCTGAGGCGATAGCTCGGTTTCACGAAAGCCTGTTGAATAGCCGAGATGTTGGCGATCGAGACTTGGCAGATATCATTCAGCCAGCGATCTCAGAGACTACCGGAGCGCAACGATTCTTCCAACTCTATGCGCCTCTAAGACTTCTCGTCAAGGCACTGGCCTTCAACCAAACGCAGGAGCCGGGTGCACGTCATCCTATACAGCTCTACATCGCCCAGTCTTTATTAACAGATCTTCCTCCACCGTTACAAAACGATGTGCCAGCTCCTCAGTCAATTCTCAAGACAGGAAAGGGCGACATATATAGTTCTTCCATATGGCTCGGTACAGAACCGACGTATACACCACTACATCGGGATCCAAATCCGAATCTGTTTTGTCAGTTATGCAGCAGCAAGGTGGTGAGGCTGTTGCCTCCCGATTCGGGACTCAGGTTGTACAACGACGTACGAAGACGGCTACGACAGCCTGGTAATAGTCGTATGAGGTCCACTGAGATGATGGAAGGCGAAGAGCGGGAAATGCTCCATGATGCTGTTTGGGGAAAAGAAGCAGCAACTTTGGATTTTCAAGAGGCGAAATTGGGACCCGGAGATGCCCTGTTTATTCCCAAGGGCTGGTGGCATTCTATCAAAAGCCAACGATCCGACGGGCACCTCAACGGATCTGTTAATTGGTGGTTTCGCTGAACTTTGCCGCTGCGAATCTGGACTTTCAATCTGCAGATGTATCATATTTTCTTACTACCTGTACATAGCCTGGGTCAAGCTCTCTCGATTGGCTTGCATATCACCCAGTGCAGATACCCGCACGGCCAGATGAACTTGCATCTGCCACTCCGCATCTCCCATGCGCTCGTATCTGCACCACAGCCACGCAGAAGGTGCTCTATCTCCTCTGGAGTCCTGGCTCTTAAGCAGGATACCCATCCATCAAATATAAGAACCAAAGGCAGGACAGGTATCGACCATGAGAACATTAGGGTAGCGGGAGATCGCCATATCCAGGCGAACAAGGGCGCCACGATGAGTGCTCCGATGCCTAGCATCAAGACAGTCAACGCACCTGCGAGACTGCGGTCCTGGAGCTCGAAGATGACAAATCCGTGACTTGTCTCTACTGTGTCCTTGAGGATGGCTCTTGCCAGCGCGTCGTCAAAGTGATGAAACGACAAGTTGAATAGTCGCATTACTTTCTTTCCATCCCGGCGTTGTACCAGATGCTTGGGGGCTTCGCTCGCATCCACCGACAGTTCCTCATACGTAACGTGCGGAAATTTCTGCACAATCTTCTCCCAAGCCGGGGCGTTAGGGTGCAGGTCCGTCAGGATAAAGTCTACCGGCGGCTTGCCCTGGGCTCGGAGATGGCTGTTGACCGATTGCTGTATTACTGGTGTCGGCCCCCCGCCACCGGCACAGAAATCAATAAACGTGTACGAGCAGAGGGAGCCCTCGAGCTGGTGTATCAAAATAGATGCGGCGATGTGTGCCGGTGACTGTGGTTGGAGAGGCGTGTTGGAGTGCCACGCTGTGGTGAGAGCATCTTGAATGCGACTGCGCAGGAACTCGGGAAACCTATGTGTATGCATTCGCCCATGTTAGAGGTTTTCTTTTATCAACTAGCCTTGCACAAGGCCCTCGACAGAAATTGTATGGGTGAGACTTGTCGTATTCGATGACAAGCTACCAGAGAAGCAAAGCAAGGGCTGTTTACTGCGCGACTTCTTACCATGGCTGGTCGGCAATCTCGAAGAGATGCATACGAGGAATTAAAGGCGCCATTCCGCAGTTGCACTCTGAGGTCGTTGATGTTCAAGGGAAACAGTGTTGAAGGAAAAGTTGTGGTTGCACACCTGAAACTGAGATTTGGAGAAAGACGGCGTCTCAGCTGCATGCACCAATATGTGCCCAGTTTTTAAGTGTTTGGGACCTCAACACCCCGACATGTATTGAATCACGCTCCATGTAGCGAGAATAAATGCATTCAAAATCACATCAATTAGCCCGATTTTCCGCTACAAGGAGTTCGCTTTCTATTCTCGAGCTGAGAGAGTCAATAATCTTTAGAGCCATGTATAAAGTCTCTAATCGTACTACCCTATATTACCCTCAAATGACCCTATATCAATCCCCTTTAAAACACTTCTAAGAGGGAGAGCCGTGATGATGTGCATTCTATATTCTAACCCCGCTTGCCAAATTATGCCGCCAGTGTTCATGCTATTCTATAGTCCAAATCCCATGCCACTATCCCATCACGCCGCATCTGTGTAAGGATCGAATCCCACACGCCGTTTGGTTTCGCTCCTCGCTCTCCACATGGCCTCGCCCGTCAGCCCCGTTGTTGAAGTCTCCTCCAAGAAAAACGTCAGGATGTGATCGGGAATCGACAAATGAGAGGCTTGCTGGAACTCCTGAAGGCCCGCCAGTCGAATGAGCATCTCGATCAAGGAGAGCGATGTTGTAATGGCGCCAAATGGCGACCGTGATACAAAATCCTGCGCCTCCCTTGCTGAATCTGCAGCCAGCTCTCTTGATGTACGGGCCGTTTCAATCTCTGAACGGTTGGGGCTATGGCGCGAAGCAGGCTGAAGAGAAAGATTCCGTACTTGCGCTATTAGGCTCGAATCCATGCGTTTGCGATGCCGAGATGGCGTCTTCTCTGGAGAGATGCCATTCCTATCAGTCTCCTCTGAAGAATCCGCATCAGCCTCTGCGTCCGAACTGGTATCGCTCTGATCATCTTCCTCAAAGACTTCAAACGCTATCCATTCAGGATCTAGATGCTTAGGGAAAGCGGTGGCACAGCTATCGAGGGCATTTCGGGCAGTCCTTGATGAAGCAACTTTGGTCCGTGTCTCTCCAAACAGCTGCCGATCAACATCTGCTTGCTCATCTTCGTCTTTCTCTGGCAGGATACTGCTGTCCTTGGAGCTGTATGTTCCCTCAAACAGGTCATGGTCTGATCGGCGCAGCTGAGGCGCGTTAATGTCCCGCTTGAGGAGCAGTACCGGGTTGTTATCACCATCCGTTGCGTTCCCAATATTGAGTATTCTGCCGGTATCTGTATAAAATATTTTCGCAAGCTGGTGGATTGGAATTATCTCGCGGATACCAGCTTTTGCTATGCCGTTATAGCCCTGGGCTGACCCAGACCCTTCGTGAGCCCGTCCGTCATCTAGATCTTCCACAATCTCTAGATGGTATGCATATTGTAAACCCTCATTAGGGCCAGATGCACCATGGTATCTCTCGTCAAAGTCGCCACTCTCAATGGCCGGACTGCTCGCCGATCTGCATAGACGCACTCGCGCTTTATGTATGGCTTCTTGCCACAAGGGCTTTCTATCATTTTCACCTAATCCATAGACGGGAGGAGGAGGCGTCTTCCCTTTGCCATCTGTTAATTTGCTTTGGGTAAGACCATTACCGGCGCTTGGCTTCTGTTTACCATCTTTGGTTGGAGGGAGGACGGAGGCATGCCCTAAGAACAACATGTAGATGGACAGCGTAAATGATGGCCCTATCTGGACGGATCGTCTTGGATCCTGCGCATGCTGAGTATCTCCGATGATTAGAAGAGTACTGGCCTGTAAAAGGCGAGAGGGTGATATTCCTGCTGGCAGAGAAGTAGACAAGCTTTCACCGGATGCTGATATGGCCAGCTGCAGGAGAGGTATATCTCTATCTATCTCCTCCAGCAGCTTCTTTAAATCTCTAATCACCTTCTGCAGCGCGTCACGACTGGCTTGTTTGTTTGATGGCTGGCTCCTTGCGCGGTAGTTATGCTCTTCGACAGCTGCGGCAGCTTCCACGCGACGACCCAGAGAAATGATTTGCTGATGAAGAGATTTCGCCAGAGGGAGCGCAGATTCTAGAAACACGTTTCCTCGTCCGGACCTACATTTCATCAGTACATGACGTTACCTCGAGAGTTTCGACAGTACACACTTGAACTCTATGAGGTCAATGGCCGGGGAGATGATCTGGGATAAGATTAGCAGGTGGAAGCAGTGAGGCGGTGAGCAGACATTTTGAAGAAGAGAAGATTTGTTCATAGAAAAGAGCTTGAAGATACCTTGATTTTACTGTCAAGGTGCTTCTGGAGTGACTTGAGCTCGGAATGAAGATTTTTATCATCGACCGCCTTTAGGAGGCGAGAACACTGGCCGATGGCATAAGACGATGTCAAAGCGATGCCAGACCGTATGGCGTATCTCATGGCCTGAACGCCAACAGCAGCCAAAAAGTCATCCATAGCCTTGTAGTAACGGTCAAAAAGTTTCTCATGAAGTCAAGGCAAACTTCCGAGTTAGAGAAAAAAGGGCATGATATCAAGGCATAATGCTATGGGGCCGCGAACAAGGCAGAGTGAGTGCCTTGGCTGACAGTTTGCTGCATTAAATTGTATCCAATGTTAACCTGCATTATGCTACTTCTTTCTTGTAGGCCTTGGGTGGCCACTGTGAAAGCACAGTGCGGATGGCCCAGTCTGTGAGTCAGACCCGCCCAAGGGTGCCTAATCAGGTACGAATATGTGAGCCAGGACTAGAAGCCATAGGAAGCCAGGTCTACAACTGATATAGCGAAAGATACTTCGTCAATAATTCTTTTTTTTTTCTTAAAAAAAGTAAGGTACAGATATATAAGCACCACCAAAAGATTGAAAATTAAATGTAGACTTCAGCTGTATATGGATAACCCGGTAACTGTTGAGGTTGGCTCTTGGCTGGCCGCTGCCTTTTTTCAGTGACTGCTGTGATTTTAGAAACTGGCTCGACCTAAATACAGTATGATCCTCAGCTAAGCACTGTCCCAACCCCTCCACAAAACCTGCAACCAGCGCATTTTGCCGATGTCATGTCGCTGCCTTGGTGGGGCTCGAATTTTCACATCTTCCACCTCAAAGACAGCGAGACGTCGGCCGCTTTCCTCAACTCCTAGACCCGAGTCCGTGTGTCCTTTGGATCCGAGAACTCTGACGGTGTCTGTTACATAGCGCCGGCGATCAGATCCAAGTGGTTGACAGACAAGAGATTTCTTTCTAGCAGCCGACTCGTCTCGAACATCGACTCTAGCCAACCCCTCCATCAAGCCGTCTCCGCGAGGCAAAGATATTGCAACTCGCAGCCATGTCGAATCTCAACTCCTGGGAGGATGATCCTGCAGCTCAGGACGAGAACCTCTCCCAGCAGGCTCAGCAGCAGCTCAACCTCAACGCCCAGAACGCTGCTTCCCAAGGCGGCTTCCGACCTGGCGCGGCCTCTTTCCAGCCCACCGCCCAAACCTTCCAGCCTGGTCAGGCCTTTGGAGGAGGAGGATATGCGCCTCAATATCAGCAGCAGCAGCAGTACTACCAGCAGGGCTACTACCCCCAATATGGTGCTGGTCAGGGATTTGATCAGTACAACCAGTACCAGAACTACGGCGGTGGCTTCAGCCAGGGCTACAACCAGAATCAGAATTATGGTATGTCAAGAGAATCCGTTGCGCCCTTCTGTCCATCCCTCCAAGCAAGCTAACCCACCATCAGGCGGAGGATATCCTCAGTATGGCCAACAGCAAGCCCAACGAAACCAGCAACCTCAACAGCCCGCTGTCAAAGCCTCTCAGAACAATGCCCCGCAGGCTGCTGCCCCAGTGAAGTCCCTTCCCGTCGAGAAGCCTGCCGCGACCCCCAGCGCACCAAAGCCGGTGGTTAGCAACGAGGGAGGTGCCAAGGTCCTCAGCATTGGAGGCGATGCGCCAAAGCCCAAGGCCAAGGTGTTGTCAATCAGCGGCACCGGCTCTGCCCCCGCGAAGGAGAAGGAAGAAGCCAAGGCCGAGCCAAACGATGAGCCGGAAGCGGGCCAGAAAGTCACCGCCGCCAAGGCGATTGAAAAGACTGGCGAAAAGGCAGGCAAGACTACGGCCAGTGGCAAGTCGTCTGGGCGAACATCCCCAACCCCCTCATCCGGCCGCTCGAGCCCCACTGGCCCGACAGAGAAGAAGGCCCAGCGTGACGTCGATGCCGTTCTCAAGGAGCAAGCCGCCGATGTCGACGACGATACCCTCAAAGAGATTTACGGCAAAGAACACGTCAACATCATTTTCATTGGACACGTTGACGCAGGCAAATCGACACTGGGTGGTTCGATCCTGTGGACGACCGGCATGGTTGACGAGCGTACGATGGAAAAGTACAAGAAAGAGGCCAAGGACCTGGGTCGTGAATCCTGGTATCTCTCTTGGGTCATGGACTTGACTAAAGAAGAACGAACCAAGGGCAAGACTGTCGAGGTTGGACGAGGCTTCTTTGAGACGGAGAAGCGACGCTACAGTATCCTGGACGCTCCTGGCCACAAGACGTACGTTCCGAGCATGATTGGAGGTGCTTCGCAAGCCGATGTGGGCATCCTCGTCATATCGGCACGAAAGGGAGAGTACGAGACTGGATTCGAACGTGGTGGACAGACTCGTGAGCATGCAATGCTTGCCAAGACCCAAGGTGTCAACAAGCTGATTGTGGTGATCAACAAGATGGACGACCCTACAGTGGAGTGGTCCGAGGAGCGATACAAGGAGTGTACTACCAAGCTGCAGCAGTTCTTGAAGGGAACCGGCTACAACCTGAAGACGGACGTCTACTTCATGCCTGTGGCTGCCCAGTCCTCCCTGAACATCAAGGATCGGCTGCCCGAAGGCATCGCGCCTTGGTGGAAGGGCCCTTCACTGCTCGAGTACCTAGACAGCATGCAGGCACTGGAGCGTAAGGTCAACGCGCCGTTCATGATGCCCATCAACGCCAAATACCGAGATCTTGGCACCATGGTCGACGGCAAGATCGAGGCCGGCGTGGTGAAGAAGGGCATGTCGTTGATCATGATGCCTAGGAAGCAGCCAGTGGAAGCTGCTGCCATCTACGGAGAGCAGGAGGAGGAACAGCAGATTCTGCAGTGCGGTGACCAAGTGCGCATCCGTCTCAAGGGTATCGAAGAGGAAGATATTCTACCTGGATTTGTTCTTTGCTCCCCCAAGCGACTGGTGCACTGCGTGTCCGAGTTCGAGGCACAAATCAGAGTACTGGACCTGAAGAGCATCCTCACCTCCGGATTCAACTGCGTGCTGCACGTCCACGCTGCCATCGAAGAGGTTACCTTTGCAGCTCTGCTGCACAAGCTGCAGAAGGGCACCAACCGTAAGAGCAAGCTGCCGCCCACGCACGCCAAGAGGGGAGACAGCATCATTGCCAGGCTACAAGTCACTGGTGGTGCTGGCATGGTTTGTGTCGAGAAATTTGAAGATTACCCCCAGATGGGTCGGTTCACTCTCCGAGACCAGGTATGATAGAGAAACCCACATAATGTTACCATATGAAAGGAGAACGAAATAACTTGCTAACAACTACACACAGGGACAAACCATTGCCATTGGCAAGATCACGAAACTCATCACTAACGAGGAGCAGTAAGGGGTCTCTGATAAGCCATTGAAACAAAAAGAATCGCCAATTTTCCGACAGTCACTTGGGGAGACGGGCGAAGGAGAAGATAGACCAAGGCCGGCTCTGATGGGCAGACGCCAAGGGGGCAGACAGATAGGGGAGAGAGTTGGGGCGGCAGACACACATAGAGATCGTGGTCTGCACGACGCTGGCTAAAAAAAAAAGGGCTCAGCTGACCGCGGGTTTGACATGCGGTGAGCTATGATGTAGGCCTAGACATACAAGGCCATGGTACGCGCACTAGATGCCATATGATGCCACGATTGTCGATAAGATAGAAGAAGGATGAGAGACATTTGAAAAGAGAGCCATTTCTTGGTTTGTATCAGATAGCCATAGGCAGCGGAGGAATTGAGACTTGAGCTTTGACGTGTAACTTGACATGGGCTACCTAGCTTGTTAGTTCGGATGAGGTGATGATTGGGAAAGATACAACCCGTAGTGGCCCGCGGGACATGAGTAGAGAGCAGCTGCAGATCGGGGCTCTGAAGAAATAGGCTTTACATTCAGCCGCTCTTTGTATTGGGAAATTGGAGCGAGAACGGCTATGTGAATAGATACGTTTTATTCCGAGCTGGCCTGCTGTCCAAGCGCTTTTTCTGTACAAGGTGTAGTACAAGGCTGGGGGCCAAGATGCAGGAGTATCGTTTCGAAGGGAAGCCGGGGCGAATCAGGGGATAAGAGGCTATCAATCGTTCATGTGCTGAAGCTAGGGAAGGGGGGAACGTGGAGACGGAACCCAAGCTCCTATCTTGAAGCAATGTATATCATTGACTTGCATGCATTTTCCCTCTGAAAGGGGTCCAGTTTTGGCATTATCATAGCGGGCATTCCGGGTCACTCCGGCTGGAAGATCACGGCGTCAGCAACGAACGTATCTAGCAAAAAGGAGATACATTTACCCTATACATGAGCTACAGTCACTTTACGATGAGGTTTCTTTAAGGGAAAAAAGCAAAAGACGAAAAAGAATCGGAACGAGTAGAAGATGCTGTAAGCAGAACAAAAAAGACGACGTAGAATGGCGGGGCCCTTGTATTTGGGGGCTTCCGAGCCCCGTGCCGCCGAGACGGAGCGGAACCAGAGGGGGAGGGGAGGATGGAAATGCATACAAACGGTGGATTCGGGGGTCCGTTGGCGGGGCGGGTAATATCCTTGTCTTGTCGGTCGGGAGGATGTTGCAACGAGATGCCAGGAGGTTTTGCTCTACTGCCGAGGGTTTTTGTCATGATGAAGGTGATATATGACGATGTCGAATTTCTTTGCTGAAAGTGCGTGATGATGGGGTACAGAGTAAGGAGTTGCGTGTAATTGTAGCTGGGATTTGATACACAAAATGGTCATCCGGTGAGATGCTGCCGAGTATTGATATTTGAATGCTCCAGCAAAAGAGTCCGAAAAAAAAATGTGCTTCAGATACGTCACTGGGTCGTCGCGAGGACTGCCTAATGCGGTGGGCTTGACGTTGAGCCGGGGGAGCGAACATCCATGTGCTGGATGGGGAAGGGATCGTTATGACTTGGAGCACTGACTGTACGATCGTGTCATGCGGTCAAAAAGCTGCTTGGCTTTACCTGTGCAATGATGATGATGATGTTGTTGCCGATGGTGATGGGGACTATCATGATGCTTCCTGTCAGGCTCCGTGGCTACCCATCAAGAGGAGGTCACATTGCGGTTTTGGTGGACTTGTGATGCTGAGCAGAAAAGCTATGACGATGTACGTAGACGTATACGGATACGCACTTGATTGCACAGGAGGCAGCCAATTTGATACATGGCACATACTTCGGCAATTATACATGCATGTACAGTGCTTCGGTAAAAAAAAAGAAAAGGGAAAAGGCATTTGTAAACAATGTGATCCGTCTCCAAAGGAACCCGAGCCGGTGCCTTATTCAATGAAAAAAGAGGTCCAGATGGGGTGCCAATAGTAAAGGAGAGAGCAAAGAGATTGAACTGATCTGTACCTTCCAAAACGTCGCGGAGAAAGTCGGAACAGCAAGACCACAGCGCCTGCCGTGAAGCGACGAGCCAATCACGGGGCTGGCTCAGCGGCAACGGGGGTGCCGCTGGGCCGAGACCATGGGCACAGGGCAGAGATCGCGACTTGTCTCCTTCCGTTCTGCATGTCTGTTTCATTCCGTCGCTTGGTGGTTCTAGAAGGCCGTGAAACTGCTTTTTATTTTTATCCCAAGGGAAAGCGATGGAAAGAAAGAAGCAGGAAGAAAAGCGGTGTTTCGTAGCACAGAGCACAAGTGACGAATGTTGTCCTCAGATGCTCGGATATCTGGTGCCGAATTTGTCTCGCAGCAGAGCAAAAAGAAAAGTTCCATACCAGACCAAAAGCTTCAAGACCTTGCTTTTGCCCTTGGGGGTACCGGCATAGGGGGAGCCCGCTACCCTACAAGCCGAAACGAACCGCAGCGGCGGGCATCCGAACCGGTACCTACATCATGTTGCTGCCCAGCCAGAAGGGCTTGCGTCTCGTCCTCGTGGGCATTCGTTCTTGCCCCGTTCTTGAGAAATCGCGGGGTAGCCAGATTTACGCACACGCCTGCCTAGAAGAGGCCTAGGCTCCTTAGCGGGTACATAGAAGCAAGTACTGCACCTATGTACACCACGATGACAGGGCACGATACCGCTCTGCTACGACCAAGGCAAAACTGATTTTTTTTATGTCCCCGGGCTTGCAATTGTGCATGAACTAGTGCTGCAGCTAGGTAAGGCACTCATGTTACCATTAGTGAGTTTGTACGAGAAAGGGTTGAACTACGGTAGTTATTTCGCAGCTAGACTTTTTTGGAGACGTTTGTCACTGTGGGCAGTCGGTGCTTATACATTCAAGTCTCCTTTCTTTGTACCTAGCCGGGCGAAGGAAGGAGGCAGCCTGGACGAAGAAAAAAAAAAAAGGAGAGTGATCTCGTGCTCCAAATATGAAATTTGCAAAATCTCAACTCCAAGGCCCCCTGCTCAGTCCATTCCGATGTCCGATTGGCAAATGTAACGACCAGCCTACCTGTCCACTCCTCCGTACCTATTTACCGGTAGGCATGGGGCACAACGAGAATATGAATCAAGGTACGGAAGATGGAGTACGAGTCAAGCGTCTGGACCGGGGCGAGGGGTGGGAGCTGACCTTGAGCTTTCAACTTTTCCCCGGCTACGGCATGGATACCGGCGCGAAGCTTGTGCCTGTCATTTTAACAAAGCCTAGCCTCGTGACCTCGAAAAAGAGGCTGAATCATATGAGTCGACTTTCTACTGGTTTTTGCCCCTATTGCCTGAGTCCTATGTCTCTTCCATTTGTTCGTTCCTTAGCCCCGGGATTGACCTAGCAGAATTCGTATCATAGTCAGAGCAGGAAGGATGCCTTGGACATGGGGAAGCCAAACAATGACAAAATACGGGGTAAAGGAAAGGAAAAAAAAACGAATCGCCACATGAGCATCATCAGCCAAACTATAAATTGCCCAATTAGGAAAAGCGACTCTCGCATTTGCCAATCCGTACGTAATCGCCCCGCAATAGCCGCTGGCGCGCCGCCCTAAAGCCTGGACGCAAGTACCATTTACACGTCGGAAGAGACCGCGAAAAGAGCTGGATTGGCAGCGCAAAGGAGGCTCTCATTCGTTCCGTTGCGGAGCATGAAGTTCGAGAGCAAGATCCGGTTTTGCCCTGTCACTGAATGCGATGCGTGGTGGGCAGTAAATCTGACCTACGAGGTTGCAATACACGCAAACGCTTCATGGTGCTAACATATTACAGGCGCGGCAACTTGGAGGGGGAGGAACGGGACTGATGGGAAAAGGGAAAAGGGAAAAAAAGCAAGATTTAAATAGGCCGCTTTGCCGTGAAAAGAAGCTTTTTCTTTTCTCTCTCACTTTGATTCTTTAGCAATCAAGCTGATAGCTGAGTCCAATCTAATCCAAAACTTCGCAATCGTTCAAAAGGAACGCAACGAGCTTCTCGGAGCGTGCCGTCATCGACCCATCATCGCCCAGCCGCCCTAACAAAGCTGCCCTGTGCCGTATTCTTCTCTGCTCCGTGAGTCAACAGATCTCCTATGTCTTGTTACCATGTTCTTTTCGCATTGCACACCCTTGTCCTGCAGCTACCCAGGGGAAAAAGAAAAAGAAGAAAAATGGACATTTGAAAAAAGGACCCAAAAGGACCCTGCTTGAATTAATTGCTTGACCTATCCCGTGTCAATCACGTCCACCCCCCTTCTCCCCTTCATTTGGGTTTTGAGCCGAGCGCAGACGAGAACAAGCGCCAGAGAAAGTACTGGAGTACAAGCAGAGAGAGAGCGCAGAAGTATCTGCTGTCTCTTTTTTTGCTCTTTTCTCCAGCCGCAGCTCTGCTTCATATTGGAGCAGCTCCGTATCATATGCACAAAAAATCCCCGTTCCCGTTGCATACCTACACACACACCCTCTCTGGCTCTCTCTTCTCCCTTTCCACTCAAGACTTCGGTTGCTTGCTTTCCCGCACCCCCTGGTTTCCCATCGAGTCTCCAGCTTCGATTCTCTTTTTCTCGTTCCGATATAAATTCGTGGCCCGGCCTTGTGAAGCTTCGCACCGCCCGCCACGGCTCCACTCAGGCCCGGCCGCAGCCCCCTTGCCCTCCACCCCCAGCCCCGGAGAGCCTTTCCCTCTTGTCACACCCAGTCGGGACTGTTCGATCCCAAGCTATCTAACACGCCGGCTCCAGCTTTTTCTTGACCCATCTGATCTTTCCCCCCCCGAATCCACGGGAGTCGCTTGTACTTGAAACAACTTCGGGATCGCTTGTACCTGGAGAAAGCGCATCCATACCTTAGGTACCTTACCTTTACTACTACCACCTCCCACGGGTACTACTACCTAGTACTGCTACGGAAGTGGTACTTGGTATCCAGTTCGGTTGTCCCATCCGCCGTCATCCTCCACACGCCACCCCCTCCCCTGTCTTGCTTTTTCGCTCTAGCAGCTGAAAGTGGGCGACGGATAAGAACGAAAAGACGCAAGTAAACGACGAACATTCCGATTGCTTGTGGTTTTCGTGACTACATAAAGATCCAATGGACCCTTACTTCAGGACCGCCTCTCCATACTTTGATCCCAACGTCAAAGGTCCCAAGTCGCAGCAGATTCAGGCCTCGGGAGTAGATTTACGCAAGAGTGAGTCCACTCCCATTGCCCACTTTCAATCTTTCTTTCCTTTTTGGGTCCTCAGTGGCCTTGGGGAAATAAAGTCAAGTCTGCTAGAACTTGGAGGCTAACAGCATGAGCAGTGATTGCCAGCAACGTGAACAAGACTGCTCTGCACCCTAGTGGTGTCCAGTGAGTACTCGCTCTCGTCCATCCGTTTTCAGGTAATCGGCAGAACCTCACTAACACCAAGCGTGTCGCAAGGCCTCACCGTGAGCACACCGACCTCGGTATGTTTCCTACAGCCCTACCCTGATCGGGCTTCACCTTGGCACACCGCCTGGGGATTTTGGGTCGGAAGTAACTGACACCGCCCTAGAGGAGGAACTTCACGAGATTGCCCACATCGACTACGACCGTGTTGCCATTGTGAGTTTTCCCAGTCATGCCCTATTTTTTTTTTTTCTGTCTCTGGTCAACATGTCGCTCATGCAAATCCCAATCTAGGTTGCCAACCCGTCTGTGGCTGCGCTCTACGAGGATGCGCTGGTGTACGAGAGCGGCACTGCCATCACCTCCAGCGGTGCCCTGACGGCCTACTCTGGCGCCAAGACTGGCCGTTCTCCTCTAGACAAGCGAATTGTCAAGGAGCCCTCTTCAGAAAACAACATCTGGTGAGTCTTGCCCTTTTGCGTGCGCTGCAGCTGCAGCTCCCATGCAAGCCCATGTTTTCTTGCCTGAACCACTTCCTGCTCCACAAACTACAACCCGAGACAGCCCGGCTAACCCAGACTTCTTCTCTGCAGGTGGGGACCCGTCAATAAGCCCATGAGCACTGATGTAAGTACCTGATCGTCGCTGCAAGCGTCATCTTTGCCGTCATTGTCTGCGCTGGTGTCCCGGATCTTTCCATGGTCGTTTTCGTCGACGGGTGTCTCATCCCTGCATTCATTAAATTTTCCGCGCTTTGTTCTGCCTTGGGTCAATGGTCACGCGAGCGGGGCGCCTCCTGTTCAGCTGGGGCAGCCACTGCATCGCGCATCGTGCAAGGCCAAAAGGCAAAAGGCAGAGGAGCAGACTGCGACAAGCTGCGACAAAATGCAATGCTTGCTCCAATGGTCGAATCGGAACAGCATGCGGAGAAGTGCCCAATGAACAAGGTGCAGCTGCAGTGACGCTAAGTTTTCCGACCTCTGCAACCCCGCACTGAATAAAAAAAAATTAAAATGGGAGAAAAAAAGAAAATAGAAAACGAGGCGCCAGCCGAATCGGGTAGCCGACCGTAAGCGGCTCAAAGAAACGTTCCGGCTCTCGCCTTTCTCTCGACCCGCGGCATTGGCTTGTATCTGGCTCGTGATGACAAGAAGCCGGGGCTTGCTTCCGACCCGGTCCGCTCCGGCCTGGAATCGGCTCAGGACTGACTACCCGGACACCCTGCTCCTATTGGCTTGGACCATCAGAACAGGACAATGACGGAAAGAGATGACAGACTGTTGCTTTGCGCTGTTTGGCTGCCGGAGATGCTAACAAGATGTTGCCCATAGGTCTGGAAGATTAACCGGGAGCGTGCTGTCGACTACCTCAACACCCGCAACCGCATTTACGTCGTAGATGGCTATGCCGGCTGGGATGAAAAGTACAGAATCCGTGTCCGTGTCATTTGCGCCCGCGCCTACCATGCCCTCTTCATGAAGAACATGCTCATCCGCCCTCCTCGCGAGGAGCTCGAGGGATTCCACCCTGACTACACCATTTACAATGCCGGCTCTTTCCCCGCCAACCGATACACCGAGGGCATGACCTCTGCCACCTCGGTGGCCATCAACTTCGCCGCCAAGGAGATGGTCATCCTGGGTACCGAGTATGCCGGTGAGATGAAGAAGGGCATCTTCACCGTTCTCTTCTACGAGATGCCCATCAAGCACAACGTCCTGACCCTGCACTCCTCCGCCAACGAGGGCAAGAACGGCGATGTCACTCTCTTCTTTGGCCTGTCCGGCACCGGCAAGACCACCCTGTCCGCCGATCCCAACCGTGCCTTGATTGGTGATGATGAGCACTGCTGGAGCGACCGCGGCGTCTTCAACATTGAGGGTGGCTGCTACGCCAAGTGCATCGGCCTGTCCGCCGAGAAGGAGCCGGACATCTACAACGCCATCCGCTTCGGCTCCATCCTCGAGAACGTCGTCTTCGACCCCGTGACCCGTGAAGTCGACTACGACGACACCACCCTCACCGAGAACACGCGCTGCGCCTATCCCATCGAGTTCATCAACAACGCCAAGATCCCCTGCCTGACCGAAAACATGCCCTCCAACATCATCCTCCTCACCTGTGACGCTCGTGGTGTCCTGCCGCCCATCTCCAAGCTTAACCGCTCCCAGACCATGTTCCACTTCATCTCCGGCTACACATCCAAGATGGCCGGTACCGAGGACGGCGTCAACGAGCCCCAGGCCACCTTCTCCAGCTGCTTTGCCCAGCCTTTCCTGGCTCTGCACCCCATGAAGTACGCCAGCATGCTTGCCGACAAGATTGAGCAGCACAAGGCCAACGCCTGGCTCCTCAACACCGGCTGGGTCGGTGCCGGTTTCGCTCAAGGCGGCAAGCGATGCCCTCTCAAGTACACTCGTGCCATCCTAGATGCCATTCACTCCGGCGAGCTTGCCAAAGCTGAGTTTGAGAACTACGAAGTCTTCAACCTGCAGGTGCCCAAGACGTGCCCCAACGTCCCTGATGACCTGTTGAACCCCAAGAAGGCCTGGACTGCCGGCTCCGACAGCTTCCAGAAGGAGGTGGTCAAGCTGGGCCAGCTGTTCCGCGAGAACTTTAAGAAGTACGAGAGCGAGGCTACGCCGGACGTCGTCGCCGCTGGCCCCAGCGTCTAAGGGAGAAGAAAGAAAAAAAAAATTGAAAGGCAAAAGAAAAAAAGAAAAAAGCTCATTGACAGGAAGAGCTTTCCGAGTTTCATTTTTGATCTGATAGGACATTCGTGATATCCAAGGCTGTGGTAACATGAGAGTGACAAAAATTGTCGAAAGGGTTTTTGTTGACTTGGAAAGGACTTAGAACTCTTTTGTTTTTCATCTGGTCTGTTTTACTTTTTCTTTTAATGTCCCGTGTTTTGCTTGGGAAAGCATCTTATGGGTTGGCGTTTACCACATCATTGACGACCCCTTGCCAATTTGAAGGGGGGAGGACTTGGGCTATGTAGCATTGCTGAAGTAGTTTTGTAGCCAAATGAACAAGTGAAAAAACCATTATTCGACCATTGCGACAATATCTTGACACTTATAAAGCTGATCCATATATGGAAGTTACATATTATTTAGAAAATTCGTCTAGTCACATGTTCAGGCAAAGCTGCCAAAACTCTCCAGCACCGACGCCCACATCTCGTCACTAAACAAAAAGTCATCATCCGCCGAGCCCGTATAGGCATAAAAGGCACCTTGCTGCTGCTGCTGCTGCTGGCCACCCACTGCCCCCAACCCACCGTCAATCCTCTGGTTCAGCTCCCGCGGCGTCGGCACGGCCACCGCGGGAGGCGTCATGGACGACAGAGGAGTGAGCGAGACAAGGTCGACGCCCAGGATGGCGCGCACCCGCGGCGCGTACCAGCTGGCCAGGGTGCTCATCCGACAGCACAGGCTGCCGACGATGTCTGCGCCCTTGTCGTCGTGGGACAGGCCCCGAATCAGGACGCTCAGCTTGGCGTACAGCCTGGCGACGACGTTGAGGTAGTCTGCCTCGTCGAGGACGGCCTGCGCCTCGTCGGATGCGGACTGCTGCTGGGCAATGAGCTTCAGGAGGGCGGACACGGCGCGCGGCAGGATGGCCAGCGCGGTGCAGAGCTGCGCGGTGGTGAAGACGGTGAGGTGCGGCAGCTGGGCGTCCGGGATGGCAATGTAGGCGTCGATGAGGGCCTTGCTATGACGAAGGAGATGCCATAGCAAAGAGGATCGAAAGGCAGTTGCTGTCGTTGCTTGGCTGGAGAAGAGCTGGCTGGCTGGACGGCAGTGAAACTCGTCGCCGAGGGAGATGTCGCGGATGGTCATGTCGATGTAGTGCATCGTGCAGGGGAATGCACTGCCTAAGGCAATGTACGCAACAGACGCATTGTGTGAGTTTCAACGGCATATATACATATATATATATATATATATATATCACGACATGGAAGGCTGGCTGGCTTACCGGTGGGATCAGGGCATTGGGCCAATTCGGCTTCCAGAGTCGCTTTCAAGCCGTCCAGCTGCTGCAGGTTCGTGCCCACCAGGACGCGGAGCAGCGACTCGTCGCGGGATAAGGGGTCAATCGGCTCGCCTAGCTCCTTGTAGCTGTCGTCGATGGAGCAGAGGAAGGACTGGGTGAGGATGAAGGGGCGGATGCACTTGTCGGAGGGATACTCGGTGGATGATGCGAGGCTGTTGCAGCAGTCGGTGATGCGCTTGCATCTCGTCATGGCCGACTGGCGGAGAAGCATTTTGGCAAAGCTGCATCACCCAGGGTCAGTTCATCATCAGTCTATCGTTCAAAGGGGGGAGAGCTTTTGCCATACCTGCTCGAAACCCAATACGTCCCCAGCAGCGCCCTCTGCTCGTCCGTCGTCAGCGCGCGCGGCGTGCGATGCAGCCGCAGGTCGTGCACCAGCGTCACGCACAGGTCCGCCGTCAGCATCAGCTGGACGTGGCCCTTTTGCGCCGGATAGCGATACCAGGCGCAGAGGACGAGCAGCGCGCGCAGCAGGCCCAGCTTGCGCTCCGACCCGGCCACGATCCGCGTCGTCGTGTGGTGCATCACCTCGTCCGCCAGGTGCTTCCGCAGCCGGTGTGCGCTCGGCACGACGGCCGCGATGACGGCCAGGAAGAGCAGCGGCTCTTGCTTGCGCAGCGACGCCGCCGTCTGCTCGGGCGGGAGGACGACGAAGGGGAAGTGCCACACGTAGTCCGCTTTGAACTGCGCGACTAGGCCTTCTGCCTCCTCCAGGCTCAGGAGGCCGCGGTCCACAATGTCCGGCAGCCCCTGGAGGAGCGACGTCGTGGGCACATCGCGGCCGTGGAAGTCCTCGGTCTCGGCGTCCAGCAGTCGGTCGACATCGCCCGCCTCTGCTGCGTCCGGTGCAGCAGCATCCAGAACCGCTGCCGACCCTGCTGCGCTGCTGCTACCGCCGTGAGTCCTCGTCCTGACGGGAGCAGATGTATCTGCTGCATGCTTGCTGCTGTCTCTAAGAGCCGTCAACTCTGCCGTGAGCGCTTCAATCTTGCCCTCCAAAGCATCAACTCGGCTGTCTAACCAGTCAGCCACGTCCCGTTCGTCCCCTCATCTTGCCCCATCAAAAATGTTTACCCAACTTCACACACTCACCCCTGATCATCCTTGCGTCGGCGCCTCCTCTCCGGCAGGTCCAGATACACGCACTGCTTCCCAAGGCGGCCGCATCGCTGGCACAGGTTCTCCGTCTGCGGCAGACACTTGGACTTGGCCTTTGTACACGTGACACACGCTCTTCTCTTCACTCCGGTAGTCTCCTTTCCGTGGTCCATCGTCATCGGCCGTTGTCTAGTGGAGAGATGTCCCCGAGCATCTCTCTCTCTCATCTCTCTCTCCTATCGTTGTAAGTGGTGGTTTTTAGAAACGGCCGGTCCAAGAGCCGTCGGCCGGCGGCTGCTGCAGGACGCGCCCGTTCACCGTTGCTGACAAAGATGGCATGTGATTGGCTGCTTGTAAGTGGCCGTCCGGTTAAAGTGGGACCGGAAACCGGGCGTCGGGCCGTCCGCTCCATCTCTCCGCTCCCCCTTTGGTTCTCCTTTGGTCCCCCCTTTTATTCAGCAACTTTAAAAGAAGGTTGTTTTCTTATTTCCGATGCCCTTCCTTTGTCTTCTATGATCCACATGAGATGTGGTCATGGATTGTGTTGATGTGGCTTTGTAATAGCAGCGATTGTTAAGCCAGGGGAAAGCAGTTACACATGTCTCCTATACACAAAACCATCCGGCCATGTTCAGACCACTTACACGTATGTATATAAGTGTAGATCACTTCACCGACATGATTCCAGCTTCAATACACAATATTCAAGAAAGCAATCATCCTATCCTAAAAGACCGTACAATCTCTTTCTTACAATGCCTTCCTACGCCATCACCGGAGCCTCCAGGGGCATCGGCCGCGAATACGTCCGCCAGCTAGCCCAATCGCCCACCAACACCGTCATCGCCATCGTCCGCAACCCCGACTCCCCCGGCATCAAGCAGCTGGCCGCCAGCCACGCCAACGTGCACATCATCAAGGGCGACGTGACCGACCCGCAGTCCATCCTGGCCGCGGCCGCCGAGGCCAGCAAGGTGCTCGACGGCGGCAAGCTCGACGTCCTCGTCCACAACTCCAACTCGGTCGACCTCGACACCTTCATGCTGCCGCCCACCGCCGTCCCCTTTGACGTCGAGGCCACACGGCGCTTCTACGAGGAGCCCCTCCGCACCGCCGTCTACGGCGGCGCCTGGGCCACCAACGCCTTCTTGCCCCTCATCGAAAGGGGCGCCGAGAAGAAGATTGTCCACATCTCCAGCAACATGGCCAACACCGCCTTGATTCTCAAGAGCGGCATCGACTACGCCGCCGCCTACGCCATTGCCAAAGCCGGCATGAACGTCCAGATCGCCAAGTACGCCGTGGCCCTTGCCCCCAAGGGCATCAAGACCGCTGCCATCTGCCCTGGTTGGGTGGACACATACGAGGGACCGCGTAAGTCAATGTTACCGCTGACTTTGTAATCTTCTTTTTTCCCTTTTTTTTTCCTCTTGCCTTTCCTTTTCTTTTGCTTTCTCAAGGTCTGCGAAAGAGCATTACTTAGCTGACGCACCATCAAACAGAGCCGCCGCCGCCCGAAGTCGTCCAGGCCACGGAAATCATGTTCCACCAGTTCAAAAAGTCTATGCCCGATCTAAAGGGCCAGATTACCCCACAGGAGAGCGTTGCTAACCAGCTCAAGATCATCCAAGAACTGGACGCCGCCAAGAGTGGCACATTTATCTCCTCTCAGTTCCCAGTAGCTTGAGAAGACTCCGCAATTCACATAGAGAGACGGCCCGGCGCTTGTGTGGTAGTAGGTAGAGCATAGAACGAATACAGGCACTGTTGGGGACAAAGTGTTGATCAATATAAGAGTGTATATATCTATATATGGCATTCCTAGATTGCGGAATTCTGGTCTCATCTTTTAAATCATGCAATGGTGAGGGGGCATCCCACACACGTCCCACGTCATGTTCAACATTGTAATCTTGAGCAATCAATCATCACGCTTGATCGACATTATACAGAAAAGATTAAACATACACCGCCCCAATCATGTCCGTCGACGGAGCGATGGATAATATTAGTAAGAATATCGGAACATCTTGTTCTCCTTATCCGTCATGGTGGCCCAGACCTCAGGAGACATAAAGTCTTCTTCGTTCTCTTTGCTGCGGTCACCACGCCTCTTGTTGCACCAAACGTAGTACAGGAACAAGACGAAAGTGGTAAAGGCACATCCAGCTTGGGTGCCCATGACTGCCAGCTTAGCGGGTCGGAACTCGGGCGCATCTCGGGCCTGGAATGTTTGAGGCCCGATGATGTTGCCCAAAGAGAACGAGCCGCTGACAATGGCAGCAGCAAAGGCACGCTTGGTCGCACCACTCACGTTGGCAACAGTCCACTACCATGATGTCAGTCACTACAGTAGACAAATGGGAATCGGCCCCTATAAGGAGAAGAGGAGGAATGGAACACTCACCGCGTAAAAGAGGGTCAGAGGAGCGACAACCGCATTCACCAGATAGATACCAGCCAGAACCCCGGCATGGTGAGTGGTGGGATTGAGAAAGGACATCAGGGCGCCACCAATGATTCTATCCAGCGTGTTAGTAACAATAAAGGGAGTGTGAGGAGCGTGTAGTTGAAACGCACGCAGGTATTATGCAAGCAATGATCCAAGCCCATCTGTGAGATTGTTTGCGGACGCCGAAGCCCACGAACAGAGTGAAGAAAATGCTAACGGCACCCGAGGGCATGTTCATCAGAGCTGCCTGAGCCGATGCGTAACCCAGATTCTTGATCAAAGTGGCCGAGTAGGTAGTAACGACACCGCTGGAGACAGAGAGCTATGTCAAAGGCAGGGTTAGACATGACGATCAAACACAGTTTGTCGGTCTTATAAAACTCACCAATACCACAGACAGAAGCAATAGGTAGATTTGAGGATCCAGGAGTGCCTCTACAATCTCCTTGGGGCGGAACTTGCGACTCTGAATACCAGTCTGGTTGACGCTGACGTGCTTCAAAAGAGCAACTTTTTCGTTATCAGACAGCCACGTAGCTTGCATGGGGGTATCAGGCAAGAAGAAGACGGCAGAGAGACCTATGAGGACGGTGACGCATCCGAGGACAACGAACATGATGCGCCATCCGGCGAGAGAAGCACCAAGAGAAACATGCTGGAAGCCGTAGGAGATGGCGCCACCAAGGATCTGCCCTAGACCCAGGCCGAGATACCAGAAGGAGAAGCGAGGAGCTTGCTCAGACTTGGTATACCATTGGCTGCTAATAAGCATCAGAGAAGGACCAATGGTTGCCTCAAAGATTCCCAAGAAGACTCGTGATACAAGGAGCGTTTGGTAGTTGTGAGCGGCTGCACCGCACGCGGTAGCAACGCCCCAGAGGGTGACATTGATTCCAAGCCACTTGGCAGCCGGGACAACCTGAAGGAAATACGCTGTCAAAGATTCGAATCAGTATAACGATGACTTCTCGCAGACGAGATGCATAGAATGAAAGTGGAAGATGCATCAGGGGAAAGACTCACTATTCGGAATCTCAAAGCACAGGAGACCGACGAAGCAGAAGGTGGCAACGTTGGAAAAGTCATTGCCCACTAGCTTCAAATCTGTAGTGAGTCCCATCACAGCAGCGTACTAGCAGCCGTCATCAGCACGTCGTGTCCCAGTCACATCAAAGCGCGCATGCATGAGTCTCTCTCTCTCTCTCTCTATGACTATCTTGATAGGGTGGGGGCGAGACTCGAATGCCAGAGCCAAAGTGCTGTTGCTTAACTCACATTCAGAATGACCTTGTCGAGGAACTGCATAGTATAGCAAAGAAACATAATGGGGACAATGTGCCAGTCGATCTTGCGACGAAGAGCATCAATGTTGATAGCAGCTACGCCAGCGGCATCGCGATGCTCATTCAGGAATTGCCAGGCATCATCAACTCCAGCCTGAGAAACATCGGCATCACTCTGAGACGCGGCAGAGCCACGAACATCGACATCTCCCGCTTTCTCGCTGATATACTGAGAAGACATTTTGCACGTCCTGCACAACTCACGACTCACGTCCCTCTTCTAAGACGACGTAGAAGGCCGTGGAGGCGGAGCCGGAGAGACCGTCGATTGTAGGGTTGAGAAGAGAACGACTGGGGCAATGACGTGTTGTGTGAATTTGAACGGTGGCAACGAGGGAGTGAATAGAAGGAAAGACTCAAGGTGTGTCAGATTGGCTCTGAAGAGAATGTCTCTCCTCCAAGGACGATCGGCGCTGGTAGTAAAAGATCAGCACTTTGGACTAGGAATAGGTGGTTCGAATACGACGCTGAAGGAGAGGGGGGATGCCATACGTAGTAATAGCAGACTTTCAGGGAGCCCAAAGAGGATATGTAATCAGAGGCTTTGACAAGGTAAAAGCCGGGGGCAACGGGGAAGCCTCGTCGTTCGCCGCTCTAACACGGCAGAGCGCGAGGAGAGCGAACCGATTTGAGGCCCTGTTGTCTCAGCCTTTGATGTAGCACAAAGCAGCTGAGTGGGTAACAAAGCTAGCAGCGGTGCCACGAGGGGCCGCGACAGCGATTCCAGCAAGGTTCAGATGCAGGTCCAGGGGCAAATTAGACCAGTGGGCCTCTAAAGCAGTAGGCTAGGAGATGACTCGTCAGAAAGGGAAGAAAAAAAGATAATCAGAAAGCAATAGTGAAAGAAAAGGGCAGATGGAAAAAAGGGAGCGGGGAGACAGATGCTTAATGCGTACTGATACTAGGAGCAGTAGTGGTGGGTGGGCGGATGGTGGTGGTGGTGGTGGTGCCATGGCATCCGCGACTGAGGTGTTTGATTGCTGAAATGTCTTACTTTAAGGATGGCCGAATGGAGGTGTGGGTGACGCTGCAGCCCGCCCGTCAAGACGGTTCTGGCTTCCGAGTAATAGTGCTAGAGCTATTCTTGAAACCAGTCCAGAAGCGTCGCCGCGGTACCGAAAAGGCAGAACAGCTATCGTCCGATGTTGACTAGCGAATGATGCCGTCCAAGGAGCAGCGATACCAGGCTGTTCCAACGGGAGCCGGAGTGCCACAACTCATACAGCTAGCCTCCCCGATAGTATGGCTACCTATTTCCGTGCTGCCAGTCTGGGGAAGAAGTTTCATAATCGCAATGTACAGGAATCGGGTCCAAAGCCATATATCCAGGGCCAAAATCGCAGGGACAGGGTGGTGGAGGCATGTACAAGTAGGGACTGCGTGGACCGTAGGGAGCAGACGAGGCGTGGCATGTGGAGGCGATGGCGATGCCTGCGCGATCGCAAGCCTCTCTTTGGTGCTGAATGCAGCTGCTTCGTTAAAAGGCCTGGCAAACTGGGCGTGGTAGTAGATTGGCCAAGGAGCGAGACGGCCGCGCATTTCCGCCAGCTTTGCAGGGGCAAATTGCACCGTCGACGCCTTCGATGCAAGTCGCTGCATATGGCAGGCCATTCTCCTCGTCTTAGTGCAAGCAGCCGAAAAGACCATAGATAGCTGTCTGGAGCTCTCTCGTACGAGCAAAGCCAGTCTCTAGTCTATCTGTGGCCTCTAGCCCGCCCGGCGGTGCATCGCCTCTCACAGATCGTGTTGCGAATTTTCATTCAGCATGAATAAACTGGGGTCAAGGAGATTTGACTCGCGAGTAACGTTAAGTGATCGGCTCGCACCAAAGTGGCAGCCCATCCTGGGAACGGCTAAAATGACACTAGGTCCCGCCCACGGAGACAGCAGAAGGTTCCCGTTTCCAGCAATGATAGCGCCGATGCTCCATAATTTATCCTCGCACAAGTAATAGTGTCGACGGCGAGCGATGCTAGAACTGGGCCCGCAAATCCGGCAGTCGACAGCAGCTGGATCCCAAAAGAACCGCTTTGGACATGAGACGCCAAACGGCTTTAAGACATCGCGCTGTGGCGTGCCCTCAGCACTAGCATCTCCACCACACCGACCCGCACTGCAGCTGGGAAGCATCCCCGTCCCATCGGCCCGCCCATAGGCTCTGGACGACTAGCCGAGCTGCTGGCTGAGCTGATTCCGACGAACTGCTGCCATCTCGCAAAAGCGTGAAGGGAGTACTTTTTGGTGAATCACTCGCCTGGCCGTGTGGATCAGGTAGCTCCGTTCGCATGCCTCATCTGCAGCTGCCCTTGATATGTCGACTAAGCAGGAGGCATGTTGGCATCGCATGTATTACTATTATGTTCGTCACCCACGCAGCTGCGTCGTCATATAAAGTACTACTTCCCTTGTCCGTTGTGCATGCAAAAACTGATTGGAATTAGCTGGGCTTGCAACCCATTCAACGCGCTCGATCACCATTGCAAAGATTCAAGATTCCAGAGAGCCAGATGTGTCATTAGGGTGCTTTTTCCTTCGCTTCAAGGCTCCGCTGTACCTATTTAGATTAGGCTGTCCACGGCGTGAGAAGGGGAAAATAAGGGTCAAAAGGGAGAGAAAAAATTTCTTCTTTGGCTCCTTCCTCCCACATGTTAGGTATTTTCGAGTCGCTTTGTTGTAGTAATTGCACACACCGTTGCGCCTTCCTCAGTACGGTAGGTCCTACGTAAACGGGCTGCTAGTTCTCCACCTGCCTTTCTGCTCCGCCTTCAGAAGCTTGAATATCGGCATTTTTTTTTTTTTTCTTTTTTTTTTTTCCCTCGCGGATCTTGGACCCCAAGCTTGAACACACTACTTGGTTCGGGAGCCTACGCCAACGCCATATCAAGTGTCATTTAAGCCTTTATCCTCTTCCCTTATCTGCTGCCCTTGCATTGAGAACCTCTAGCTTCTCTGAACGGCGCTCATGGTTGTGCCTGAGGCTGAGCAGTACTGAGCTGATAGAGTACTCTTCAAGCAGTGGTTGGTATTCTGTATCCCGCTAAGCGGAACAGCTCGGCAATGGAAGTGTCTCGCTGTGCCCTTGATGATGAAGTCCCGCTACTTTTGGTCCACTAAATCGCCCCAGTGATCTTCCCAGCTAACAAAACAGACGACAAAAGCCGACCTAGAGGACGCCTAGCGGAGCAATATGTGTCAAAAAATGCTCCGGACAAAGTACAGTCCTTTACCTGTGAGGTCTGGGAAAACTCGCCATAGTGCGACGCTTCTACAGTTGAATCCAGATGCGCAATGTCCCTGGCAGCATTGGATGGCCTCCGCTAGTCTGCATCTCAAACGTCTACAGTCAAACATGGCTGCGGCACCTTACCCAACTTCGCACAACAGCCTCTCTGCCGAAGAACATGCTCTCCTGTCCAGGCGGAGCATTTTGGCCCCGAACGCAACCTGCTGCCAGCCCCACGGTAGCATGGCGATTGACCGTTGGCCAGTGCGTGGTCTCTTTGCCCGACAGGGACCCCCATGGTTAACCTGCCATACTTGTGCCAAGCAAGAAAAAGAGCTCAAGAGCCTTCGACGATGATCACCACGCCAACCTTACACCGTCGAAGCCAGAAGGTCCACAGTATGGACACTGTCCTGTCATGTACGGGACCCAGGTCTCAAGGGTACTGTCATGGGGCAGGGATACCTGGCAACGGTAGGACGACTACGGAGTACCTTGTCTCCTCTCCCTTGTTAGCGATGAAGCGAGCATCTCCTACATGATAGTAATACTACCGGCCATACATGTGCTGCCATGGAAGACGGAGGACGGAGCAGTATGCAGTCAATCCCTCCGTGGCATCAGAGCTGTGTTAGTGCTAATTTAATATGAGACGGCATCGTAGCATTGTCTGCCCAAAGCATGAGTCCCCAGAAGCAGCAAAGTATCATTGCAGGGGATGCAAGGCGACTTCTTCAGAACGTCATGCACGATTGGTCCCAGGCCTCACCGTGACTCGCTGATTTTAACGGGGTCCGGCTCTGCTCGGTCGAATCCGTCTTCAAATTTTCATACTGCTACTTCGTACTCCGTCCTACAATCTGCTATTAGTACTAGTGGCAATCCGTGTCTTGTGTTACTCACTGGTAAAAGCAACGACACCGGATACGCTGCTCTGGTCAAACGGCCCTACCAGCCTTTAGGACGACGATCCTAGGGTCAGTGTAGGATATTCTGGCACAGTATCAGGACCTAACGTCGCATCAAGGCCGAAGATTTGGGAAAGCGTGCTATCTCGAGACCCGGGGGCGGTAACGGTCTCGTGTCCAGTTTTGGCGCTGCCTGAAGGGAAGAGAAATCCATATCTAAGACATATCGCGTCAGCTAGTCACGAAGCCATCCCTATCCATTCGACACCACTTTACTCTTCTGAGCTCTGGCCGTCGTCTTTTCTTTTCTTTTCTTATATTTCCCTTGTGTGGTCCATCCCTTCGTCTAGTCCCCGCAACCGGGACTACTGTAACTAACCATCTTTCTTTTCGCCCTTCACCTTTTTCCTGCACTCGACTGCGATCTGTCACTTCCTTCCGCATTGTTAGCTACGAACCTGGCTCACATATTACCGCGACTTTCCTCATCATCACTGCGCGTCTGCTCGTTATTCAAGTGTCTCTCTTCTACAGCTTAACTATTTTCCCTTGCCAACGTCTCGATTTACAACCCTGTCGACCAACAAAGACATTTCAACACTCTTCATCATGGGTTGGGTTTTACATGCCACCCCGGAGGTGAATGCCGAGTCTCAGTACCCGGCCATCATCGCCATTTGCACTGTTCTTTCGGTAATTTCTATCATGGTCGTCGGAGCCCGCTTGTACATACGTGCGAGCGCTCGTGGTCTAGCCGGTGACGACTGGATGGCTAGTTTGTCTGTGGTGTTTGCACTTATCTATTCGATTCTTTGCATTGTTCGTAAGTATACTTTTTACTCCTTTGTGCTTTAGTGTCACCAAGATTCGATTTTAACATGAGGCGTAGAAACAAGATATGGTCTGGGATTACCCATAGCAGATCGGCCCAAGGCCAGTTTGATCCCTTATACTAGAGTCAATTTTGCTGGCCGTCCCATCTATCAACTCGGAATCAGCTTTTTCAAGATCGCACTCCTCATCAGCTATCTACGGCTTTTGAAGGGGACAGACCAAAAGACCTATCGTATGGTCGTCTGGGGCACCATTGCTCTGGTTTTTCTGGCCCATCTGGGCTGTGCGCTCTCACTCATCTTCGCTTGTACTCCAGTCGACAAATCTTGGAATCCCTTGAAGGCCGGGACATGCCTGGCTCCGGGGCCTTCATTTACGGCCTACGCCGTTGTGACTATTGTCTCCGATATCATTGTTGCGATTCTCCCTCTGCCGGTTCTGTTGAAGCTCAACGTTCGACTAGCTAAGAAAGTTGGTCTCATTGCCATCTTTTTACTTGGTCTTTTCACGACCATCTGTTCCATTCTAAGATATACGCAAATCAACCGGATCTCAAACGGCGATGGCAACTCCACGATGCTTGTCCTTTGGGGCACTATCGAGTTCAATGTCGGCGTAAGTAGATCTTCCCAGCCATAGAAAATGTTTGTTGCTTTAGATAAAGAGCTAACTCTTGTGTTAGAATATGGTCTCCTCCTTACCATTTTTGGCACCAGTCTTCATGAGGAAAGCCAAGGAATACCGAACGAAGAACTCGTACAACAACGGTTCATCCCATCAGAATAGCCGTAGTCGAGGCTTGAAGGGTGAACACTACAAACTCAGCGATGTTAGCCATAGCAACAGCCACGACAAGACCATGTTGACCACGGGCAAGTCTTCAAGCGAAGAGAATATTCTTCAGGGCACCGGTATTATAAAATCCGTTACATATAGCGTGCAAGTTGATGAAGAGACCCAACAGCCCAGACGGCGGAACGACAGTCTCGACAACGTATAAAAGCATAATTTGGTCTTTAGACACAACCCTCTATCTCGGCGTGCCTTTTTTCTCTTTTTGGCTTATGTTCACTTTGAAAAGGATTCTTTTTGCAATATTTTGTTATCATCTGTTTACTTCTTTGAATTTTCGTATTTTGAAATGCCTGTTATGTCCGACTGTTACCTTGTTTTTTTCTTTGTTCTTTACGAGGTGTTGATTTGGGCTTGAGGTACAAAACGGAGTATGAGATTGAGGCTAGCCACAATGGCGATGGATATGTAGCCCTGTACGAGTGATAGGAATATCAACGATGCCAAAATGATTTGTCATTCAAATTTACAAGTACGCATTATTTTTCTCCTTTAATGTGTCTACTTGAAGCAGGCAGTATGGGATCCGATGTAACGCCCCTACTACGAACACTGCAACATTATCACCCATGGTACATGATTTCACCGGCGTTTGTAAAAGCATCCGGACCCGAAAGTCAACCCGCACATGGCTTAAACTACAAAAGGTCATGCTAGCGAGACCTTCCCATCTATTCTCGGAACATGAAAGACGACATCAGTCTTTTCAGGGATGCTGGCGTTTCGGATACCTCTTCCGGGCGAAGTCTCGTGCATCGCAAGATCTAGAATTTTAGACAAAGCCTCGCGCTAGCTCGAGTTGCTATAGTGCAGGAACCAGGGAGAAGGATCAAACCATGTTTGACGAACTGGTCTGGGCTGTTCCAATTAATGCCTAATGTACGGAGCAATATGTGACGTGAGAACGAGTGGCGCCGATGGCCTATGCCCTGTAATCAGGCCATGGAAAAGTTCTACCAGGCTGGGCCGACTGTGTGTCCGTATGGCTGGTTGTGAGGTATTTCATATGAACAGGGCTTATATTAACGGGACGGGTTACTACCTTCTTGGGTTGTTCCCGGGAAAGAGGCCTATTGGCTCCTCTCTGTTCCGCCCGGTCTCCGGTGTAATATACATGGTGAGCCAATCAGTCGGAAGATGTATTGCCTGCACATTAAACAGCTCACCTTCGCATACGCCATGCGCCACAGCGCCAGGGGCATTCGCCTCTGATGGGCCCCATGGGTTGACGAGCATGTGAAGATGATGAGTGTATATGCAGGAAGACAGTACGTGATACAAGCCTGCTTGGGGACATTGAGCTGAATTACTGAATTCGAGCTAGCTATGCTAATAGCTCCGTCGATTCATCGTCGAACTGGAGCATCATCTCGCGCTTGCTCAGCAGTGGGCTAATACAAGTAGCTCCCTCGCCAAACAGTCTTGGGAAGGCGTGCGCGTCAAGGCACGCTCTGCGAGAGGCTAGCACTCCTGGTCGAGAACGAGAGACGACGGCGTCCTCATAACGATCTAACGCCTGGCGCAGAGCAAACTGAAAATCTTTACCTTGGTATTGACAGATGGGATCTGGCGGCAGCGAGTCATTGTAGCCGCGGCTGGGGGCTAGAAGCGGGACGACGTGCGTTGCAAAATCGTAAACGTCCACAATGGCGTGGTTTGCGCCTTCGCCTCGGTCTGAGATAAAGTAGTAAGTACTCTGTACCCTTGATCGATCTATGTGGCGGGGGTGAGACGTGTCCTATTACACATCTAGAAAAAAAAGAAATGCCGGGAGGGGCCAAAACACTAAAGCAACGTGAAGTGAAGTTGAGTGCATGAGAGAAATGACTTACACATGGACATCAAGTGAAACGCATCTCCCATCAGCACCGTCAGTCCCTTGGACCGCAAACCTTTCGGTGGTGGCCAATCCAGCACATCCAACCGCTTGATCTCCGTCTCGGCTGATACATTCTCCAAGACTAAGGAACGGAACGGCTCAGACCACGTTCTCGCAAACGTGTGCATGAGAGCGCAACGTTCTTTATTTGTAGCCGGAACATCGGGCGACTCTGCAGCCGTCGAATGGTGCGGCCATGAGACGTGCAATTGGCAGCTGTACCCGTCGGGGCTGCTGTCAGCCTGGTTTCCCGGGACATCGAGGACTGCGGGCGTAAGCAGAGCAGAGCATAGCAAGTTAGCACGTGCGCTTCCATTGGCTTCCTAGGTGGAGTTTGGTGAGATGTTTTCTCTTTTCTTGCTTCGTCAGATGTTTATCTCTTTGCTCTGTGTCATTTCTCACTATATTCTTTGCTGGGCGGCGAGAAGGGAAGATCGCCAGATCCGCGACGGCGCGGGCGCCGCTCCCGCCGTTCCCGCCGTTCCAGTGGGTTCAAATGCAAAGTACATCGTACTCCGTAGTCCGTACTAGATGTTGCGTGACACGGAGTACCTTACTTTGCGCTCTGTACTCCCCCACAGCAATATACTCAGGGCTGCCCTAAGGACCCAAATCGACGAGATCGACAGGCACAAAAAAAAACTTCCAAGAGAGAACTGAGGCAGAGAGGACAAGGTGATGGTACTAGATACCTTAAAAGAGACAGGGGACATCTGTGTCACTTACCACTAACGTACATGAACGAATTGTTCTCTGGCGACCCGCCTTGAAGAAAGAACGTGTCTAGCTTCCGGATTGGCTCAATCTGCTCCGCCGTCAACCAGATTTTGGCACCCATCGTACGCACTGGCAGCTGTTGAAGATAGCGCTTCGACTCTTGAGGAAACAAAGCGCGGCGTACTCGCGATTGGCCTCCGTCGCACGCGACCAACAATGTGCCGACGCACGAAGCACCATCTTCAAAGACGGCGGTGACCGTGCCGTTGTCGTTGGTTTGGAACTCGAGGAGAGCTTTCCGCCACTTCAATCAGGTTCGTTAGTACTCAGAACGAGCCAACACAGTAATGTATAATATAGGGTATGCAGCACTAGGCATAGTGGATGAGAGACATCAGATGGAGCAGCTCGAAAAGAAAAACCAGAGCAGATAGGTATTCTACTGCCATTTGGAAGTCGCATAGCCACTGGCAGAATATTATGCTCGAGGGCAAAAAAGAAGGGGGAAGGGGGAGAAAGAAATTTCGTGCCGAAAAGAGTTTTGAGTATGCACACAAAATTCGCGGAAAGTGCAATCCATGAGGTTACTTGCCTCAATATTAATGCCCTCCGCCAGCAGCTTCCGCAACCTTTCGCGTGTGACTCGATATCGTTTTGCGCTGTTCGCCGGCGTCTGCGTTTTCAACTCTCCACTGTTGAGGTCAAAGAACGGAAACCTAGACAGCTCTCCACGAGCAGAAGCCGCTCTGTCCACGTTGGCCTCGTCACAGATCCTGTCTGCCAGCGACGATGAGAGTAGATGTTGCAAAGCCGCCAACGACCAGTGCAGAGTCAAGCCCCAGCCCACCCCGCGGGTCGTTAAGTCGGCATCCCGCTCGAAGATGCGAAAGGGGATGCCTTGACGTGTGAGGTGCTGCGCGAGGAGCAGGCCACTGACACCGGCACCTATGATGAGGATGGGCGGCCTGGAGCCACTGTTGGCTGGCAAGATAGCCGAAGCTTTGTTGCTGTCGGCGCTGACGACCATCGTCGCTTTTCCTTGCCTCGCTTCTCTTCTTTTCCACCAAATTCTCCGTGATGTAACGGTAGAAACGTGTCAAGCTTGGAGAATCCCTGCCTGCCAGAATGGTAATCGCTAATAGTATGGAGAACAGATGCCTGCAAACGCTGTTTGCGATGGCATGTACATACTTGTACGGTCGGCCGATGGAGCGGCTTAAAGGCACTTCTAATTCCGGCCACAACGGCGAAAAGCCCAACAGAGAGTTCCTGGCTGCAAACTATGCTAATACTTAATACGCTCTTCTCCACAATGACTTTCGATTTCGATGGTGCCTGTCGTGTCCCCCTGCTCCATGAGTATAGCAAAGCAACCCAATAGTCCATTCGTACCGGAAATTAGAAACCTGCATGAGCATGAAACAAAACGAAAAGAGCTTCATCAAACAGCGGCCGAGTCTTGTGATGACTCTCGCATGCGGAATGCCCGAAATATTCTCCAGCTGTTCTCCATCATGTTACATGCAGCCTGCGGTGCCGAGCCGGTGGCGCCGTCACTAACACTACTGCCGCTAATACAACCGATGGAGTTGCTCCCTTACATCGAGTAGGGTGGCACGGCGCATCGTTGCATCATTGCAATGGTGGATGTGGTAAGCACTCAAAGATCCTACAACACTCCGTGTGCCAACTCCATAACTGGGACCATCTCGGCAGAACTCTTGACACGGTCCTCCTCCAGGTTCCCCGTTGGGCAAGATCCGTGCAGCTCGTCTTATGTTCAGAAACAAATAATATGTTCTGGGAAATACCGGTTGCAGGGCCAACTCTATCTTCGTGAAAGGCTACGAAATATCGGAGATTGCTGTGTTTCTGCTTGCTCTATGCCGTGCCATGCTGCGGTGGGCCGATAAGTTCCCCTTCCCCCATCTTGCATTGATTCCAAGAATGATATCAGACCTGTCAGAGTGACAAAGGACTTGACGCTGCCGCATTCCTTGCTTGCCTTCCTGCACAGATCGTTCGATTGCAATCAATTTGCAACGGCGTCAATTTTTATTTGGACTAACTGCAAACCCATGATTAAACGTCCCTCGCGCCGACTACCGAACCCTTAGTTTATTTCCAGGGCCAATGTGTACAAGTAATACGATGAGGTACACCTAGGTGCATCAGAAGCCTGTGTCTACCAAGGGTCGCATGTAACGATTCGGCCGAACTAGAGAGTCGTCATCGACACATGAATGTCCAATACGGGGTCCCTTGCAGAAACTTCCAGGCACGAGACCCTCTTCTGGCAACTGACATGTCCAGAAATGAGTCTATTCCCAATTATACTAAGCGTGAAGGGCCAGGTGGAATAGCGGCTTATCAGAAGGCCCGGCCGGGACCCATTTGGCGGCCTTTTGGCGCTAGCTTGGGGGTATGGAGTACCTGGATGAAGCCTGCCGGATACTTTCACCGTTCTGCAGACACTGTGAGCAGCATTGGGCGCTCGGACTTGGTAGTTCGTACATCTTCATGGCTGTTACTGTCCGAGTCTTGGTTTCATTATCAGATGCCAGCTTTTGGACCCCAAAGCCACCGGTGATACCCTGCTTGTATGGTCCGATACCAATGGGCTTCACTCGGCTGCGTTAGTTCGTGCTCATACTGGTCCAGGATTTTGTCGCTGGCTTAGTTTCGCGGTCAGTTACAACTTCTTTATGGTGTCTACGATCGCGAAGCTGAGGGAGTAGCTTCTACCATTGCCCCCATCTACACGTTTGTTTTAAGTAAGTCCACGACGGACAATTGTTTTGTCTGTACTGTAAGACTTGGAAAGAGAATAATTGGAAGATCGCTATAGCGAATCTTGCTTTTGAATAATCAATTTTAAACAGTTCCTACTTCTTAACACGAGTGAGCTGAACAGGGCACTTTTATCAGTTAGATGCAATGACCGGAACACCGCCGGATCCGTCAGCGGACAAAACCGAAGTGTATAGGATCAGCATCCTAGCCAGCCGCCCAAGACTTGCCCTACTTCGTCATCTACTCCGCGCTTAGTCGACTTGTCAATCCGCGGCGTTGGTTTTGGACGCTGCAGCATTGCAGGCGTGACCGTCAACGCGAGAGGAAATTCGCCCCATTGTATCTACAACTTCATCGTACGTACATACGGTCAATGATGACTGTGCTTTTCCAACAGCACAAGAATCCTGTTGAGACTTGTTCATGACCGCGGATAACATGGAACGATGCAATTGAATCGAAAAAAGACCTGAACATCTGCCCTGGCAGGATGATTGGTTAGTAGGTACTGATTACTACAATAGCATTGTCAATTTTTGACAGAGCCATGGACAACTACAATCTACACTACAATAACCCCTGAAGAATCAGGGGAAACTGCATCATCCACAGCAGTTACGGGTTCTTTGTTAGTCTGCTCTCGTCGTCTCACTAGTCACTCCGTTTTCTACGTTGCAATACGTGCTTGGAACAAAGTCATGTCTGGGATACACAGCTGTGCTGGAAATTCATTCATTGATTTTCATGCCCTGAACCCTCAAACACCGATGATAATCCCTTGAAACCCAATGCAAAACGGGAAATTAGAAAGCTTAGATCTTGGTGGCAGCCTCAAGAGCCTTCTGCTTCTTGATGATGCGCATCTGAGCCTTGGGGCCCATGATACCACCGCCCCACTGTCTCCGGACCTGCTCGTGCTTCTCCAGGTAGCCATCCTTGATGGCAGAGACGAGCTTGGACAGCTCGTTCTTGTCCTCAGATCGGACCTCGGTGAGGGCCAGGACAGCAGCGGTCTGTAGTCAAGTTAGTTTTTTCTTTCTTTTCTTCACACAATATGCATCAAGTAGTGGCACTGATGCATTAACTCAACTGACCTTCTTGTGGACAACCGTTCCGAGACGAGCCTTGCCCTTGATGATGGCGTAGGGGATACCCATCTTCTTGCAGAGAGAAGGCAGGAAGACAACCAGCTCAATGGGGTCAACATCGTTGGGGATGAGGACGAGAGAAGCCTTCTTGTTCTCAATCAGGCCAACAACGTGGTTGAGACCGTACTTGACGGTGTAGGGCTTCTTGCTGACATCCTCCTTCTTCTTGCCCTCCTTGACGGCGGTAGCCTCCTTCAGGAGACGCTCCTTCTTCTCGGCCTTGGTCTCAGGTCGGTACTTGTTGAGGAGCTTGAAAGCCTGGGCGGCAGTGTTGCGGTCAAGGACGTGCTGGAACTGAGCCAGAGAAGGGGGGACCTTGAGACGCAGGCGAAGGATCTTGCGCTGGCGCTGCAGACGGACATACTCGGGCCACTTTACCATGCGAGACAGGTTTCGCTTGGGCTGGATATCCTGGCCGATGCCGAAGTTGCGAGGGCGCTTCTCAATAAGGGGGTTCTGTGATCACCTCTGTTAGAACTCTATTCGAGACTACATCACATGCAGGGAATTTTCTTTAACTCACCTTGGGACCCTTCTTGCCGGCCTTGCTCTGAGGGAACGGCGCAGGGGCGACCTTCTTGCCAGATTTGGGAGGCTGTCATTGAGAAAAGAAGACATCAGCGAGGTGCTCAAGCCAAGAAGTCTTCTCTGAACTCTAACGAGAACGTCATTTGTGGCATATTTCAGCTCACGCCTGCGTCTCCAGCCAAGTCTTCACCGTTCAGTCCCGTGAAGGGGAACATCCAGGCGGAATGTCCAGCAGCTCGCAAAGATGCGATGCCGCTGTGATCAATTACGCTTTCGCGCATTTGACTCACAAACTGTGGCCATTAGAGTCTTGATGACTATCAACTTACCATCTTGTTCGTTGGGCGGTGGGCGATTGTTCTTTGAACAAATTTCCTGAGATGCCGTGAGCGGGATGGGTTACGAAGAAAAAGCGAAAGAAAAAGTCGGCTGCAAGTAGTGGGCGGAAAATTAGGGCTTCAGTGTCCCGCGTCGTGTGTGGGCCCCACTATGGTGAGGCTTGCTGATGTGGCTGTTGTGGCACTTATCACGTGATCTTATCGATTGCTGTCAGAAGTCTCCTTCTTGGAAAGTTACGAAGTACCCTGTACGGGAGTAGCGATTTCATGTTCAGCGTTATTGAAGAGTCATTAGCCTCAACATCTTATGAATAAACTGCTACACTTCTTTTTTTTTTTTGGGATATCGAAAGCCAGACAAGTGCTATACGCCGTAGTTTGGACAATATTCCTTGAGGTCATTTTGTCGTTGAAGCCAGCAAAACTACACTCTGTATGAAACGGATTCTGGACATTCAAGATTATTGAGCGCTTCATCACAAAATCATAATTAAGTTGACACCACGAGATGCCACCCACTACATGTGTGCGGTGTCAAGCGAATAAAGCAGTCGTTAAACGGCCAAAGAACCATCATAAGCTATGCCGCGACTGTTTCATCAATGTTTTCGAAGATGAGGTCCACCATACCATTGTCTCATCCAAACTCTTTCACCCAGGCGAAAAGGTCGCTATCGGAGCATCAGGAGGCAAAGATTCAACGGTGCTTGCATCGGTTCTCAAGACCTTGAACGAGCGTCACAATTATGGACTTGATCTCGTCCTTCTCAGTATTGATGAAGGCATCAAAGGCTATAGAGACGACTCGCTGGAGACGGTGAAGCGGAATGCAGTTCAGTATGACATGCCGCTAAAGATTGTGGGATATGACGAGCTCTATGGCTGGACTATGGATCAAGTCGTGGAGACTATAGGCAAGAAGGGAAACTGCACATACTGCGGCGTCTTCCGGCGGCAGGCATTGGATCGAGGCGCAAAAACGCTCGGCATCAAACATGTCGTCACTGGTCACAACGCGGATGATGTAGCCGAGACGGTGCTCATGAATCTCCTAAGGGGCGACCTACCTCGATTATCTCGCAGCACAAGCATCGTCACTGGTGGCTCGACAAACGATGTGAAGAGAAGCAAGCCTCTGAAGTATGCGTATGAGAAGGAGATTGTTCTATACGCACATCACAAAAAGTTGGACTACTTTAGTACGGAATGCATATATAGCCCCGAAGCTTTCCGGGGCACAGCAAGGACCCTCATTAAGAATCTAGAAAAGGTTCGGCCAAGCGCGATATTGGACATCGTCCGGAGCGGCGAAGACATGGCGCGTCTTACACCAGATAAGGGACAAGGGGCATGCGCTTGCGATGAGGGCGAGGGGATGGGCGGTTGTGGATCTGCCAATGTAAAGACATCGGGGAGCGATCTGGCACAGATGGAGGCAAGTCTCAAGGGGCAAACGACGGACAACGGGCTCGAGACTGAGATTACATCCGACGGCACACCCAAAGCCAACGGTGACGACGACGTGGTGAAGCTTCCTGTACGGCAGCGCCGGTCCAAGGAGCCCGGCCCCGTTCAGTTACAGACCCTCGGGAAGTGTGTCAAGTGTGGCTACATGTCTAGTCAGGCAATGTGCCAAGCTTGCACGTTGCTGGAAACCCTCAACAAGAATCGACCAGAGATCTCAATATGAGGTTTGAATCTTAGCCAATAGACTCTTTTAACGTACACCAACATAGATTAGCATAACCACAAATGTAGGCCATAACGTCCGGATGCATCTTTCACATCTAATTGTTCGTCATCCAGTAAAGACATCCCCCAGCCTGGTATATACACTTTCTCTCGATTGGATTTTCGACGTCTTCCCTCCTATGTGCCGGATCGTAGGTATGCAATGATTTTTTAATTGAATCTTTTTTCCAACTGCATATACTGTAAGCATCTGCCTAGAAAACGTGACTTTCAGAAATGGTAATATTACCTTCCATCCGTTGCTGAATTCGAATCCTAATGGGGCCTCTGGATTATCCGTCTGTCCTCGTAACGTTCCTGTAAGTCGTCGATCTCGCTCCATCACTTCAAGAGAATTAGTACTTGAATCGATCGACATAGTTCGGATAAGATTTTGAATGTCCTTACTTTGCTACAAGAAATAGTTAGTCATCGAGTAATCATGTCATGCAATTGATTGAGTTGACTGACCTTATCCCACTGATCCAATGAGTAGCGCGGTCGCTTGCCCTCGTTCTGCCAAGTCTTGAAGGCTGCAAGTCCGGTACCTGTGGCGCCGAACATCTATTCACAATGTGTGAGCTCCCTCGAGTTTCCTCCTTCAATATAGCTCGCCTGATGCAGGATGATACGTACGACAATCATGATGCCGTACGGCAACAGGGTCTCGAAAGGGACGGGCATGATCGCGTGGCGCCGCTCGGGCAGTCCTTGACTGTGAATTGATTGGAGAGAAAAATGAAGCAAATCGAGCGCTCGACAATCGGAGAGCCCTGCTCAAGTTGGCCGCAATATCCAGAGTCTGCTGAGCCTCGTTCCTGATAGTACTTACTACTGAGCCTGCACGTCAGCTAGCAAGGACCAATGGCAGCCCACCAATTGATGCCTGAGGCCTCAAGGTGGCCGCTTCCCCCTGTTCCAATGCACAGTTAGCGCACGCTCATTGCGTACTGTGAGAAGGCCAGAATTTTGTAGCAGAACGCGATAATGGAATGCGCATGCACTGTGACTTCCGGTTCCGCGACTTCAGGACTAGGCGGCTTGGGAAACGCGACTGCGGTTGTTGTGGCATCGCCTACAAAACAGCTGAAAGGAATCGCCTGCGGCTACATGCTCTTTCCAGGTAAGCATAGTGTACGATCCCTGTTGTTTTTCTATACAGCCTGAAGCTCACAGTATGACAGAAGTAACTGCCAAGTTCTCTGCTTTGTGAAGCCAGCCTGTGGAGGGAACACCATGCATGCCACTTGACTCCAGCTTTGAGCGTCCCCATCCTGTCGCAACAGATAATCTCTTCCGATATGCCATCGCAAAAGGCATACCTCTACTCTACGAGTCCAAATAAACAGCGGTAACGATGGCGAGTGCGCAGGCTATGGAAGAGGAGCTACAGCAGAGCGTCTTGCGCTCAGAGGATGCTGAATACGAGACAGCAGACACGGCCGGCGATGATGCAGCTGCTGCCCACTCTCGGGTTATAAACGTAGACTCTACCGAGAATGGGATTCGAGGCGGTGACGGCATGGAATTAGACGAGGATGATGATGATGATGAGGAGCTGAGTGATCGTGACGCTTCCGGAGAAGAGATAGACGAGGAAATGGACCAAGATGCAGAGGGTGAGGATTACACCGACATTGCGGACCAACAGATTGTGGTCAACAACGGTGGGCTCGGGCAAGAAAACGGAGACGAGGATGACGAAGATGAGGATGAAGTGGATGCCGAGGAAGACGGGGACGAAGGGGTAGGCGCAGTTAAGATCAAGCCGGGACATACAGACGATGAAGACGAGGACGAAGACGCAGATGACGATGCCGAGAGCGATGTTTCCGATCTACTCAGCGTTGCTGAAGATGATTCAGATGAGGAGCCTGCATGGGAAGATGCTGGAGAGGTGGGCGAGGATGATGAGTCAGACCCTGGTCCGACAAACATCTGCATGTTCTGTAAACAGGACGAAGAGAATGATCCTAGTGAGGATTTCGAGACGTTCCTAACATGCGGTAGATGTGGTGAGAACGGTAAGTTTCAACAAGAACCTCTCCTCGCACGTGAAAGTAGTCATGCTGATATGCCCTTAGCCCACCAGCAATGCGCTCGAGATGCAGCGGCAATGAGTGAGCAAAATAGTGAGTCGTGGATTCCGACACGTACATGGTGAATTGAGGACGTTACTGATTGGGTCTAAGATGCAAAAAACTGGAAGTGCCCAGAGTGCGACAACGGCGATTCGGATCAGGAGGAAGCCGACGAGCGAGAGGCAGAAGCCAGTATTGACGGCGAAACAAGGCTCGAATCCCAGCTTTCAGACGCCCCTCCCGATTTTTCCCCTGGCCAGCAGATACAGGAGAATGCAGAGGCGGAATCCAATCTCAACGATTCCACAGCCATCATGGATACCGCAGACGAACCTCGCATGCTGCGGAAGAGAAAGACCTCATCAGCGGAGCCTGAGGAGGGCACTATCGCTCTTAGGAGACGGCGGCGTGGCCTCTCCACCGACGCTGCCTCGGCTAACGAAGACACTGATAACAGATCAGTGGAACAAACAAGGGGAAGCTCCCGGGCCGTCCGCCTGAAGGTCACCCGTCCGTCACCCGTTACAATCGAGAAAAAGTCACGGGGGTCTCTCATCGTCAAGATTTGCGTGCGATCGGGTAACCTTAAGGAGATACTCTCTCGAAGGCGAAGAGAACGGAGGCGATCTGGGACAAGCGGACGGCCACCGCGGACTCCAGTCGCAACATCAGCGGCGCGTCCCGACTCTGGAGCTGTCACGGCAACCTCTGCTCTTCTGACACCCTTCACCACAGACTCTTACTCGACACCATTCTACTCATTGTTCGACAAGGAGACTGAAGATATGAAGGGAAAACCGTACGGCGGCATCTTGACAGAAGCCGAAGCGGATACGTCGAAGACGCTGCCGCAGCCTGACGATCGGAGGAGGTTTGACCAAGCCAAGCAACGCGCAGAAGAGGAATGGAGGGCCCGCGTCCTTGAGGTGCAGGCGGAAGTTGATTTGCCTATTCGCAAGCCAAAGAAGTCGAGCGACCACGCCAGCCAGATCGAGTGTATCGAATTTGGTGGTTGGGAAATTGATACCTGGTATGCGGCACCGTACCCAGCCGAGTATAGCAGGAACCGCGTGCTCTACATATGCGAATTCTGCCTCAAGTACATGAATTCAGACTACGTGGCGTGGCGTCATAAGCTCAAATGCGCGGCGAAGCACCCACCGGGCGATGAGATTTATCGGCACGGGTCTGTGTCGGTATTTGAGGTTGATGGCCGAAAGAATCCGGTCTACTGCCAGAATCTTTGCCTCTTGGCAAAGCTCTTCTTGGGATCCAAAACGCTATATTACGACGTGGAACCTTTTCTCTTTTACGTTTTATGCGAATACGACGACTTCGGTTACCATTTCGTGGGCTACTTTTCAAAGGAGAAACGCGCGAGCAGCCAGAATAATGTATCATGTATTTTAACCTTACCCATCCATCAGAGGAAGGGATACGGCAACCTGCTTATTGACTTTTCATATCTCCTTACAAAGGTGGAGGAGAAAACGGGGTCGCCTGAGAAGCCACTTTCTGATATGGGCCTTGTGTCCTACCGGAATTATTGGCGTTTACGGCTTTGCCGGTACTTCATCGAGACACTGAAGGACGACCGGCACAAGCAGAACGGCCTTAGCATCAGGCAGATATCTGACGATACCGGCATGACACCCGATGACGTTATCGCCGCCTTGGAAGGTCTCCGAGCCCTGGTACGAGATCCGCAGACGAAGCTGTACGCCTTTCGGATCGACTTGGAATACTGTCAACAGTACGTCGCCAAGTGGGAATCTAAGGGCTATGTTCAGCTGAAGCCCGAAGCACTTGCGTGGACGCCGTACGTGATGGGTCGTAGCAATGCCGTCAACTTTGAGCTTGGGCCGCCTATCAATACGATTGCACCCCGGGAAGAGGATGAAGCCAAGATTGAGGAGGGCGCGAAAGGCATAAGCGGCATCACCAGCCAGCCGGCTACGAATGGCGAACTGGACGATGGCTCTCAATCGAGAAACGGCTCCATGTCAGAGACTGCCGAATCGAGCAGCAACAATTATAACGAGAATGGTAACCCTGAGCTGACGCCCATCATGTCGATCGAGAAGACGGCGCCTGAAGATAAGGAGAATGCGGAGCCGCAAGACGAAGACATGGACGATGTGGACACCGAACCAGACTGGTTGATACCATATCGTGACATACCGCCGAATCGCTTCGAAGTCTTCCCACCAGTGGCCGGCAGCCGGCGTGCAGATCGGTCACGACACGGTGTTGGCAGGCCATTGGGCTCTCGCACTGGAAGCAGCTCTAGACCGCGACCCAAGCGGGCTGGGGGTAGCAGCCGACGCCCTACCGTCAGCCGTCCCAGAAGCAGTGGTTCGCGGCGGAGGACGGGCGGCACAGGGCGTGGTCCTGGAAGATGGCCTAAGGGGACGAAGAAGTCGGACTACGGCAATGCGGACAGCGGCCCGGGATTACCGCCCGGGTGGAGAGACAAGCAGGTGCGCCTGCAGGATTTGCCCATTGGCAAGGACCGCAGTGGCGCCACGTCTCTGGCGGACGAGGAGCCAGCCAAGGACGAAGTCAGGGTCATGACTCCCCAGCCGTCAAGCAACGGGTTTGTGGTAGGCGGCCAGCCGGGAGGACGGGCGGACCGGCCATCTGATGCAGGGATGAATGGAGGAGACGAAGATGGAGACGAGGAAGAACTAGACGTGGATGCGGAGGGTGAAGATGAATGAAGTGTAAAAGAAAAAGAAAGCTTGCCGATGGGGCGTGGACGGACATCTTTACTTTTGCGGTTTTTATTTTGCTTTGTGAGAGGGAGGACATTAGCGAAGGGCGTTGGAGGAAATGGAACTACATCATTGCCCACCCCATATTATTATTATTATTTTTATTTCGAGTACGGTTTGGAAGGCCGGCGCAAGGGCTGGTGGCGGCGCAGGGAAACCGGGTATACCTTTTTATGTTGGAGGAGGGAAACAAGTGATAGAGAGGACTGTGTAAGGTAGATTTGGTCAATATCACGTCTTGCCTTGAGTTGTGGGTAATGATTAAGGACACATGCCTCTTTTGTAGTCTCTTTCAACATATATGAGTATATGTCTTTATGATGGCATTTAAAATGCTCCTATCACACGCCCAATCTCTCATGAAGCTTCATCTCCGTCCTCTCTCCTCCTTTCCTCCCAAAACCCCTTGCCGTAGCTCACCAGAATCTCCTCGCCCTTCCTGATGCCGCCATCACCGCCCATCTTCTTCTTCTTCTTCTTCTTCGCCGTCGTCGTCTTGGCCCCTCCTCCCATGGCCCAGACACCCACGCAGACCTCCCCCCATCGCTCACACCAGACATTGCCGAACCGCGCGTTGGCCCTGTCGCCCACGCCGCGATAGTCATTGACAAACCTCGCCTCGTTGCCCTCGCGTGCCGCATCCACCGCCACGTCCATCTGCCGGTCGAGCCACAGGTCGTAGTCGCTCGTCTGGTCCGTCGTCGCCCGCCCGTGCAGCCGGCCCAGGTACGCGACGATCAGCTCGCCCGGCGCAATGTGCTGCGCGGCAAAGAGCCCGAACTGGCCGTGGGCCGGATGCGACGGGTCCTGGATCGCCTGGATCTTGACGCGGGCGCACGGCGTCTCCGTGGCGGGCGAAGAGGATGCCGCGACGGGCAGGTCTGCGTCGTGCTTGTCTTTGCTGCGCAGGAACTCGAGCTGGGCTTGGGTCACGTCCTTGCCGCGGAGGGGCGCCTTGAGGTAAGGGAGCGAGGCCGGCCAATTCTTGGGCTGGGACATGGCTTCGTTGGGGTGAGCGGCTTTTTACATCATGAGGCGACGACAGCTGGATATCAACTCGATTTCTATTGAAGTGGTGTGTGTGAGGATGAAAAGAGATTTTTTTTTAATCTTTACACTCCACCCGAAGATTTGGCGCTGGCAAGATATTTGACCACCACAAATGAAAGCTTCAACTCATCCCGCATCTCGTCTTCATTAGGCGCGATACGACTCGCATCAATCTAAGTAGGACAGCTATTATACTACAATACTACAATACTAATTCGACCCTCGGCTGGGTTGTTCTTAACCCTCCATCTCTCACTAGCTGGCGCATCCTCCCCCCTTCCCGGCTTTTGATGTTTTATACGAAATAAGAGGGAAAAAATGAAAAAAATGAAAACGACCAAATCAAACCCTTTCCATCGCACAGCAGGTATCTCCAAGTTCCTAGTCCCAGTTCATCTCATCTGTATCTCATCCGATTCCATCTCCATTCGTTTCCCAATGCTTAATGTGACATCACTTCCCTATAGCGGTCCAGGCTCAGGTCAACCGAGTATGCGAGCAATCTATCCTGAGTAAGTGGAAGGCTTAGAATTCTGGACCGAAGCTCCATATCCTGCACTCTTGTTAGCTCTGAAGGGGGGGTCAAGTAGTTGGATGCTCGTCAAAGGTACATACCTGCTTCTGCCTCGTCAATTTCACAATCTCCCTGGCAGTTTCATCCGCCATGTCTGAGATGGCTGCATATCGCGTAATATTGTTCTCTACCCCGACATCTTTCATGGCATTTAGCCCGGCAAGGAGTCTGTCGAGTAGTGCAGGAGATGCGATCTCTCCCGTGCGACGACAGTCGATAAGCTGAAGGAAGTAGGTGTAGATTTCGCCGCCTTGCGTCCATTCCGCGATGCCTTGCCGTCGGTCCTGGAACTGCGAGATGAGAGAGTACAACCCATCATAATCGCGTTCGATAATGGCCTGCGGCGCCACCTGCTGCACTAAGATACGATGGGCCTCGACATGCGCTCCCGCTCGCAAAAGGCACTGCACCTCAGCGACGGCATCTTTCTTGACACTACGCATGTAGAGCGCAAGAGCTTCCCAGATCCACGTTGCGGGAATGTGATACTTCTCCGTGAGGATCAAGAAGCTCGCATCCGACTCGGAACCAATCAAATTGGCGTGTTGGCAAAGGTGCTCCTGGAGGGCCTTCTTGCGCGCTGCCGCATGATGCAGATGCAGCAATACAAAGGCGGCTTCCAGCCACTCGCCGGCCCGGGTCAGCTGTGCAGCGTAGGCAAGTGTAGCGGCGTCAGCCTTTTCAATAGCATTGGCGCCATAGGAGACCTTGCCGGTAGACGTCAAGGCAAGACCAAGCTGCCATCGAAGTCTCGAGTCGAGAGGCGACAGCTGCGAGTTTTCTGGGCGTAGAACGGCCTCCAGGTCGGTGTCGCCATCGGCATAGAGCTGAAGCAAGCCCCAAAGGAGATCTTGGCGGCTGGCAATGTTCGTATCGTTCCACAGAGGAGCGATGCCCTGCTCAACATACCAAGGGCGAGGCAGATCCTCCTTATCTTGGCCAATGTCATCCTTGAACTTCTTCACGGCGACAGACAAGTCATCCTTGTTGGAGATGGCATACCACAAACGCAGACCAAAAGACTGCCTCCAGTCCAGCCCAAAGTTTTTTGAGATGACGAAAGAATCAACTCGGTCCTCGTTGGGCACTCCTTTTAAGCCTTCGCAGACACAGACATTCCCGCTCAAAAGCTCATAAATGGTACGAATAGCTTCGGAAAACTCTGAGAGCATCTTGGAATCCAGCCATGACTTGATCTGGTCCCGCATTTCCCTCTTTGCGGCATCACTAGTGCCAATCAGCGGCACGAGGGTCGCCAGGCGGAAATTCTTGCCGTCAAGAAGATGCTTGCAAGCCTCGGGTATTCGATGGCCCGCGAGAGACGCAAGAGCCTTCTCTTCGCTGGTTGCTGCCAGGCCAATTGCTGTAGACGAGGCTTGTTCGACCAGATCAGACCAGAATTGAGACAGTCTGTTCCGGCGCACCATATGTTCATCATCGGTCGCACTAAGGTTGTCGAGGTTGTCGAACAAAATGCTGGCCAGTTCCCAAACCTGCTTCTCATGGACGCTCGCTGCATCATTCATGTTTTTATGATGAAACACGCTCTTGAGGCTTGTGGTATGCAGGCTGGCATATGGCACTCCATCCACAACGCGAATCTCGGTAACACTATCCTGCGATAAAAGAAACTTCTTCGAAGACTGAAAGGCGAAAGAGGAAGCATGGTCAGTCTCCTCCTTTTCACACCGTACGGGACACTTTATCGTGGTATACGTACCTCAACGGCAAAAGTAGCTAAACGAACATCCTGTTCCTCGGTCTGGATACTCGACCGCCGGAACGTCAAGATATCAGCCGTGTCACGCATGGAGCGACGTGAGTGCGAGCCGTCAAGCGATCGGATCAAGACAAGGGTCTCATCCGGCCCCCACGTGGGCCGCGAGGCGCTATGGAAGGCAAGTTCGCCTTCTTCAGCTGTGAGGATCTTGGGTTGTCGTTCGTAGGGCCACTAGATTGGAACACGGGAATATTTTAGCATTCTCTATTCATTATTTGGGTTAAATACACATGACATGGAGCCTCCACTCAGCCCGACAACAATGATTTGATCAATCTCATCACACAGAACGAAGAAATCAAGGAAAAAGTAATGTCACGAAACAGCGAGGGTACCGACCTTTGGAAAACCTTTCGCAGATCGAGAAGCGGTAAAGTCCTGGCGCACAGGCTTCGGCTTCGGCTTCTCAAACAAGGAATTCATCAAGTCGATACTTGTGGCAAATCCGCGACCTTGGTCCATGCCAATCTGAGCGCCGGCCGCGAGTCCGTCCTTCTTATTCGGCCCGGCGACACTTCTCCCCCATATGGACGACTTTCGAAAATCGGGCTCATCATCGAGATCGAACGAAACAGTCTTTCCTCCGTGCTTAGAAGGGGATTCGACCTGTTCTCTGAGCAGGTGGCGGTCCCGCTTCACTGGGCTCACCGTCTTCCTCAGCATTTCCATCCAGTCGTCACCATCGGCGACTTCAAGTTTAACGGGGCCGATTGAGTCCTTCATCGCTCTCATTCTGGCCCTGAGGATGCCACCAGGAATCGCTCGCTTGGTATCCTGGCCACCCTCGGACGAGGCATCATCATGCTCCGCGGCGAGATGCTGTCCGATGGAAGACCTCGTCATGTCTTCGTCCTCGGACATATCATACTCTGCGATATCATCACCGGCGTAATCGTTCTCCAGTGATAATTTTACATCATGTGTAGCAGAGTCCGCGGAGCTAACCCCTAAAAAAGACTGCCGTCCGGTCCGCTCAGCTTCATACAAATCTTCTTGCTCATCAAAGGCGCCAGGGAGCATGTGGGATTGAGAGAATTCCATGGGATAATCATCTCGTGGGGCGGCTGGTGCGTGAAAAGTTACTGGCGGTGCGATGGTTGACTGCGGGGCTGCAGCAAGAGGATCAAGGGTAGTGTCGAATTCCGATTCTTCATCGTCATCGTCCAGTCCATAGGTCGTGAAATGCTCAACGGAAAAGGTCCAGACACCGGTGTCAACGTCGTAGTTCTCAAAGGTGGTATCGACAATTCGTTTGAGTCGCTCGATGTGCTTGTTAAAGCGCTTAGGGTCGCTCGTGATTCTCTTGTCACGGCCGCCACGAGGCCAGGATTGCTCCAGTGAGATTCTGGCGGGCACATTGAGCCCCTTTCCGACGGGCGGCTTCTTGGCCGCGATGGGGTAGACGGTTGCGGACCGAGGCTCCAGCTGGATGATTCCGCCGCAGAGCTCGTCTAAATCGATGCCGCTAAGGTCTACCGGGACCTTGAAGGTGATGGAGCCGACATTTTCTCGACCAACGGTGAAATTGTCGACCCGCTGCCGCTGCACCCTGTTCATGTTCTGAATCTCCTCTCGCGAGGGTATCATCCAGTACTTGCCGGGGGCGTTGTCAAAGCCATTCGTCTGAGGCTCCGGTGTAGCACTGTCTTCCTCTTGAACAATGGTCAATTCCTTGTCCTTGCCCTTCGTTTGTTCCATCTCGGGAGTTCTGGTTCCGTTGGTGAGGGGTGTCGTAGTCTTGTCCTGTCGGGGGGTCTCGTCCGCGGGAGATTCCGGTACATCACCAGGGGCTGGTAAAGCTGCGCGGACAGGGGTTGTGTCTTCTCCGTCGACGTTCGTGTCGAAGCTAACGCGCTTGGCAAGCTTCCGGGGGCCAGTTCCGTTGTCGCCATTTTGTTTGTCTTTCTGCGGCGTGGAGAAGAGGTCGCTTCTCAGCTCTCGGTTGATGACAAGTTTCTTCGCACCAGTGCTTCCGTACCAACGGTTGTTGTTCGTGTTCGAGAACGCGCCAGGCAAAAGGATGCTATCATCGGCGTTGACAGTGCGCCGCAGGCTGCTTGACGAGACGCTCTTGCTGAGGGCAGAACTGCTGCTGGAAGTTCCCAGCAAGCTGCGTCCCAGGGTGCTGGGGGTGCTTGAGAGGCTTCCAGGGCTTCCTCCAGGAGTACCATAGCTGCTGTAGGAGAAACCGAATCCCCTCTTCTGAGGCGTACCGAAACGAGCTGACGCGGCAGGCGTGAACTTGTACATGGGGAAGATGGACGGCCGCTTGGGCTTCGGCTGTCCGCTCAAGGGAACGGCGAGCGGACCGGGATTCGGGACCTCCGCTCCAGTCACGCCTGAGAAGAGCGACGGGGAGCCGTAGGCCGAGACATCGCTCAGGTTCGCAGTGAGACCCTGGGGAGCGCTGATAGACTGCTGGGGGTTACCCAGCAATGAGCTGCCGAGACCTGCGTTTTGCTGCTGTTGGTTGCCGGCATTGCCAAAGAGTCCGCCCTGGTTCTGCGCCGTACTGCTGCCGAACAGTCCGCCACCTGTAGCCGTGGGCGTAGATCCGAAGAGGCCAGGCTTCTGCTGGTTCGCCGTTGAACCAAACAAGCCCGTTCCGGCGGCTTGTTGATTTTGGGTATTGGCTCCAATACCTCCAAAGAGGCCAGTTCCGCCGGTGTTGCCTTGTGTAGCAGTGCTGGCGCCGAAAAGACCGGTGCCGGTGGCCGGCTTAGCTCCGAACAGACCGCCAGTGTTGGTGTTTGCACCTCCCAGTGCAGTCGATCCCTGCTGCTGAGTCGTATTGCTGCCGAAAAGGCCGCCACCAGTGTTGGTAGCTGGCGTGGAACCAAAGAGTCCACCTGTGGCTGGTTTCTGCTGAGCGTTTCCAAACAGACCACCCGATTGCTGAGTTTGATTTTGACCAAATAGGCCTCCCGTGGTATTCTGCTGTTGCTGGGTGTTACCGAAGAGCCCACCGCTTGGCTGAGTGGTATTGGCGGCGTTTCCAAAGAGACCACCGCCGCCCGCTGCGGTGTTCGCCGTCGAGCCGAAGGCGTTGCTGGTGGCTCCGCCTCCAAATCCAGTCGAGGCCGTGTTGGTGTTGTTGCCGAAGCTGAATCCCGTGCCCGCAGGTTTGTTCTGGGCAGCGTTTCCAAACAAGCCTCCACCAGTGTTGCTAGCAGTGTTCGCTGAGCCGAAGAGCCCGCCGCCGGTGGTGTTTGTGGACCCAAAGCCAGTGCCGCCGGTGGTGTTGCTACTTCCAAACAGACCGCCACCGGTCTGCTGGGTTTGGGTCGTGTTTCCAAAAAGACCCCCGGCCGGCTTGTTGGCGTTGGCGTTGCCGAAAAGACCGCCGCCGGTGGTGTTTGCGGCGGTATTGTTATTCGCGCCAAAGCCGCCAAAGCCAGACGTAGCGGTACTGCTGGTGCCGGTGTTGGATCCAAAGAGTCCGCCAGTAGTGTTGCTCGTGGAACCGAAACCACCAGTGGTGGAGGTGGTATTCGCTTGGGTGCCGGAGCCGAAGCCGCCAAAACCTGAGCTCACCCCAAAGGCACCGGCGCCGCTGGGGTTACCGTGCCGTCTACCCTGAGCGTAGTCTGCCAACCGCAGTTCCTCAGCAGACCACTTCTTATAAGGATCTTGAAACAGGATGTTCTGGAAGGCGTTGGACTGGTTAGAGGTGCTGTTGGGCTCCTTTTCGGTAAAGGCCTGGAACGGGGTGACTGCCGTGCCGGGAGGATCGCCTGTAGCACCGCCGAGAGCGTTGCTCGCGCCAAAGCCGCCGAAGCCTGTGCCAGTGTTAGTAGTAGTATTAGTATTGCCGCCACCAAACAAAGACGAGCCTGTGTTTGTAGCTCCGAAGCCAGTGGATGGCTTATTGGCATTGCCGAACAGGCCGCCACCAGTGGTGGTGCTGCCAAAGGCCGAAGGGGTCGTAGATGCGTTGGCGGTGCTCCCAAAACCACCAAAGCCCGTGCCGGTGCTGGGGGTGGTGCTGGCGCCTCCGAACAGGCCGCCTGAGCTGGGAGTGGTGGTAGTCGTCGAGCCGAAGGCGGGCTTGCTGCCGAAAGCGCCTGTGTTGGACCCGAATCCGCCTGTATTCCCTTGTCAGTACGTGATTGTGGGGGTGCGCGCGAAGAATGCCGTGTGGGGGAAGAGGGCGAGCAGCGCGTTGAGAACTGTGGCATCCTCGTGCTGCCTTCCTTCACTCATAATGGAAGATGGACGATGGAAAGAACTTACCGAAGCCGCCGCCAGTATTACTGTTGCTGCCAAACAAGCCGCCACCCGTGTTGGTGTTGGCGGCTCCAAAGCCTCCCGTATTGGAACCGAAGCCTGCGCGTTTTGCGTGGTTAGTAATCGGGACGTGACGCCTTATCGGAATCAAAAGTTGAATGTACCTGATGATGGAGTGGTGGTGGTGTTTGATCCAAAGCCTCCAAAGCCGCCAGATGACTGCTGCTGGTTGTTGTTTGAGCCGAAGCCCCCAAACCCGCCGAACGACATGATGGGCGTTTCGTGTATTCGCGGTGTTTGGAGGAAAGGCTGAGCGTGACGCTAGGAGCTGTCCGTGGACGATGCCCTGCTGTGACGAAGTGTTACTCCGCAAGGTGGACTTTTTTGTTTTTCTTTTCTGTCCTTGCCCTCTTCCTTCTTTTTTTGTGTCTCTTTTGCGCGATCAATTTCGGCCAAGGAAAACAAATCGAGAATCGCGGAGCAAAGCGCGCATATGCGACGGTATGCAAATTAAGAAATAATGATGACCGCCCGAATGAATCACGTTCTTTTCCCGTGGAGCGATGAAACGATGACGGGGGGGCGAAAGTCGCGTTCTGGGTGCCAGACAGGACCTAAGCTCCTCTGGATGCTTTTTCTCGGATTCAAAAAGAAACTGAGAGACTAGCCGCGCGACCGACGGCGACGCAAAGAAAAAGAGAATAAGGAGAGGCGCAAAGGAGACACACACAGAGACTCAATGGAAAAAAGAGAGAAGAGTTAGAAAGGAATTGCAGTGAAAGCCAGCGCAGCGCAGCGGTAAAGGGGTGATACGCCCTTTTATCACCTTGGACCTGGCGATGGGTGCAGGAAGAGAACCACCTGTGGAAGGGCTGGTTGTGGCAGAGGAGGCAAAATAGGTGCAGGTTAAAGCCGGCTATTTCTCTGCGTCAGCTCAGCTTTTTTTTTTTTCTGCCCTTTGCTGTGTCGCTGGCTCGCTGCTCCCGCTCTAGGCTGACTGATGTTGGTGCCTCAGACAAGAAATTTTTGCCCTCTCATTGGCTTGCACCAGCTGCGCTGACTAACGCGGGCCAATGAGCGCGGCCAATTGGTTCCCAGGCAGAAGAGAGGTCGCGGGTGCCTGGGCCACTCGCTGCCTGCGACAGCGCGGAGGTACCTTTTGGCTTGGGTCCCCCCCCCAAGGCGTATTCTGGCGATGACGAACTTGTTGCTTTTAGGCGGTAGAAGCTGCTGGATCCGCGAGCGCAGCCGCCGGCTCTAGGCGCGTCAAGCTCCGTCGCGTCGTCGCAGCGCCTTTGCGTCTCCCTCAAATCAACTAACAAATCTGCACGATCCAAGCAGTAATTCTTCGGCGCTACCACTTTCCATCCAATAGCTGCAAAACATCTTTGCTGTCGAATCTCGTTCCATATTGTTTTCGCTTTTTTTTTTTTTTCCCCTTCCTTCCCATCACTCTTTGCGCCATTATCCGCGACGGCTTTTAGTCCTTTCCATTACCTTCGTTAGGACCCCATTGCGCCGACTTTGGGGCTCCCCTCCCCTCCTTGTTGATAGTGCTATAAGCTCCTCAGGGAAGAGGGAAAAAAAAACAGAGCGCCCAATCCTTCTTTGGATAAGATACCTGACGCACATTCATACTACACACACACACACACAACACCCTCTTCTCTACATCCCGCCCGACAATGAACTCTCACACGCCTCGCCCTTTTCCCGGGCGCTCAATAGCAGGCGGCTCCAACCAGCAGGCGCAACAGCAGCAGCAGCAGCGGAACCCGCCCGCGCCGCAGGTGTCGTCCAGCGAAGACTACGCCGCCATCTCAGACGAGGACCGCGAACACATTGACGAAGTGGTAAGTTCCCCCCGCGCGTCGCAAAAGCTCCTTATTATTTTTTTTTCTTTTTCCGCTCACATTTGCGCCTTTGCCCTTTTAGTTCGACCTGATGGACATGAAGAAGAAAGGGTGGTTAAACAGCTACGAATTCAGACACTCGCTAGCCGCCCTGGGCTTCGACATGCCCAAGCCCGACTACTTCAGAGAACTGGAAACCTACGGCACCGTGCCGCCGGACTGGCGAGACCCTCACAACTGCCCCGTCAACCGGCTATACGTATATCCCGACCAGTTTCGGCTATGCGCCGCCAAGCTCATCGCCCGGCGAGACCCGCGCGAGGAAGCCATCAAGGTCTTCAACATGTTCGACTACGACCAGGACGGCATCATCTCCATCGAGGACATGCGCCATCTGGCGCAGGACATCAAGGAGGAGCGCACAATGACGGACGAGGAGATCCAGACCATGATTGAGCACCTCGATCACGACGGCAAAGGGGGCGTCAGCCTCGAGGAGTTTATCCAGATGATGGAAGAGGCCGGCTAGCCCTGTACATCGAGGGAGGAGAAAGAATGAAAATCGCCAAAACAGAACAACTCGTTGGCGGAGGCTCTACCGGACACCAGAGGAAATATGGGCAGTACCAAAATAGTACTCTCATTTACTCGACACCACCGCCTTACCGAGGTGCATCTAAAAGTTCGTCGCTCCACCGAGAGGGAGGCGGCATTTCCGGACTGTTGCAGAACTGTACTCGAGGACAATGGATCAAAATATGACGTGCAACATGCTCACCAATATATCTTTTTTTGGAGACGGCGTATCAGGTAGTTTTTTTTTTTATTAGCTTTGCCTTATTCCTGTTTCTTACAAATTTTTATTTCATCTTGTTTAGGGGTCATGTACAACCAGGCGGACGGCGGGAGTTGCTTTGACTTTTGGGGCGTAGACAAAGGTGCCAGGAGATAGCTTTAGGCTAGCACTCACGAGGAGGGAGAAAGAAAAGAAGAAACACACAAGCTTGGACAATATGAGACAAGGTCGAAAACAGATCTACAGTTTTGAATTCGAGAGGTGCGTTGTCTAAGTTACCATACAACGTGGATCATACGACGAGGGAACCCCAGTTTAATCCCATCTCAGCCACCCAAACGAGTAATCTTATTTCCTTTCCCCCCAAGTAAAATCGAAAAATAGAAAAAGGGAAAAATATGACAAGTCGATACGGTTGATGCAGAGAAAGAGTCGTTGCTACAAGGGAGAAAGACGTGTGGAGGAGAAACGAAAAAAAAAAATCTTTCTTCACATTGCGGCAAGGTATAAGGTCCATCAGTAGGAACAAAAAAAGGAAAAAACTAAAATCGCGGTATCAGAAAGAGTGTGTCAAGAGGCAGTAGAAGATCCGACGGTCTCGTCTTTGGGATATAGAACGTAAGCCTTTTCTTTTCTTTTCTTTTTTTATTTCCCGCCCCTTAAAACTGGATTAAATCTTGCGCTTGGCCCTGTTGCTGTGGTCGCTGCTGGGCCCCAAAGGGGTTGTTGTTCAACTGAGGCTGACCACCGTACGTGATGCTCGGCATGCCCGTAAACTGCTGCCGTAAGAAAGGGTTGTTGCCCGTAGGCTCTGGGTTGAGGCGGCCAAGACCGGCGCCGGCGCTGTTGATGAACGTTCCCGGAGCTGTGTGCTGCGCCGGAATTCGCAGTTCTCCCGTGTTGCCGTAGGTATCCATGCCATCGCCAGAGGCCAATAGAGCGTTCAACTTCCTTTCGTGCTCGCTGAGTTCCCTTTGCGGAGGGTTGAAGACGGGCTTTTGCTGTTGCTGTTGTTGTAGCTGCAACTGGATCGATGGTTGGTTAAAGTTGGACAGGGTCTTTTGCTCTGGCAGGGGGCTCAGGGGGCTGAGAGAAGACGTCGCGGGCCTTGCTGACTGCGGCCGGGCCTGAGCGAACGGATTGTTGGAGCCGGTCGGCGTGGGCTTGAGGGACGACTGCTGCTGCAGTTGGCTGTTGGTTGCCCATGGGTTGTTGCTCCCAGGCTGGACAGCCAAATCGAGCGCCTGTGCAGGCCGCAATTGCTGCTGCTGAGCAAACTGCTGTTGTTGCAAAAATTGCTGCTGCTGCTGCTGTTGAGCCAGCTGCTGCTGCTGGGCGAACGCCTGCGCCTGCGGGTTACCAAAGGCATCGAGTCCAAAGCCTCCAGTGTAGTTTGGCTGCCAGCCAGTGGGCTGCGGCTGCTGGTAGCCGGTATATGCGTTTCCTAGGTAGCCCGTCGGCTGCTGAAGCTGAGCGTCCGGGTGCTGCTGCTGGTCAATGGGGTTCGCCCAGAAATCTACGGCGTTGCCTTGTTGATATCCTTGGTTGAAGCCGGTGTGTTGTGGCTGCGCTGTCTGAATGAGATCGTCGTCAAACAAAGAGGTGGCGTTGGTCTCTTCCAGCTCGCGGCGCCTTCTTTCCTCTTCCTCCTGGCTCAGCTTGATGGCCTTGGCGAGATCGTCGTCATTGTCGCCGTTGGCACGGTTCATCCTCCTTTTCCTGTCCTCTTCCTCTTGCTGCTTGCTAGCCTCGATGGCAAGGCGATATTCGGTGTCATCTTCGTCGTGTACTCTCCGCTCAGAACGGGGCTGCCGACGCTGGGATTGCTCAGCGTACTGCGGGCCGAAATCAGAATCGAGACCCATCACTCGCGACTTCCAGGACTTTCGGTCGCTTCGTTCAGCTCGCAACCGCTCGTCGTTGAGAATGAGCGCGGTAAGCTCTTTTGCGGCAACGCGAACTGTCAGACGTGGTTAGCAAAGTATCACCGGCCGGGAGAGAAAAAAAAAGATTTGACTCACCATTCTGCCCAACATCACGGCCCTCTTCGTCAATGTACTGAAACTCTCGCAGCGTCTTGATGATGTAGATGCTTTGGCGCGCCCAGGTGACGACGAGCTCGGAGCCTTCGTGCAGGCAGTAGTCGAGGACCTTGAGCGCCTTGAGGACGTGGCGCCAGTTCTTGCCCTTGTCATTCAATCTCTTGTCCAGCATATCCATGATGTCGTAGAATTCGGAAGACCTGTGAGCGAGCTTAGTATGGATCGGCGCCGCACGGCTGGTTTGTGCGGAAAGGCATACGTATTGAAGGTCATCTGAGCAATCTCGCTCATCTGCGTGCCCGTCGGACCCCACGGATCATTGCTCGTCGCTGCAGGAAGAAGCATCAATTAGCATCGTTTTGGACGGGAGCCGACTTCGAACGGGGTTTCGGCGGCGACAAACCATCTCGGACCTTGACCTGGGCATGAGAGTACCCTTTGGTCACGTTTTTTACGCTGCGCATAACCTTGGACATGGTGGGCGGTTGTGATGTGCTGACAGATGGATGAGAAGAAAAAGGGAGAAATAATAAGAAAAAAAATGATGAGAAGCAAGGGGCGTGCCGCTACTTGGAGCGATGGGCGCGCAAATGCAAGATTGTAAGTTGACGGAGGACTGCCGACGTTGGATGCCGCAGCTCAGCTCGCAGCTTGACGAGAAAGGAGAAAGAGAGGAGAGTGACTAGGTTGGCGAGCAAGGTCGGTCGCAAACCGTTGCGTTGCAATGCTCGAGACTGCAGCGAGCGACCTGACGGTTGCAGGCGACGGGGCGCAGCGGGAAAGAAGAGACTCAGCGTCGACGAGCCTCACGCAGCGAGAGGTTATCGCCAGTCGGACTCCGCGGCGGGCAAGCTACCGTAGTAGGTGGTGGAGGATGACGGGTTTGGTGTTGCTATGCGTGGGGCGGCTGATCGCAATACAGTCACCGCGGCGCTTAAACAAAGGGGAAAGGGAAAAGAAAAGGAAGGGGATTGCAGGTGAACAGGTGCACTCGCGGAACCCGCAAGATCACAAGGGTCTCGTGCTCTGCAAGTGATTACGCAGTCCCGTCGAGCGAGTGGCAAGGCCGGAGGATGGAATAATCAGGTCAAAAAAAGGTCGTGGAGGAAGAAAGAGAGAGAGGCTCATTGAAGAGAGGGATGGGCTGAATGGGGATTGCAGGTGTTCGGCTCGCTCGCCTTGTTTCCAGCTAGCTTGACTCAGGCAGTTTACGTACGCTTGGCTGATTGATTACGTTAGGAGAAGGGGAGTACATGAAAAAAGTAGAAGAGGAAGAAAAAGGGCATATAGACACAATTAGCCGGGCAAGCCGGGGGCCCTACTCAGGCAATTTCATTCTCATTTTTTTTGTCGGCTGGCGGTCGCTGCTTCGAACATACGTCACGCGCGTGGCACTGATTCCGGGCTGGCCAGCCACCAGCCACGCAACTTTAGTTGAGGGAAATAGGCGCAGCCAGTGAGCTCCGGCTTACCCTACATTACATGCATGTGTACATGGCGACCTCCCAACCAACTTGTAGGTAAGGCACCTTATGCCGCTGGCTGGCTGGCTAATGTGTAATCCGTACATGTACTCTTGTAGAACGTGCAGATGTCGAGACATGCAGACGACGTGAAAAACGCGTAATGCGCCCCGTCGCGCACGTCTGGCGATTCCGATTGAACGGCTGGCCTTGTTCCTCAAGCTTCCATTTCTTCAACCCGGAGTTCTCCGCCAGTTGTGAGGTCATTATTCGCTGGGAGCTGCTGTGCAGCTACTGTGGGCCGCTGCAAGAACAGGGCCAGGCGGGCTTCCACGGACAAGTCCCGGCCTTTTTTTCAGGGCAGCCAGGCGGTGGGCAGAGGGGCCGCGATAACGGAGCACAGGCCTGTGCTGTGCTGTGCTGTGCTGTGCTGTATTTGCGACATTGGAACATGGGGGAGATGAACCACTCCTCTGTGCTGTTACTTTGTCACATGCACATGGCTGAGATTTGAAAAAAAAAGAAAAGAAAAAAGAAAAGAAAAAAAAAAAAAGAACATCACAGACATCAGCTGCCGACAGGATCGAGCATGTTCAAAGGCAATTCCCATTTGACCCAGACCGGTCCCCAAGCTTAATGTGCTATGAGTAGGTCTATAAAGAGAATCCAGCACAACAGGCCCGTGCCGCCCCTAGCATAGATTTCCCGCGCCTGTCAAACTATATATAGCATCGTTTCAAATCCCGAGATTATCTTCCTTTACCCCAGGTAAAACCCATAAATAAAATCATGCGTCAAGATGATAAGCTCCATCGAATCCCCCTTATGATATGTTGATATGTTGATATGGTGAGCAAGCACCTTTTATTCGAGAGCGAACCCGCTTCCACCAGAAAATTGATAAGCTGAATGGTTGGGGGAAAAAAAAAAAAAAGAGAGACAGAATTTAAATGCTCCACCGGTCTACATCGAATTGTTAGTACGGGCTCTCTTTGGGGTTCCTTGATCTGCTTCATCTTCGTCGTCTTCTTCATCTTCATCTGCTTCTTCTTCGACCTTGCAGAGGCGTCGTTTGCGGAAGTTTGCATTGGCTGCCAAGCCATCAGATGGCAGAAAGCTCTCCAGAATATCGTCCTGCCCCCCTGTGAGATCAATCACTGGACTCTCTTCCTTCATCTCAGCAGTTGCCCCGCGACTGCTATGGCGCAAAGAAGGAGAGTTAGACGGAGTGATGTGACGTAAATGGGCTGGCGTAGAGCCAAGAAACAGACTCCCTTCTTCAGAAAGTCTTTCTGAGGTCCTGGCCGAGCGGCTTGATGATCTTGTCTCCAAGTCGGACTGCATATTTTGCTGCCCATGAGTTTGCTCAGGAGACGACAACGGGCCAGGAGGCTGGTATCCGTCGTCGACGAACAATGAACTTCCCTCTCTGTCTCCAGCGGCTGAGCCTGGATTGGACACAGTCAGATTTTGCTCACCATGACCCCCAAGCGTCTGACATTCGGCACCCCTTTCATTAGTTGCATCGGTCGTAAGGTCGACGATGTCGTCTCCTGCAACAGAAGACCGGCCATCTGGAACGATTGTGGAATCATCGTCGCTCTCGTCATCATCTTGCAAGCGGAGTTTGCTGAGACGAGGTGCCATGCTACTGGCCCGCGAGCTTCCTTCCGTGGAAGAGTCGGAGTCAGAGTCTCCCAAGACCGTGTCCTCGTCATGAAATGCATTGGCAGAAGAATTGGAGGCGCTTCTGTTAGGTCCCGAATTGGGATCAAGATTTGGTCTCGGCTTAGGACCAGAGTCCGATTCAGAGTCCGATTCAGAATCCGAGTCAGTGTCGGAACTTGACTCTGAATCACTCTCAATAACTACCACTGGTAATCTAGCCGATCTACGTGCTTCAGATGGTCTAGGTGCCTCGTTACCGTCGTCAAATTGTTCTGGTCCCGGAGATGGCTCCTGTATTTTCTCACGATGCTCAATCGCCCCGAGAAAAATGGCCCAGTCATCCTCCGATGGCGTGAATGAACGAAGTGATGGATGGAGGTTCCTCAACTGCGACCGTTTTTCATCCACAGCCTCCTTTGGCCTGCGTACGGAGTTGTTCACGTCCATTACAAACGTAAAGTCTCTCACCGGCCGCTTTCTCTCTCTTCTGGTTAGCCATCCGTCGAAATCCCAGAATGAGACCCCATCCATTCCCCGAAGACAAGTAATGTAGTCCAAACCTTGCAGGGCGCGTAGTGAGCGAAAACCTCTACAATTGGCCTGTGCCTGCGTCTTGCCTCTCATATGATACGTTATGCCTCTCGGCTCATGTCGTCGACGAGCATAGTGTTCGGTGGATTCTTGGAGATAGACTCCGAGTGACTTGAGACGGATCGCCTCAGGAAACCAGGCCAGAGAGAACGTACGACGGGATGTGAACTTTCGTCGCTCATTTGGTTGAAACGTGAGAAATTGCGACCCGACCCAAAGAAGCTCAACGTGTTGGAGACGCTGGATATTTGATTTAATTCCTTTGGCAAAGCGACCCTATTCGCCCAAAGAAGAAAAAGCAAATGTATTCTCGCCGTAGAAGATATGGCTACCCCAAAAGTGCCACCTTTTGCATACTAGCAGGGGAGCCAGGAAGACGTTCGGATCCTTCGCGAAAGTTATGTTGACGGGACCTCTCCCCACATGTAGACGGTGAAGAAAGCTTGGCTTTCCACATCGATTTATCGGCGCCTGCTCTGCTGGGTGATGCGGGTCAAGGCGAGAAATGGCATGAATCACCTTTCCTCGCACCCTGAGATGGTATGCTAGAATCCGAAACTGCAACTCCGCCGGTATATCGAAACCTCGCATCTGTGGTGGCCCTTGTGGTTGATCGATAGGCCCCAATAAGTCTCGTCGTAGCTCTCGGTTTGTCGGCTTCCTCAAGCACAAATCTGGGTGTACCTTTGAGAGGACTGGCGAAGAATTACCCTCCAGGCACGCGACTTTATAAATCTCGTCCCAGCCTAGCATTGGTGGGTCGAAACAAGATGGCCAAGACTGCTCGTATAGTAAGTAGCAATCCAAGGCTTCTTCCAGTCAATCAAATTACTCACCACTTCTGTATGTCGACGAATAGGCCCATGGGCCGGGTTTCCGCGTCTTGCTAACTCAGCCCGAAGTCGGTTGCGTTCCGCGACAGCCTCTCGGTGTACTCTTTCAAGCTGCTTCAATCGCCTCTTCCGGTCATAAGACTTTTCATGAAGGATAGACCAGCGGAGTCTGCAGTCATCGGTACACACGCTGGGGCGCTGGAATCTTCCTTCCTCATCCGAGTCACTGATCTGGTCACCATCTTCATTTCGAACGCTCGCAGCATTGGGTATCTCATCTGTATGTGTGGGGCATTCATTTCCAGCATTTTCTTCCTGCAAATCTCCAAAAAGGATATCGTCGTCTTCATCTGGAGGAGGCAAAGCATTCTCAGCGGCTTCGATTACCATCTCTTGGTCGTGTATGGCATCTTGCTCTTCTGTTGCGGCGTCATGATGTCCTACTGATGGCTCGCCCCCTGGAAGCTGGCTGCCTTCATACTGTCTGCTCTGATCATCCGTAACTCGCGGAGGATGATTGTTGTCCTCACCCGTTGGAAGCGCATCAACTTCATTATTAATAAGCTGACGTAGACTTTCAATCAACAGGTCATCGTCATCTTCCGAATTGACGACATTGGAGTCAGACGGCGTGAGATCAATATTGGGAATATCTTCGTCGTCATCCATCGTGATTATGCGTTGAAATTTCTGAACATAATATAGGCTCGACCAGCAAAAGCTAGACTGATAGGTTCATGGAGAAATGAAAGCTCGAGAATTAAGAAATTGATGTTTCATAAAAGACAACATGCAGTAAAGATATATATGAATAATATAGAAGATGTGTAGCGGGATAGGGATGCATGAATAGTGCAACCAGGTGGAGGAAAATGATGAAAGAGTAGGGACGATAAAAAAGATCTGCCCACGGGACGAGATGGCTCTTATAGTTGAGATGAGTATGGATCACGTGGTGCTTGACCGACTCTCTCTTGAAGGGCTCAAAGCTCGAGTCGCAAGAGAGTTTGCGAGTGTGCACCTCTGTAGCCTCCTCGAGTGGAATCGATGTTGGGTTTCTTAGTTACTTACAACGGCTATGTAGTGTCTAACCCCCCGGAAAGTGGAAAGTGACAGTGAAGAATAACAAAGGAGAGATAACAGGTTTATGATGAGAAAGCCCTTTGAGGTGAAGGGAAGTAGTCGAGAGCCACATTTTCGTTGTGATACCGCTTCCAGGACGGTCGTGGACAAGGCCATATTGCGGGTATGTGTAGGACTTCGTGATCCCACTGCGTAACGATGCTCAAGGAAATTATCTCACAAAAAGAAGTTGAGGGTGAGACAAATGATCCGTTTATAGATTCCAAGAAACTGTCGTAGCTATTTTCTAGACAAAAGAACAAGAACAAGCAGATATGGTACCTATCTAACCCAAGAGGCAACCTTCTTAGAGCGCCGTCTAGATCTCTGGGCATAATGTGACAAATCGACACTGCGAACCACCCGCTTACCTATCCGGGATTTCTTAACGCTGCTTTTTAACCATGTTTCCTAGCTCTATGACTGCCACTTGCGGAAAGTATCCATGACGGTTGTAAAGACCACCAGCAGGATACCGCCTCCTGGTCCGAGACGGAGAACCTAGTAGATGTGAGCAGAGCACACGAAGTGCTAACAGGGGTTATGTAATTCTCACCTTGGGTAGGAAGCCCTTGTACAAAGCTCCGGCACCTTCTTCTCTGAAGACTGTCACGACAGAAGACCAAGCCCAGTTGTACTTGGGGATCTGGCCAGGCACTTTGGGAGTGTTTTGGATTCTGCTCTTGACCACGTCCATGGGAGTGTTGAGGATAGTTCCCACCGTTCCGCCAATGGCTCCGGAGATCAGGTCGTTCACCATCTGACCCTTCTTAGTGTCGGCCTTGGGGATCAACTGCCGAACCTGAAAGATACAACCAAAGTAACCGGCATTCCAGAGAATGTGTCGCCACATGGTACTCTCGAGACCTTGATACAGGGTGAGGGGCCCTTCGTTCTTGACGGTCTTGACGACACAGTCAACCATGCCGTTGTACTTGCCGGCAGATGCCTTATCCTGCAGACGAATCTTGACCAACTCAAAGGGAACGACGACGAAGGCCTCGGTGGCACCTGCGGTAGCGCCAGTGAGAACCGACAGCGACTGGTTCATCTTGTCGACGCCGAACAGTTTGCGGTAGACCTTGCCCCATTCGTCGTTTGCGGCGAATTTGGTAGCTCGCTTGGGGGCCTCCATCAGGATCGGAGCGGAGATGCCACGGTAGAGACGTGAAAATCTGCGCTTGCATACCCAAGGTAAGTAAAGATACGCCAAGAAAGGAACAAAGCGAAGACAGTGAGGCGCCCAAGACGTACCCTTCTTGCTTGATGATCTTCTGGAAGCAGTCCAGCATGCCATTGTACGCCTCAGCACCCGTGCCCTTGCCGGTTTGCAGTTGGACTCTCGTCTTGACCACATCCAAAGGGTACCTAACAGGTGATTGTAAGCATGGACGCTCTGTAGCTTGACAGTTATTATCGTCGTAGTAGCGCAACGTACATGACCAGAATCTAGGTAGAAGAAACATAGTGTCAGTTAAAACTCCTCGCATAGTCCTTGGAAATGTTGTCATACCTCCGAGACGCCCGCAATTGCGCCTGAATTCAACAGTTAGTCATACCATTGTTTGAGGAATTGCGCAATGCAGAATCTCTGCACTTACCTGCGGCAAACTGGTAGATGAAGGGAAGGGGCTTTGGCTCGGCCATCTTGACGGTCTGTTGCTTCGCTCCCAATCAACGGCAATGGTGAAGAAGGATCGTGGGCAAGGAGCAGCCGGGGCGCAGATGCGGTTGTGTCAAGTCGTTAGCGGAGGAAGATCAGAAAGTCACTTCGGAGGGGAATTTTCCAATCTTTAGCAGCACGCGGGCATTTGATGTCAGCACAGATTCAAGGGCCTGAGAGTCTCCGGCTATAAGCGATAAATCTCCACTGGCGCTAGCGGAGACCCTTGCGAGCTTTGGGGGGCCTGAAAGTATCCAGAAGAGTGGATGAGAACACGCGACACTAGGCCAGCGTTAAAAAGGTCGGAAAAAAGGTAGAGACATGGCGGATTACCGTACATGCGTCTGCGCTAAGGGAAGTACTGCGTAGCGAAATCAGGCTTGGGCTGAGGAAAGAGGATGCTAATGTCGATTGGGGATGTTTAATCTCTCACGTCTGGTTTGGCTGAGTTGAGGGCTTGCAGCTTGCACCTTGTACATGGAACGCCACTAATTGCAGGTGCTAGAGAAAGGTACAAGTGCGCTGCCCCAGCTGTGGCTTCTTGTCTGAAGGACACAATTTTACGGAGTCAATAATGTGATATGATACCTATCTTAAAAGTTAGAAGTATCAATGGAAAAGTAGAATTTATTCCATTTTTTAGCTCCCAGCGTCCCAGCCAAGTGGTTATGAGAACGGTAGCTGTTGCAGCTAAGTTCCAGCTGGAGTACATGTACACTTCATGTTGTTTACAGTCTCGCTATAATACAAGTACCTTACCTCTTGACTGCTTATACGTCCAGTTCCTAAGGTAGGAGGTACCTACTTACCACGGACATTTGATGACTGCTGGATTTAGGTCAGCACAAGGTACCGATCCTGGCTTTGGCATACATTCAACAGCATCTGGAGACATAGCTGCCTCGATTCGCTTAGAATAGGCGTCCTCAACAACCTGAGACATGAAGTACTTCATAGCAACCCGAGTCATTGCCCTATCGCGGGGTTCACAACGCTCCCCACAAACAGTTTATGCACAACGGCCGAGGACCTTTCGGTAGGACCCGGCTTTTTGGCGCCATTTTGGATCTCACTCAACGGCCCCGCGTGTGCGCTGCCGGTTGCCAATCGATCCAGTCAATACAAGTGATAAATGCAGCGCAGCTTGGCTTTGCACACAAGGTAGGCGATATGCCCCGATATTCGGAATATCTGGGGAACTGCACTGCATTACGTATGCGACACCAGGTATGCAACAATTCCCGATCCCTCATCAGATGCTCTTCATCTTACCTCCCGCGGCTCTTGGAGGCTGTTGACCAGCGAATTAGACTCGCGCAACGTCGACATGTGCCATCGTGGTGAGCAAAGCCGTGGTCAGAAACGTGGGCTGAGGTACGTTGGATGAGAAGCCATCTAGCACAGGCTGCATCTGTGAGCTGCCATTGGCCACAGCCCACCAAAAACGATAGAGGCTAGGGCGAGGGCAATCCGTCCTTATCGGTGCAGGTTCTCCGTCTCCCGGACCTAAAACCCCGCCATCTTCAGCTAGCAGAGAGCAGATGGCGAATGGAGAGTACTTAGTAGCTACCTTACCTGTCCACGACTTGGCACCTCCAAAAGAGACGTACGGAAGACGAAGAAGAGGAGAGATGCACATGATGCTTAGGGGAATGCACCATTGCTCCAGATAAAAAAGATGAAATATTCCACTTGCTATGTCGTTTCTACACTTACTATTTCTAATCTTTTATCTACCATTGGTCGACATTTATAGCTTGATCGTCGTGGTTCTAAATGCTAGTGTACATATCTCCGTAGGTACAGTTTGTATCCTTTTTCAGTAGTCGCCACGCTTGTAAAAATGTACCGCCAAAGTACCGAAGACCGCTATCTGGTCCCTTGGCGTGCGCGAGGCCGAGCCCAAGAACGACACTGGAAGTTTTGACGAGATAGAACGGCCGGCCAGCTTTCCACTCTTCCTCGCCATCACCGCACATTCCCCTTGGATTCGTCCGAAAAACCCGACGCATATACCTCTGACGAGACCGAACCTCGTCTCATCTTCGCCCGACTTCAACGATTCTACATTCTGTTGCCATCGAAGTTGATGACGACAGGGCATTCGGCGATAAAGTCGTATCGAGTCCCACACGCACGAATCCGCGATAGCTACGTCGAGTCGCACAAACACCCTGACTTTCGAATTCTGGGTACGAGGGCGTAAATCGTGTCCGTTGCGGCTTCAGCAACCCTCCGACGCCCTTCGAATAGCACCTTTAAAAAGGCCGTGATCCTCCGAGATTCACAGCGAGGTGCCCTTTCAGGCGTCTGGGAATCACGCATATACTGCATCTGGTTATCCCCGGCCGATGAGTCATTTGCTGTGGAAATATTTTTGGGAAAACGATGTCGACAGGTTTCGGCGTCTACTGGCCCCGGCCGGTCCCAATAGCCAGACGGCGACAAAGAGTCCTGCCGTAGGAGTTGGCGGAACACATCTTGGGGCGAGTCCCGGTAGTCTCGGGGCCTCGCCAAGAGCTGCAGCCAAGTCGCGAAGGATATCGGGGTATGCCCCGAGTCCTGGTAAATCCAGGGATGGCGGCTCTGGCCTCACCAAGGCGGAAGTCAACAGCCGGGACCACGCCGGACTGACACTACTGCTTCGCGCATCGTCCTCTACTGACCCCAACGCCCTGGCCTTCGTCCAGGCCCTGATTGACCACCCCTCCATCGACCTATATGTCCAAGATCCGGAGAGCGGCTGGAATGCGCTGCATAGGTCGCTATACGCAGGAAATGCGTCCATAGCGAGGGCTCTGTTGGCGAAGGAGCGTGCAGATTTAATCAGCCACACCTCAAGTGCCGTCAACAAGGTTGGCCAGCTCATCAAGACCAAGGACCATGAGGGAAACAGTCCGTTCGATCTCTACAATTCTACCATCGCTGCACGGTCACTTAGGCATGCGCAAGATCAGCCTCTAGCCGATGATGACTCGGAGAATGGCGAAACTGCTGGGGAAATGGATCAAATGTTAGTATTACTGCTACCAACTCTCAAAATTTCAATCATCTGACGTATTTTTTTTTTTTTTTTTTTGCTGTAGCCCTACCAAAGCTTCTCACAGTCGCAAGTACTACGCCGATGGAGACGAACTTTTCGTATTTGGCAGTAACAAGAACCTGTCCCTGGGAGTGGGAGACGAGGATGATCGGCAATATCCTGAGCGGATAATGCTGCAGCGGCCAGATCAACTGATACGCCGATTTTACGATGATTATCTAACCCAGAAGCATGTGGACGCACCCCTCAATGCTGCGACGGACCTAGATGCAATTCCTACCCTCGTTCGGAACCGATCTTTGGTCATTCAGGACCTTGCCATGTCGAAACTGCATAGTGCGATTCTTACAGACGACCCAGTATCCAACCTTTACGTCTGCGGAGTAGGACTGGGCGGACGGCTTGGCCTTGGAGATGAGAATACGCAATTCAGATACACGCCTGTCCACGGGCCTTTTGCGGATAAAAAGATCCGCCAAGTCGCGCTTGGTCTAAACCATTCCATGGCTATTGTAGGAAACGGCGAGTTATGGACTTGGGGTCTAAATTCGGATTCGCAACTCGGTTATGTGCTGCCCCCTCCCCTCAGGACGGACGAAGAGCCGATGAGCCTCATTCCACGACAAGTCTTTGGCCCTCTCAAGAAGGAAATTATCCTTGGCATCGCTGCGTCGTCCATACACTCCGTGGCTCACACCGGCTCATCGCTATACTGCTGGGGCCGTAATATCGGCCAACTCGCACTTATGGACTCTGACTCCAGGTCGCTAGACCTCCAGCAGACGCCTCGAAAGGTTGCTGCATCTCTCCTGTCAGCTCCCATCGAGATGGTCTCTGCGATTGATAAAGCCACCACTTGCTTACTGTCCAATTGCAATGTTTGGGTGTTCACCAACTATGGGTACAACCTCATAAAATTCCCGTTTCCCGACGCCTTTACCAATCACAACCTCTTTGCAAGCTCGTTCTCAAACAGGTATGATCCGGGGAGGAGGGATATACGATACATAGCATCTGGCGGGGAGACAATCGCAGCAGTCACAGCGCGAGGCGATCTTTTCACCATGCAACTCAGCAACAAGGGGGAAATGGGAGCCCCAGCTGGCTCGACAACGAATCCTGTCAAGATTAAGAGTGCAGTAACCCAGCCTCAGTGTATTTGGGATTCGCGAAAGGACGGAGTCACTTCAGTCAGCGTGGGAGAACATGGGTCAGTCATCATTTGTACGGAGTCTGGTGCTGTTTGGAGAAGGATAAAGCGTCTCAAGGGCAAGATTACTTCCATCTCCGAATCAGGCGATACGAAGCGAAAAGATTTCAAGTTCCAGCGTGTGCCATACATTACGGATTGCGTAGCTGTGCGCAGCTCTACGTTCGGGGCGTTTGCAGCCCTCCGAAAGGACAGCAAGGTCATGGCCAAGGAGATACGCATTGCCGGCCAGAGTCTGTGGGACGACATAAGCTCTCTCCTTTGTCTAAAGGACTTTTACGTGTCTGAAGCAAGCGGCGAGAGTGACATATCACGAAAGGCTTGGAATGCTTCCATCGAACGGGAGGGACCCGGCACCGTGGCCCATCGAATCCTGAGCTCCACCGACATCGAAACGGACATGCTTCGGTGGCTACAAGCGAACTCGTTCTTGTACGATACAGATCTGGAAATCCGCACATCCTCGGCACCGGAAATTAGGATACCAATCCATGGTTGGCTTCTTTGTGGGCGAAGCTCGGTACTCCGTGCGGCCTTGTCTGAATTTCGTCTACATGGCCTCGGCAGCCAGTCGGAAGTATTTGAGATTGAAACTGTCGACGACAAGACCGTCTTAACTATCTTCCACATTGACATTTTCGCTTTGCTGAACATCGTGGTATACGTATACCAGGATAACATCGTGCCTGTGTGGAAATACACGCGAGAAGCTCCGGCTCTGGCCCATCGCTTCCGCCAAGTACGAACGGATCTAATGAGAGTTGCCACGAGGCTCAACATGCCAAAGCTTGAGGCCGCAGCTCGGCTCCAGGCGGGCCTTGAGAGAACTCTGGATGCCGATTTGCAAGAAGCTGTAGCTGATCCCTTATTTTTCGAAGATGGCGACGTCATCCTAGAGCTCGACGGAGATGAAGTCGTCGTTCATAGTCAACTTCTGTGCCAACGCTGTCCCTTCTTCGACGGTATGTTCCACGGCAGATCCCAAGGCCAGTGGCTGGCTGGTCGCAGGCATGCCATGCAACCGACCGAACGAGTCCGAGTAGATTTGCAGCATATCCACCCCGATACCTTCTCTTTCGTGCTGAACTTTCTTTATGGAGATGTTGGTGAGGAAATGTTTGATGATGTGACTGCGGCATCTCTAGACGAGTTCTCAGAGCTCGTTTTAGACGTGCTTAGCATGGCTAATGAACTCATGATCGACCGATTGTCGCAAATATGTCAATCCCTGATTGGCAAGTTTGTAACCACTCGCAATATATCGAACTTGCTCAACGAGATCAGCCCATGCTCAGTCGCTGAGTTTAGAGAGACCGGACTGGAATACATATGCCTACAGCTAGAATCCATGCTCGAAAACCATTTTCTGGACAGTCTCGACGAAGAGCTTTTGCATGATCTCGACGAGAAGATTCGAGACAACCAACTCGCATGTCTACCGTTTGCGAAGAGCGGGAGAGCAGAGTTGCTGCTCTACGAAATGTATCCTGACCTTGCGGCCGACGTCGAAGAAGAGAGGAGGCGACGTGTCAGGGAGATGGCATTCAAGAATGCGCAGAGAGAAGAGGAGAAGCGAAACTCCTCTGCGTATAAGCCACGATTCGGAAGCTTGGATGACTCTATCCGAGGCCCGGAGACTCCCGAGAAATCCAGCCGGCGATCAAAGCCAGGCCGAAATGAGCCGTTCAGCCCGGTCCTGCGCCCAAAGAGTTCCCAAGTTGATATGATCTTTGACATGGAGGACGAAGGGCCATCAGGGGGAAGCAGTCTTGTATCTCCACAATTGTCACCACCTTTGACACGGACCGACATGGATGTCGGGTCAATATCAAAGCTTCCGGCGTCATGGAAGAAGCCTAAGGGAAAAGAAAAGGCAGAGCCATCTCAGTCACCTATCCCAAGTCCACCCTCCCGTAGACAAGAGACTGCCGAATTGGGAACGTCTATCTCTAATGGATCCAAAAACAATGCTGGATCTCCTTGGGCGTCTGCAATGCTGCCCACGACCAAATTGGACCTGAAGGATATCATGTCTGAAGCCTCGTCGACGTCAGCCTTGACGGCTGCTTTAGCGGCGCAGACAGCAAAAGACTCGACCAGCAAGCCCCTATCCAAGATGTCTCAGAAGGAGCGGAAAAGGCAGATGCAGCTGCAGCTTGAAGCACAAATGGCAGCGCAGGAAGAACAAACTAAAGCGGTTCCATGGGAGGCCGCGTCTTTTACCAAGAGCCAGCCGCCGTGGAAAGCAGCACCACCCATCTCAAAGAATTCGCCACAGTCGGTGACTGCATCTGATGCTGTACAGCAAAACTCCATGTCTGCCAATGCCAAGCCGCTGGTTGCCTCAGAGTCCAACTCTCAGTCTACGCAGGTGCGAACAGCGTCTCCGGACACTCGATTCCCAGGACAGGGACGGGCGAGTAACGTCAAAGCGCAGACGAGCTCAGCAGCAGAGAAAAGGCAGAGCAGGCCTCTGGTGCCACACTCGAAATCCTACATTAAGCCTGCACCAAAAGTAGAGCCGTCTTTGGGGTTGAGTATGGCAGACATCATCGGACAGCAGCAGAGAGAGCAACAGATGGTCAAAGAGGCGGTGGCTAAGCGGTCACTCCAAGAGATTCAGCAAGAGCAAGCTTTCCAAGAGTGGTGGGACCAGGAGAGCCGTCGTGCACAAGAAGAAGAAGCCAGGCGGCAGGCTAGATCCAAAGGAAAGGAAGAGCCGGGAGGGAAGCGTGGACGTAGGGGTAGGGGTGGCAAGGCCCGAGGCGGCCACGAATCATCCAATAATAATAATCAGCAGCCAGGCGTTGAAGCTTCCAGGGAAGTAGCTAGAAGAGGTGGCAATGCATCGAGAGGCAGGGGGAAGGGGAAGACGAGCCGAGGTGGGATGTAAGTCTGTCTCTATGGGGAATTGGCTTAGACTTTTTTCGTTTGTATACTCGACTCACCTACCACGCATGGATGCATATTGATACAAGGTTTCAATTGAATGTTTAGATATCTCTTATAGCCAGTGTATAAGTACACACCGTATTGGATTTGGTTAATGGGAAGAAATAGTGTGTAATAAGGTACTCGTGTTACGACAAAGCTCTCATCTCTTCCGTACTATAACTACCGACCTTAAGGTCCAGTACAGGGACACGCAACGTGGATACCCATAAAAGGTAGGTAGACAAGACAAGGCATAATAACTCAGCTTGCATCAACGAATGGCTTCCGAGAGAATCCGGCAACATCAGCATGAATCAGGCCGGGGAAAAGTGAAAAAAATCAATTCGACCTGCCAGCTCATCGTACCGAGTGGCACAAACCACTCAGACACTCCCAGGGCCTCACCGACACATTTAGGGCTCAGCGAACGGCTGTGCGACACCAATCCCGACGAGCTTGTCCCACAGGGATATTTTGGGGAGGGGGGGTGTGTTGTTCTACAAGACCAAGCCATCAAAACGGGGGGTTAAGTCTTTTTATCTTTGTTGTATGATGGTGATTGGGTTGGCGTTTTGGTTGCGAGGCAGATGGTGCGTCGTTGCGCCTTTTTGTGGCTTGTTGGTTCCATTGGATCGATTGTTCGATATTCACCGATAGGGGTTGCCGGACTGCCAGTTGCAAGCACATGTCTTACTCTTTTTAAAGCAACTCGACTGGCCTTTCTGCCTTGCTGCGTTGTAATCAGGGCGATGCCGGAACAGAGAGATTGGCTTCCGGCAGGTTTTAGTAGAGGTAGGTACTACGTTGCCGAGGTACATGGCAAGTACCTCCAGCCAGCCGCGCTTCGGCTAAGGAAAGAAAGAAAAAAAAACATCATCGAGCCTTGCGTGCTCGGCAGCGACTATTTGTTAATCCCAGCCTCAAAGGTCTCACCTGGGCTGCCTTTTTGCGATCTGATCTAGCCCCGTGCGATCTCCCCTTCCGGCTAGCCGGACCTTGATGCGTGATTCATGACACAGGGCCGAGACGTGACAGATTGTGTGCATGTTAAGAAAAGGCGTACTGCTAGGGGCAAAGGTAGGGATGGATGGAACGGATGCCAGGTACCGTAGCAGTACATACATACATCCCTATGTGCATTCGCTTGTAGAGCCGGCCCATGTGGTGACTCTCTTTGACAAAGTTGATGACGAGCCAGCCAACCAGGACCGCGCGATAGGTGCCCATCCCCCCCCCCTTCGCAACGTATTCCCATAGCGCTCAATGTGCTAAAACACCGCCCTGCAGCCCTCTGGCTTCAGCGGTGTGTCAGTATGCTGTCAATGAGGGGAGGCGCCGGGTGGCTGCGGACAAGTACCCGGCCGGTACCTCTTCTCAGCTTCTCAAGTCAAGTTGCCAGGGGGGGTTAAAGCGAGACATGGAGCGACTCCCTTTGCCGCCGTGCTAATTGCCAAAAGCGAAGCGCTTGTTAATCCCCGAGTAGCACGCAGATAGAGTGCTTGTATGTAGTACCTATGTATGCACTCGTCAAAGACTTGTCAACTTGAACAAGGAGGCAGGAATTGGGGGTTTCGCACGGGGGGGCTAATGGAGGTAAGATAGCTTGTAATAAGGCACTACCATCACCACCACCTTAGGTAAGATCGAATACCTACTAAGGTACCTACCACAGCACCTGCGGCGTCGAGCAACCTGAAGGTACCTTCTGGTGGTGGTACATGCCGAGTACCTCTGCGCCTAGCTGCTACCTCACCTCACCTGCCTCTCCGTCATTCGCCCGCCCGGCTCTCCCCAAACCTTATCAGCCATCTCTCTCTGCTGGAGCGGCGGCTGACGAGAGAGAGCAAAGCCATCCGTGTTTTGTTTTCTTTCATCCATCTCCACCACCCGCTTCCCTCCAAAAAAAGGCCGTTTCTTCGCTTGCGAGGGGCCTTTCAGTGCGTGTGCGGCGCTCTCTCTTGTCTTTGCCTCTGTGCCAGTCCTGCTAGCCGATGACGAAAGCCCGTCACCCTGGCCTATCATCACGAGGTCCCTGGGTCAGGGACGAGTGCCGGGGCGAGTGACTCTAACCTGCTAAAAGGAGCTCGCGTCCTGTGACGATACCCGTCTCCACAGACTTTATCGATTCGATACATGCTCTCTGCTCCTCTTTGTTTGAATTGCATCGTTTGGGCATACCAGCAGCTTCTCCTCCTCTGCATGGCATCTTGAGTGCGTGCGGATAAACTTGTAGCGCTTTTTGTTGTCTTTTTTCTCCTTCTTCTTTGCTCAGGCATTTGCTGCCTTGTCGACCGAGTGTCCTATCAAAAGGGCCCTTTTAATCTCGTCCCTCTCCTGCTGCCTGGCAACTTAGCCCAGGTTGCCTCGTCTGCGGACCACCATTGACCAGTCATCGGCCTCAGCTTGATGTTGACTGCGTCGCATCCAAGGCTGCCAAAGTTAGGTTGAACTCTACGTTGCTGCCCATAGCTCCTCGACGCGAGACACACGCCGCCGCCTGAGGGAGCGGACGAGCATCCATCAACACTCTTTGACCACAACGCCTACGCCAACGATGGAAGAGCAGTTTCAGTTCCAGGCCGACACCCCTATCCGAGTTTGATCAACCGCCCGACGATTCTCTTTCCTCTCTTTCCGTTGTACTCCCCCAAAGAGGAAACACCCAGCTTCGAGAGCCGATACAGTTCCCTCCCCTCCGACCACTTGCTCCTCTTGATCGAAAATGCATCAACAGGCTCGAGTGCCCCCGAGGCTCGCCTCGCCGGCAAGATCACCCGTACTATCCAACAACCCGAGAGAAGCCGCGCTGGGCTCCCGTCCGCGAGCGGGATCGAATCTTTCTATCAGAGACTCGGCGAATTCGTCGGCGATCGAGCACACAGGGCCGCCGGCTGAATCCGTCAAGAAGTTGGATCAGATAGTCCAGGTAGGTTGGGTTGTGACGCCCATTCTTTATAGACCAGCCTTTCTCTTGTCTCATTGTCTGGTACCTAGTATCTGGTTGCTGACGGTGTGCTGTCTCGGGGTAGAACTTCCACACCAAAATCGCTGCCGTAGTTGTCTCTTCGCGGATGAAGGTCAAGCCCGTCTATAATGCCAATGGAGCGCCAAAGATCAATAAATGGGTAAGGGCTGAACTCGCCCCTCTCAGAGAGGAAACTGTGTCGTCTGACCGTCTTGCAACAGTACCAGATCGATACCGAAGAGATTGACGATTTTAGGGAGGAGCTGAGGATATGGAAAAACTGCGGCAGTCTCGAGAACCGCCCTCCGCCAATGATCATTGAGGTCTACCTTGATGCATCAACCCTCAAGGAGAGCCAGAGCCTCGTCATCATCGATGAGGACGGGAAGCGATGGGATGTCATGGAGCAGTTGGCAGCGTCGACATCTTCGAATGGAAGTGATTCCCTCAACACCGCTAGAAGACCTACCGAGGTAATACTGGAGCGGTGGCGCGTGGAATTGAAGACGACAAACGACCGACCGTCGGACGATTTTGGACCAATTCTACCGACCATTTATAAGAAGGCCATTGTCTTCTTCCGATCTCTCTTCGTCACGACCAAGCTGTTACCGGCGTGGAAATTTGCCAGCCAAGGTGCCGCCAAGAACTCACACCCCGCCCTAATTCCTCGATGCAGGATCCGGATGTCTGACCCCGGTAGGTCAAGGCCGGACCTGCTAAAAAATCCAATAGATGGAAGGAGAGATGCTGTAACGGAGTACATGTTCGGTGACCTTGAGGTGCCTGTAGGAAGGCTCTGCACCTCTGTAATTTATCGGAATGATTGCACGTTTCGCGTTGATGATGCAGAGTCCCTCCTGAGCTCCCGCTTTATGGGGGTCGATGAGAACTTCTTCAGGCCCTCTTTGCCGCAGCGCCAGCATGTAGCTGAGGTGGGCTCGCTACGGGACCATCGCCGTGGAGTAAGTGCCGGTGATGTGCAACAGACATATGGCAGCTTGTCGACGTTTCATGGCGACGGACCCCTGGGAGCCAGCCCGATATCCGCTCTCCGCGCTGTTAAGCCGCCTGGCTCGGACACGAGCTCTCCACCGGCATCACTACCTCCCCAAACCGATGCTGGGGCTGCCGCTCCTCATTCACTGCCAGCGTCAGGACGCGCATCTGCAGCGCGACCGACGGCGCGTGTCGGTGAAGAACGAAGAAGACCGTCCATATCATTCCAACCGTTCAAGGCCGGATCCCTGTCCGGATCCCCGGTCCCGCGATCAAGCGAGCCAGAGTCGCCTGCATCGCTCACCCGACCTAGTTTGCCATCTCTTCGCCAGCCGGGAAATCGAAATTCCCTGACTGCGGGCATGCCAGCTTCTCTTCGTGGCGGCCCGGCCGCTGCAGCAAACACTACTGAGACGCCAGCAGTTGGATCACCGCGGCCAGCGTCGGCTAGCCGGTACAGCAGCAGCTTTACGCACCGAAGGGGGCGCCTGTCGATTGGTAGCACGAGCCGAACGGGCGATGAGGAGCAGGGCAGCAGCGGAAGGCAGAGCTTGGCCTCGTCCATCGCACAGCCCGGATCTGGGTTCCTTGCCGAGGTCGGGGCCGCGAGCTATAGCTCCCTGCAGACCGAGGAAGACGACATTTCTGACTTCTTGAAGGCTCTGGACAGCAAGAAGACGCTCAAAAGCTTTGAGCCGACGAAGAAAGGAGAGTCGGCGACGAGCAGGACGGTGGCCCAGCTGTCCAAGTTCCACATGATGAGGGAGTCGAACAATGCTCTGACCGAGTCGATGACGTCCTCAATGCAGCTCAACCGTTCCTCGAGTGTCTCGAGCCGGCAGCTGGCAAATCTCACCGGCGTTGGCGGCACAGTCTCGGTATCTACCTCCTCTTCTCCCGGAAAGCCAGTGTCGCCGCATACGCCGCATACCCCCGCGATCCCTTCTCGCCTAAGTGAGAACTCGATCATCGACTACGCTCCCACGTACAAGAGAATAGCGCCGCCGGAGCGGGAGGCACAGCAGTCCAGGGCAGCGGGGTCTCAAAGACAGGGCCCTGCGACACAAGATGGCGCGACTGCAATCGATATTCCTCTGTCTCCCAGGCTCGGTACCTATCATCGACGATCGAGCTCCGTCGCTCAGCAAGTTCGAGCCGCTGCCGATGACGAAGAGGCCGATTTGCCTTTTGCCACCCACCGAAGTATCAGCCTTGGAGCTAACGATAGGGAACCGCCTACTCTGAGCGTCCTTTTGGGCCGACAGATGCGCATTGAGAATGGATGCCCTGGGCAAGAAGAGGACTTGTCCAGCGAGCTTCGACCGGCAACCGATATCCAGACGGTGGATTCGTCGAGTGTGATGCAACGAGGCTCGGTCAGCGACACGCCTCCAGACGGGTTCATTCAGTCGGCGACCTCGGGCTCTCCTTCTTTCCAGCGACGACGATATATGGGCATGGCTGGGGGCTCTCGAGGCAGCTTCACCGGATCGACCAGTAGGCTTGGCCGTCCCGACGATGAAGCCGTCGGTGAAGAGCCGTTGGTATTCACGCTTTCCGAGATGGATGCCTTGGGAAGACGAAGCTTGGAGGAAGGACGAGGCGCAGGCGGCTCGGCATCTGAGCGACCAGCCTTTGAGCCGCGAGGCACCACTCGAAGAGGATGGGCTGAGCATGATTATAAACCATGAGCATTCTAACCCTGCAAACTAAAGTTGATTGCTTTGATTGATTGACTACACAGATTGATTGATAGATTCGTCATTTTTGCTTGAAAAGCACAACTTGTCGGCTTCTGAGGCAGTATTTTTTTCTTTTTTTTTTTTTCTTTTTTTTCTTTTTTAATGGTTTCAATTGTTTTCTTCTTTTTTGGATACTTTGGTTCAATTTGATGGCGTTAATGGCATCTCCCATAAAAATGTGTCTTTTTCTTTCTCTCTTCTTATTTCTTGGATACTGGTTAACAAGGGAGCCTCCACAGTGGCATAGGGACTAGGAGTTTTGTTTTCTATCTTAATGCTTTCCCATCTGATACTTGCTCTTTTTCTTCTTCTCCTTCTTCTCCTTCTTCTCGGCGAGCGATGTGTATTCTTGACGTGTTGTTACTATGACTCTATTTTTTGGGACCCTGGCCAGGGGAGCCCGTGTATATATTCACAGGTGATGAAGTATGAACGAGGGGATGGGGATTCTGGATGGAGGCAAAGAAGCAAGCAGGGGAGATGCCAAGGTCTACGAGAAGTGCAGCACCGGAGGGTACATACATGGGGCCTCGGGGCAATGTAGATGATGGTGAACGCTTGTCGACTAGGTGTCGATTCCTCTACTTGGCCATATTTGTTTTCTCATAACTTTACATATAAAAATTATCTTACCTATTCTGGTGTATCGTATTATCTCGTGTGAACTAGCTGCTTGCTTTCTTCTGCACATTACTGAGGAGGTTTAGCTGTACAAGGAGCGTACATGTTACGGTGACTGCCATAAGGCACCATTTACTCGAGGCAAAGCGGTACAATGCCTCGCGATTGCCTTGTAAGAGCCTTGCAGCAGCGTTGATAAAATGCCTATTTTGCACCTCGCTGCTCGTTGTGGTATTACTGGGTACATGAGTTTTGTATCGATGGGGCGGAACGGGTAGGATGGGCTGTGGCGTTGCGTGGCGCGCGGCCAACCACGTAATGGCGGTGCTCAGCTGCTGAGCCCCTCCGCAGCAGGATGACGAACTTGAACGTTTGGGGAGCAGGCAAAGTGCTCTGAGAGCTCTGCTAGAGTACCCGTTTTTGGTCTGAGCTACAATGTAGATGCATAGACTGAAAATAAAGGAGGACAATATATCTAGGGGTTTGTGATTTGATTGATGTACCTTATTTGGTATATGCAGCGGAGCGCTGCGTCATCTGTTGGTACTGTATCGTCACTGCATTACTGAGAGAGCACCAGGCTGCCAGGCCAGGTACTTGACACTGGGGTACCTCGGGTAACGTTCAGCTGCGAGGGAGTACCTGACAGAGGTAACTCTAATCCACTCATTGGCATGAGGAGGAAAAGGTACACGCGCCCCCCATCCATTAGCCAGGCTGGTACATGCATGCCTGTACTAGGTGACAAGTACCTTACGTCGTACCTTATTTCATCGCCCTTCTCAAAACTCCAACTCGGCATCCCATCGATATTTCCTTTTCTCAACTCCAAAGCATCTACCGTCGCTACGCCCGTCGCCTGCCAACGCACCCCTATCGGATACGCAAACCAACAGCAAGCTCCTCTTCACGCGTGCGGCGATCGTCAACCGACAGCGACCAATCCCCGTGCGACCGCATCTAGAGCAACCGTCCCCGCCAGCGTCATACTTTGAGCAGCCCGCAGCCATGTTCCGAGCAGCGGCGGCTGGGCCGTTTGACGAAGTTGTCAGTAAGTGTGCTGCGAAAAGCTCAAGCAGCTGATACAGGCCCTTTCTTCCGCTTCGTTTTCATCTGCTGACGCTTCGCTACAGCCAAGGCGACTGACGAGAATCTGACGTCGGAGGACTGGGGCGCCATCATCGAAGTGTGCGACAAGGTGTCTGGAGACCCGAACGGTGCCAAGGAAGCCGTCCAGAGCCTGATCAAGCGGCTCGCCCACCGCAACGCAAATGTCCAGCTCTACACTCTCGAGGTTCGTCTTGGTTTCTTACCGTCTCTTATGAATAGTGACGTTTCCCTCCCCCCCCCGCTTGCGCTCCGAGGCAGCCCAGCTAACCCGCCCTTTCGCTCTCACCAGCTCGCGCACGCCCTGTGCCAAAACTGCGGAAAGCAGATGCACCGCGAAATCTCCAGTCGCGCATTCACCGAGGCCCTGCTGAAGCTCGCCAACGACCGGAATACGCACCAGCAGGTGAAGAGCAAGATCCTGGAAAAGATGCAGGAGTGGAGTGACATGTTTAGCAGTGACGCCGACCTGGGCATCATGTATGACGCATACTACCGGCTGAAACAAAGCAATCCTACGCTGCAGCCGCCGAGTGCGCCTCAGAAGCAGGGCTTAACCGACCTCGACCGACAGAAGGAGGACGATGAGCTGCAGATGGCCCTCAAGCTCAGCTTACAGGACGAGGAGCGCAAGAAGGCGAGTCCTGCGGCAACGACTTCACAGCCGGGATCGAGTGCACAGCAGCAACAGGCCACCCCCGCGTCTACTGCGGTGCCCTCGGGAACCACGGCCGCCACGGTGAGCAGGGTGCGTGCTCTGTTTGACTTTGTGCCCACCGAGCCCGGCGAACTAGAGTTTAAAAAGGGCGATGTCATTGCCGTGCTCGAAAGCGTGTATAGAGACTGGTGGCGGGGTTCACTCAAGGGAAAGACGGGCATTTTCCCACTCAACTACGTTGAGAAGTTGACGGACCCCACGCCGGAGGAGTTGCAGCGTGAGGCGCAGATGGAGGCGGAGGTCTTTGCCGAAATCAAGAACGTAGAGAAGCTTTTGACTCTGTTGAGCGCTTCGAACACGGGACCGCGAGAAGAAGACAACGAAGAGATTTCGGTACGTATCACCACTGCGGCGGAGGGCATCGAAATGTATCAAGAATAGGCTGCTAACCAGATCGTGCGACAGAAATTATACCATCAGACGCTCGCAATCCGTCCCAAGCTGATTAAACTGATTGAAAAGTATTCACAAAAGAAAGGTAATGATACACTGTCACATTGCCCTGAAATCATAACCGCGGCTGTTGTTGATCCTGGCTAACGAGCGACATAGATGATTTCACACAATTAAACGAAAAGTTCATCAAAGCGCGGAGAGACTACGAGGCTCTCCTCGAGTCATCAATGGCTCATCCGCCTCAGCCCAACTATCAGCAGTATGCCATGCGCCCAGGGCCCCAGGGTTACCCTCCTGCAGGAGCAGGCTATGCGCCCCAGCAGCAAGATCCCCAGAGATACTACACTCCTGGTCCTCAAGGTTCGATTTTCTGAAAGCCTGCAGGTGGAGAGTGAGAAAAAAAAGGGGCCTTCTCATCAGTTGCTAACCGTTGGTATAAGACCATCCACAGTACCCGCAGCCTTCTTCCCCTCCTCCTAATTTCCCACAGCCTGGCGCGCCGGCACAGGCTCCTCCGACTGCTCAGGCGCCGTTCTATGCTCCAGGTTCTGAGGCGGCGGCTCACATCGGCGGCAGGATACCCGTCAATGGCAGCCAACCCCCTCCGCTAAACACATCATCGCCACCTCCTCCGTCGAACTTTACGCCTTATTCACAGCCTCCGAATCAGCGTCCAACGAGTACGTACGGTGCCCAAGAATTAGCTACTTCCGTATACGATTCTCCTATTGCTCCCAACAACCCAAACTCGGCAGTCACATACTCCAGCTCTGTCTACTCTCAAGAGGGGCCTGCTATTCCCCATCCGAACGAGACCGAGCCTATAGCTTCATATACCACCACGCAGCAAACACCGTATCAGAGCTATCAGCCCCCACAGCAGGCTCCTCCTGCTCCGCCAGGACAGCCATCCTCCCAGCATCCTCCCAGTGTAATGACTCCTCCCCCACTGCACCCCAGCGGCTCTGCTTACGACGCTCGTCAGAGACTGCCCGGCCAACCGGGTGCGGGTTCCGAGCCGCAATATAGGCCTTATGTGCCTCCCGGCTCATCAGAGCCTAGTGCCCCGGCTCCGAACGACTATTACCGCCAGCCGGGTGTTTATTGAAATTTCAACAATGAGCATAATATGTTGAGATGTAAAGAGCTTGTGGTCTTTGGTGTGTATTAGGTGGTGTCAGGGTGGCGGTGTCTTTTTCTCTTGCGTTTCTTCTAGTTAGGAGAGGGGGACGCTTGGCTTTTTTTTGTTGGGCTAATGACCAGCGCGGCTTACGTGATGGCGAGAATATAACATGAGCAATGATGATTCCTATTTTTTGCATTTTTGATTTCATATCACCCATTTTGATATGCAGTAGTCTTCATCCATGTGGCCGTAGCAAGCTTATATCTGTTGTGACCTTTGTTCTAGGCCCGACCAAATTTGACTAATTCACAAAGGCGAGCTTACATTTCGGCATAAGTCCTCGTAAATAGTCCACCCTTTGATCAAGAAAGTTCTAGTGATGCCTTGGTTCCTTTCCAGACTCGAAGTCCCTTTTTATATGTCATAATCATAACCATGACCTGTCATGCTTCATGCCTGTTATACTCTTTACCACCGTCGTGCATACGCACTATTCTCCGGTCTCTGCACCCTCTTCTGCTTCGACTTCTGCATAAACGCCATCGCGTCTCTCGCCTTCCTGCGCTCATCCGCCGCAGCTTCGTCATACTCGCCGTAGAGGTCATCGCCGCGGCTGTGCGACGTGTGGATGGGCTTGAACAGGTCGATGATTTCGTTGAGGCCCAGCTTGAGGGCGCCCTTCTTGGAGCTGCCTTCGATGGTCTGCTCGGCGAGGAGCCGTTTCTTCTCCTGCAGCTTGAGGATGCCTTCTTCGACGGTGTGCGTGACGGTGAGTTTGTAGACGACGACGTCGACGGTCTGGGTCAGACGGTGGACACGGTCGATGGCTTGTTCTTCGACGAACTGTGACGGAAGAGAGGTTAGCGGACCTTTCTTTTCAAATAAAGGTATAGAAAGCAAAGGAGAATAAAAGGAAAAAAAAAACATACGGGATTCCAAAATGGCTCGATGATAACGACCCTCGTCGCGGCGGTCAAGTTCAAGCCCAAGCTACCGCACTTCAGACTGCACAGCAGCACTCTCGTCGACTTATCCTCACGCAGACTGCGCAGGCTTTCTTCTCGCGCGTCGTTCTTCATGCTGCCGTCGTAACGGGTGAATCGAAACCCTTCCTTGCGGAGGAACGGTTCGACCAAGTCTAGCATGGACGTAAATTGTGAAAACACAATGAATTTGTGCTCATGTGCCTCGGCGCGAAGCAGCTTGGTGAGTTCCCGAATCTTGGCTGATGAGAATATGTGCGAGCCATCTGGCGAGGACTCGTTCTCAGACGACTCATCTGAGTCATCGTCTTCAGAACTGGTCTCAGACCCTGAATCGGCATCAGACTCGGATCCAGCGTCAGACTCATCATCAGCACTGGAGATGGCAGCCTTGGAAGCCTCCTTCTTGTCCTCAAGCGTCTGAGCAGCCATGCTCTTTGTGATTTCGGAGATGGACAGGAGCGAATCATCGTCTGAAGCCTCATCTACAGACTTATATCCTTTCTCATTCCTAGCGACTGAATCATCCACCACAAAGCTGCTGAGGTTGCTTCTATCATCATCATCTTCTTCTTCTTCTTCATCTTCCGAATCCTCGGACCCTAGAGAATCTCCGCCACCTTCTGCATTCTCGTCTTCTTCTCCTCCAGCCTTGCCAAGCCGTAGGGACCCTTGTTCGTTTTCTGATACAAGCCAGCTGCCCTCATCTTCTTCCTCGTCTTCGCTATCGACGATGGCATTGCGATTTCGATGACGACGAGTCTTTTGCTTTGGCTCCTCATCCGTTGTTTCCTGTTTCGTGTTCTCTTGTAGTGCGGCACCTTCGCCATCTTCGTCCTCACTGTCGACGATGGCGTTGCGATTTCGAGGTCTCCGAGCCCTTTGCCGAGGTTCTTCATCTTCCTCTTCCGCCTGGTGTTCGCCCTTCTTTCTCTGGCGTTTATCGACTTTCTTACCGCGGTTCTTCTTGGATTTAGATGACGTCTTTTTTGCAGCCTTTTTTGGCTTCGTCTTCGGCTTCGTCTTCGGCATCTCTTCGCTGTGGAAAAATGCCAAATCCGAGGCACATTCAGCACAGTTATCTTTACCCGCGTCGTGTTCGCTCTTTTCTACCGGCCGGCCACAGATGCTGCAGTGCTTTGTACTTATCCCCATACCCGAAAACAAGTCAGCCATAGAGTCGACGTCCGCGTCTTGCTGCTTCTGGTTTGAAGAGTCCGTCGACAGCGCGTCTTTGTCCTCTCCCAGCTTGCCCTCGAGTAGTTTGGGGTGGTTACACGCCTGTCTCAGACGCAGCAGTAGGGTGAAAGCGTTGGCATAGCTGATCTTCTCTCTCATCATTCTTGTCATGCTTTGATCGGCACGAGCCTCCAGTTTCTGGTAAAATTTCCGTTCGACGGGAGATAGCTCGGTAGCAACGGTAACCACTTTGCGATTTGTATGTCTAAATCCATTTATAGAGGCGGCGCCATCGGCGGATGGCACTCCGCCAGGGACAAGCGCGCCCTCTTTCTTCAGTATCTCCTTTGTTCGTCTTTTCATAAAACAGCGTAGAAAGCTGTGAAGTCGTCGGAGGGCAATGTGGCCTTTGCCGCCCTTTAGAGGTAGCTCAATCTGATCCTTCCACGCTTTGATGTCATCGTAGGGCTTGATGCGGAGAAATTTGACGAGGGACTGCAACTCCTCAAGGTTGTTCTGCATGGGCGTACCTGAGAGACACCAGCGATACTCGGATCGTAGCGCGCAGCACGCCTTGGTGGCCTTTGCATTGCGATTCTTAATGGTGTGTGCCTCGTCTAGAATGACGCGCCACCAGTGAAGTCCAAAGCAGCCTGACTTGGCATCACCGAGCGACTTTCCATGCTCGGAGACGAGGATTTGGTAGGTTGTAATGACTACGTCGTACGACCTGAGATCTTGGGAGTTCTTCGTTCGCTGCGGACCATGGTGCACCAAGACCTTGAGTCCATGTGTCGGGAGCACTTTATCTTTCAATTCCGCCTCCCACTGTCGTATCAATGCCAACGGAGCAACGACCAGAGTCGTCTTGTCGATACCCTGGAACTGCTTCTTCCAACCTTTTTCGTCCTTCTTTGGCTTCTGGTTGAGGAGAATGAGGGAGATTGACTGCAGCGTCTTGCCCAATCCCATATCGTCCGCAAGTAGGCCCCCCTTGGGAACGGTTCCCTTCTTCACCGGCCCGAGTTCGCGGCCACGCATCCAGTTGACACCCTCCACTTGATGAGGAAGCAGTTGTACCTTGAGGCCCTCCAATTTACCATCCTTGCCAATGATTTTCGAGTCCTTGACGGCTGAACTATCATCCTTGGAGCTCTTCTCTGGTGCTGAGGAATCTTGTTTCCCATCTGCTTCCACCCCCTCGTCGTCATCGCCCTCCATGCCTCCCTCCAGCAATGCCTTGAGATCCTCGCTGGCCTTGGCAGGGTCGGTATAAAACACTTCGTCCGCATAGCGAGAGACTTGTGAGATCGACGTTGACGCTGACGTTGACGCTGAACCGGCCGAGCTGAACACCGGCAAGGGGGGTGGTCTGCGATCCTGGTAGGTGGGTGCCCTGGGGCCGGAAACTCGATTGTCGAGATGGTGTTCGGGGCGGGTCTTTTGACGGATGAAGATGTCGGCTTTCTGCTTACGAGAGGACATCATCTTGGTCGGGTGCCCAAAGGTTGGGTGTGCCGTTGCCGATGCGAAGACATCGCCGGTCTGGGCTCGGACGTTGCCTTTGAGAGAGGACCAGCCGCTGATCAAGGCAGAGATGTCCGTGTCGCTTTCGGGAGACTTCTCTCGTCTGCTGCCGCCGTCATTGGCATCGGCAGCCCGCCGCTGCTTTGGCGGCGCCTGTTCCTTGACCATGTTGATCGAAAGGCAGATGGAACAAGGATACGGAGGGGGACCTCTGATGCTAGGGTTGCGATTTGTGTTGGATGGTGGAGGGGCAGCCTTTTTGGAGGGGTCCTGTCCTGCTGGGGTGAATCAATTGGGCCTCAACTTTTGGGAGAGAAGCGATGGGTGAATAAAAAGAAATTGCCCCCCCAAAACAATAGAGTCGACAGCGCTTCGATTTTAAATGTAAAACATGATCCAGGTTGCCTGTTGCATTCTTTTGCCGTTGATTCATGCAATGCGTGCAGTTTCAACAGGTGGCACCCACAGACATGTGGTCCATTGTTCACGATTATTTGGTACCAAATACTTTTACTCGCCTCTGCCTAAACTGTCTCCAAAGCAATAATAATATTACAAAGTAAATTTTTGGCCGGATAAAACGCCCATGACATAATTGCCCCAGCAACTGGCTTCGCTTGGCTAAGCGCTTCGCGTTTGGTTGGTCTTAAGGTGCACTGTGATAAACAACGAGAGCTCCGGAGCTCACACAGTGTTTACAGTGCGGCTCGGCTCACGGGGCACTGAGGTCCTATCTCGGAAAAGCAGGGTGATATTATAGCAAAGCCAAAGTTGCTACAAGCTGACTGAGCTGTCCGAGATACTTCATATTGCTTGAATTCTTCCAACATCTCATTAGGAGGTAAGAGGTAGGCAAGTAGATAGCTAGATATGTAAAAATAGTTTCTGTTTGACTATGCCTAAAGCTGGTTTCCGAGAGGACTATCTAAAGCAGACAGATGGCTTCAGAGACATGAAAATGCGTACCACATCTGTAGCCCATTCATCTGTCTTCCTCTTCGAGTCCCGCATCTCCTTCTCATGCTGACCTCCCATATCTTCTAGCCATTACCCATTCTACATCTACGAGCAAGAAATTCCGCCGCCCCAGTTCAGCCTCTAGTAGACCAGCTTGAAGATGTCGTTTCGGACGACGAAGCCGGTGATCTCGCCTCCAGGGCCCTGAGTGACGCTGACCTTGAAGATCTGGACAAAGTTTATCAGGTTCTCGTCCTCATCAACCTAGGAGCACATGTGTTAGCGACACCACCACTCTAAGCTTTGAATCATGGAAACACCATATACCTTGAGCTTTCCTGTTACCAGGATAAGGAGGTCGCCAGAGGCGAGCTGGGCGTCGAGGGTGGACAGCTGGTGACCGCTCATCTTGAAGGGGAGGCTCTATACGGCAGTCAGAAGACATCTTTCCCACGAGGTACAGCAAAAGGGCCAGGCATCATATATATACCGTCAACTTCTCTAGAATGGCGTTGGCGCCCTCGAATTTCTGGGACTCAAAGGTCAAGACAGAGTCGGGGGCCTTTCAATGTCACGTTAGCCGGGGGAAACGAAGCTTCCTCTCCCTCAATGTTGCCCGAAGCAAGCTTATAAACATACGTAGACGGCTGAGAGGCCCGCAATGTTGGTGCTAATTCCGGTGTAGTAGCCATTGACAAACTGCTCTGTTCGACACAAACATTTCGCGTTAGAAAAGATCGGGCTCAAAGGCAGCTGGATCGCATAGACATACTGGCGATTTCCTCGAGGTCTGTCGCGGTTTTGCGTCATTAGTTTTCGCTCCGGCGCATCGATAGAGGGGCTTTTCCAAGAGTCTTACTAGCAGCCATTTTGACGGTCTGTTTCCTGCTCTTTCTTGAGAACTGAAGATGGCGATTTTAGGCGCTGAGGTTACCGAAGAGGTGAGGATATTCGAGAAACAAAAGGAGGGGTATATATTCGCAGTTGGGTTTATCGCAAAATGTGCCCAAGGCTGTGAAGACGATAAACGCAAGGAGAGATGGTGGGGTTGGTGAGGGACACACAGTGCAAACATGTTTTTTTTCCTCATGTGCCATGTCGTGCTAAGCGGGCAGCTGCACCGTATAAATGCATACAGCTGTGGTCTAGCTGAATAGGCGCATAACGGGCAGGTAGGGAGCTCCAGTAGAGGGGCGCATGCATTAAAAAGGTAGCTCCCTATATCTTGAGCTGCCGGAGGAAAAAAAAAAAAATTAGCAACTTCAATTGAGACAAGACAGAAGTTCTTCAATGCTAGGTTTTGCTTAGGGCTCAACCGACGAGTCTGCCACTCGCTCTTGATGATCATATCGCCAAGATCGCTCCATTGAATTGGCATGAATCATTTGGTAAGTTTTTTTTTTCTTGGTACAGAGACACCTCTCTACCCGTTGAATCCCACCTTTCTTCATGATGATAAAACTTAAGAACGGCCAACTGAATCTACATGTGGACATTCTTAATCACCAACTTTTTTGTCTGACACTTTTACTCTTTTCACATTCATTTCTATCATCTCGTGTTCTTGACGAAATGAGCAACCGCTAACAGGATTGCAATTACAGCCAACTGACACCGCTTTCGTCTCTTTCTTTACACGACTCTTCTAAACAATACTTTACCTTCAAACATGGGGTCTACGCGATCTACCCACTCAATCTCTACCCCTGACACCTTCCCATCGACACCTAGCCTAAACTCTGCCGCTACGAATTCTTTGAATTGCATGCCAGAGTACGTCGATGTCGGTAAGTATACGATCCAATGATCGCCTGTAACGTGATAGAAGTGCATTGAATAATTCCACGTCGTCTCCGGGCGATCAGCCACGAGAATCCTCTCGTCCGGCTCATCTGGGTGAGCTTCCTCCCGGAGAGTAATATTGCCGTAGCCAGGGTCGTAGTACGTGCCGACGAGCTCGCTCGAACCCACTGTAGAGGGTAACACAGGATCCGGCCTGTCGGGATAGAGCACGTCCACCGCATTCTCATACATCCGGGTCAGGCTGCTATTCGTTCCTTTCCACCTGTTTCACGTCAGTGAGCCTGTCACGCCCCATGCAAACATAGACTTACCTGGCATCAAAGTCAAAGCGGTCAGCCTGGGGAATGCCCAGCTTATCATCGATGAGCTTCCATCCAATGACTTCCTCCACCGCGTTTGACGACAACGCTGTATTCGCAAACAGCACTACTCCATACTTGACGTCCGGGAACCAATATACTTCCGCTCCATAAGCGTGCATTCCTCCGCTGTGTGTGTACACCACATGGCCGTGGTGCACACTCCTCAACCAGCCCAGTCCGTAGAGCAAGACGTCGTAAGCAAAGACGGGAGAGCTGTTCCATATCGTTCTTGGTTTTCTGATATCCTTGTGCACGTCCTCGGAGAGAGGCTCCGACTGATGGATTAAACACTTTACCCATTTGGCGTAGTCGAGAACATTGGATATGACGGCTCCCGCTCCACTGACCTCCGTCACCGGCATCAGAGGCACTTCGTCGTATTTACCCTCCTTGAGGTCCCAGTAATACCCCGTGGCGATGTGCTCAGGCGCATCTATGGCATCCTGTACATCAAACTGCGTCGAACGCATGCCCAGGGGCTCCCACAGCGTCTCACGGAGCACGTCGCCGAGCCACTTGCCTGTGATGGTCTCAATCACATGCGAGAGGGTCACATACATCATGTTGCAGTAATACGGCACCGTTCGGGGCTCCGCCGTCAAGGGCAGGTTTCTCAGGTTCCGAACAATGTCCCCCGGCGTCACCGTCCTCCCGTTGGCCACCCGGAGAGAAGACCGGTCATGACGGGCCATGCCGGTTCGGTGCCCGGCGGCATCCTCCAAGGTGACGTGGTTCGTCGCCCACTCGTCCTGCAGGACGAAGTCGTCGCGGATGATGGACGAAATGGGAGTCGACCAGCCCTGCGACAGGGCAGAATAGTTGCCGGAGTGAATCAAGGCGGATAGGACGGCGGCCGTCTGCGCCTTGCTCGTTGAAGCGCCGTACCACAGCGTCTCTGGCGTGGCCGGAATGTCTGGCAACGTCGCATATCCATAGCCCTGGAACAAGACATGTCAACGCAATACTTTTTGATATCAGATACACATCGACAACTAGGGTTACCTCGGCGTATACTTCATCCCCATCAATCACAGCGACCGCCAGCCCAGGAACCTTCCATTCGTCCAACTTCCCAAGCACAAATTCAGAAAACTCCGCAGTAAACGGATTCCCACCCGCGACCGAGCCTTTACTCGAAATCGGCTTCTGTTCATACGCATATGCCGCTCCACGACCGTGGCCGCGCGCTGCAATCACAGCTCCAGCGAAGCTGACAACACCAAGCAGACGTCCGACTCGCCCCATGGCGGCGCGTTCAATTGATTGGTATTTTTGGGTGGAGGATTCTTTGCTATATGGAGATTTACTAGAGCCACCACATTGTGAACTGAGCCTGACAAAAAAAAAAGGTAGGAATGAATAGTACTGCCGGCCTTTTCTTAGAGTAAACGAAAGTCAACGGTACCCCGCCTCTTACTAAAAACGCATGACGAGTTGATGAGCAGATCATAAAACACCCAGGACACAGGACCTGTAAGTTGATACAAACCCCTGAAGCTCATCACTCAATCTTTCGTCCAAGGCAGTGACAGACCATCGTTGCCTATTGAGAGACAACCCATGATTCCTCTTGAGGCAGAATGCAACGCTCGAGTGAAGCAAGACATGGCAACCTTTTTGCTTCTTAAATGACACGTTCTGATCCAGGAGTTTCATACAGACTTGATTCTTGATCACACCTTTTTGACCATGTTTTCACTATTTTTCGAACACGCTCCAAAGATAGCTACGAGCATATGCTAGCCGGCTGTTGGCCTCTGTAGACGCACAAATGTGCCGGCAAGCTAAAAAAGGGGGGGAAAGCTGGAGTCAACATGGAGCTGAAACCACATCACTGCTAGCATAGACCAAATGATACAAAACATGCTTCTTATTTCTCACGTATTCCTAGAATAGGGGAAGAGTAAAGTCGACAATCTGCATCGCTGAAAGCAAGACGGCATTTCCGGATACAGATGTCTCATCGAGCTTGAGCCCCCCCCCTAAAGTAGTCCAGTTTCTCAGCATGTCCATGAAGGATTTGCATGACTGAGGGCTGTTGAAGAGCAAACATGGCCCCACAGACCATCACCGTTTTCTATAGTCAGATAAACGCAACCAACCATACCCCAGCTCCGACCGGGAGCTCGTCAGAATCCTCTTCGGACATTGCTTATACAAGAACCGGTGGGAGCATCTCAAGACTACCCGCCGTTCCTGTCCGCACTTTAGCCCAATAACCATGCAAAATATTGCATCATCAATCGCTTTCAGCAAATCGCTCGTACATCGTGGTCCATTTCCATAAGGCGTAGTCGTCAAAAGACCTTGTCCGTTGTTTTCAGCCAACCCAGGGTCGCGCTCTTTCATGCCTTCGCTTGGTCGTTCCAATAAACAGGTGATTAAAAAGAAAATCTCGTATTTATAGCGTCATGCTCCAGCAAGTCTACCACTGCAGCTAGAGTTCCTCTTCTTCGTCTATTTTGATTTCTGGCTTTGTGACAGTAGCAGTGGCGGTAGCAGTAGAAGTAGCAGCTTCTTTGCTTGGCGACTCGGCATTGTCTGAGACAATAGTTCCCAGAGCTGCGCTCAAGTTTTGCGTAGTGGAGAACCTATCACCAATGTTGGGCTGATCCACGCTTGGCCTCGCCTTCTTAAGCGGGCTTCCAATCATGGCCGCGGCCAAAGAGTCAAAGTTGGCCTGAAGACTTGAGTTGGCACCTGTTGCCGAGCCCGCTGATAGTCCCTGGTCAGCAGGAGAATCGGTCCGTTGAGATGTTTCCGGAGTGGAGGTTGCGTCCGGTTCGGCCGAATGTGCCCTCTTAAGCTGTTTGGTACATCATGTCAGCAACATCAATCAATAGACCGCTTGAGGCGGGAGGGAAACCATACGTGTATGCGGTTGACACCGTCTGCTAGTTCGCCCTGGAATTTTGCATCCTCGGGAGCTAGTTTGGAGTTGGTCTCCTTGTCGTCTGCCTCATCCATCTTGCCGATGATTTCGTTTTCGTCTTCGTCGTCGTCGCTATCGTCGGCAACGTTGCCATTGCTCTTCTTCCTGGCCTTTCTCCGTCGCGCCTCTTCCGCTTCTTGATCCCGGAAGGCAGAGAATCCGACTGTACCTCCGGCCTTTAGAGGGCCGAGGTTAGAGAAGTCTATCTGTCCCGAACGTCGTTTGGCCGAGAGGGGAGTTTGCTGAGAATTCTTTGACGACTGAAGAACACCAATCTTTTGCAGTTGTCCTGTCGGGTAGATTAGTAATGGGTCTTTGACTATGAAGCAAAGAAAAGACAAAAAAAAAAAAAAAAAAAGAATAGATAAGAATGATTTTAATCGTTGAAAAACCACGATACTAGAAAACGGAGGTAATAAAAGAAGAGCTAGAGCTTACTTTCGCCACGGTAAAAGAAGGTAAAGGTAGCATAGGGCTTATCGGGCCCGTCAATACCAGTCACGGTTTGAGTGCTGATGGTCTTGGGATCGAGCGTCTTAGGCTTGGCGAAACTCGTAGTGTGCTCAACATCTGCGTCGATCCCGTTGCCGTTCTCATACTCATCGTCTCCGTCGTGAGCGTCAAACTGCGGGGAGTATTCTCCCTTCTTGATCTCGCCAGAGGCTAGGACACGGAACATGGCGACCTTGATCTGGCCCGTCGCCTCAGGGGGCTCGTCGTCATCATCGGAGAAGGAGTCGGAATCGTCATAGACGGGCTCGATCGGCGAGGTCTCGTCGCCGTATCGCAGAGTGCCTTTTCGGCCCTCCGTGTCCATGCTGGAGTTTCCTTCCAGCGTTGCAGCCTGTCGTCGCCGCCTTCTTTCGAATTTTTGACGCCGCTTCTCCAGCTTTTCCGCAGCATCGTGTCCCTTGAGGTCCAGGCCGTTCAGCCAACGCTCAAGACCGACCTCGCGGAACAGAAATTCGCGTTCGGCCAGGCCACCACCTTCGGAGTCGGGGACCTGGACCCAGCGGCTATTGACCCAGGTCTCCTCGCCAGGCCGCAGCAGAGTGGCAACCTCTTCCTTGGCCCTTCCGTCAAAGTAAATGTAGGCAGCAATCGTCTCGTTTTCGGAGTTTGTCAAGGGCATGTAGGGAGCGACAGCCCCAGCAACCTTTCCACGCTCATTCTGGGAGCCGGAGTGGAGCCCCCCGACGAATTGCGGCTTCGGGTACGGGTTGGACTCCGACGGCTTGGGGGCAGAGTACGGGATGGGGAGGCCGGGCGTCAAGAGCGTTATGGAAATGGCAAACTTGGCGGGCTCTGGCTTGTTGCCGGCGGTTAAGGTTGGCTGCGGCACCGGGATGTAGGTGCTAATGCGGGACAGCCTCGACTGCTTCTGTATTCCGTACTCGGGTAGCGGAGCAGAGTTCGCATGGATGCTCACCGCAATACCCTTGAAGCAGGGCATGGTGACGAAGAGCCGAATGCTGTTTGCGGGCTCGAGCGTATATGGGCAGTGGGTTTGGCTTGGGTTTTGGCAGAGCTGGTGGCGTTGGGAGACGAGGGAGAGTTGTTCAAAAAAGAGGGCGGTGGGGGAGAACAAGTCGAGTTAAGCTTGCCGATTCGAAGCTCCCGGTTCACCAGCTAGCATCTCATGTGACGAGCAGAAACGGCGTCAAGGCTGTTACGTGCTTTGCGCAACGAAGGGTGTAGAAGAGGAATAAAAGAGCAACAGGAGAAGAAGAAAAAAAGAAATGAGTTGACCTTGCGGTGACCCAAAAATCATTCAAGAGATCACAGCCAGGGCGTCTTCCATGACTTGCTAAGCTGCGACCACAATAAAATAGGTAAGCACCCGAAGACGGTCTCGTCAGTGAATGGCGGAAGGGGGGGGGGGTTTGGTTGGGGCCCCTCTGGGGGGGGGGGGGGATCATCCGCCGCCCGCCATAACGGATCATCTCTGGGTCCGAGGCGCTAATGGCTCTGGCCCGGGCCAGCTCTTCCATTATTTTTTTGGGCACCAGCTGCACCTGTTGTCACGGCCGCCTCATGCATGAATGCCACAAATCAACTGCCAGGTTTACGCCTCGAGGATGGACCGCATGCGCTGGCACTGACTCGCAGCTACGGGCTTTGTTGTGCCCTAACTCGGTCTTTTCTGCAGGGATCTCTCTAAATTTTTTCTGCCAAGTGGGATCAATCTGTTCAGTGTCCGCTGTCTCATAGCTGGCACCCGCTAGATCATGCAGCTACTAGAGGTACCTCCTCTAGGGTCTGGTGGCGTCCAGAGCACCGCCTACTAAGGTATTTTATTTACCTTTGGTACCTTATCTCCTGTGCCTGTCAGCCCAGAGGTGGGAGACTGCATTCAAAACAGCACCAGATGGGCCATCGTTAGCCCTACACTCAGGGGCCTCTAATGATAAAAACCCTAGTAGGGGTTCCATAGGGGTAGGCATCGGCATCTTGCATGGCGGTTTTGAACTGAATCTGGTCAAGGGTTCCCGACGAGGAGGCACTAATCATTAATTGCTGGAGATTTAAATAATCAAGAATGAGGTCGCTGGCAGAGGTGCTAGCCGCTGCCCTATACGTCCCGTACATGATTGCTGTAACTGTTTACGGGACCCAACCTGCTATGAGACAAAAATTAGGATTACCTGCAGCGCAAATTAATCATCTGATGCTACCTGATGCTAAACAACACTGATTCACCTGGGTATCTCGTAAATGTCAGCACGCCCGCTACTCTAAGCGCGAACGAGAGGTTCTTCTGCGAAGGCTCTCGCTCCCTTCGCCGCTATAGCTTGTACCAATGCCCGAGTCCCCATGTAGTTTGTCCTCGACATCCTCCTCTTCGTCATCAGCCTCCTCTCCAGCTATGGGAATCTCGTGGAGCGGCTGCTCGTGCTCCTCTTCCTTTTTCACACCCGGTTCGTGCTTCAGAGCAGGCTGCTTCCCATAAGTGGGAAATTGCTGCGGGTAGTCGGATGTGTCGCCCCCGTTGTTTTCACCGTCTGTGCCGGTTTGGCCCTCGCTAGTAGACTGGTGCAGCTTTTTCTGACCTTTGGCCCGCAGTTTGCCAGAGGATGACCCCATCGTAGAGCTAAGAACCGCCCAAGCAATGCTCATGAATACCAGTTCGCAGATCCAGAAAAGTAGCGTAAAGGTAACGAAAGTCAGAAGACGATAATGAAACATGAGCCAGCGAAGGCCGCTCAGCTGTGCAGTCATTGTAAGTGAGGCGCTGTAGATCTGAATGTCCTGTCCTGCCTCTACCTCCACGTACGCCGAAGTAGGTATCACGGAGTCCGTTGAGAAGACGACTCGTTCAGCCACCGGTATCTTCATTGTGCAAGTCTGCGCGGTTGGGACAATCAGATAATAGAAGAGGAAGAGGATACGCGAGGCTAAAGACACCACAGGGTCGATGAACGTGAGCAAGGCAGGTCTGCGCGAGGTGAAGAGTACAGTGCTCTGCTCAAATTTGGAATGGTCGTTGGCGAATTTGCGCGCGCTATCGGCCAGACTGCCGCTATTCGGGGCGTCAAGTAGATATAAGCTAACCATGAAGTTGCCTCGTTCAACATTCGGAGGCGACCGCGGCATAGAGAGAGTGACGGATATGTCGTAGTCTTGCTGCGACTTCAACATCGGTACGGCGAGCGCTGCGACGCCATATGGATTGGGACTCAACCTGCCGCAAAAAAGGTACTCAGCAATTACCGCGTGCAACATCTATAAGGCCCTCATAGACCTCTTGAGTAGGGTATATACCCATATTGGAGGTGCACCGGCGTAGTGACAAACTGATCCGGAACAAAATTTCGGAAAAAGAGCACAGAGGCAACAGCCGCAAGGCAAAGTAATGTGACTGCTCCGGACACGAGCAATGCCACGTTAACAACGGCCCTCTGCACAGGCTTCGAAGTCACGACGCGCGCGGTCTCTTGGAATGTTTCCTGGCGCACAGCAGCTACCGTTAGCTCGATGAAAGCCAGAATGAGCAGGAGTAGGATAATAGGGAGGCAAAATACCATGGTGGGGGGCTTTTTAGGAATTGAACCATTCCATAGACCATCGGGGGTCCTTTTCAAAAAGGTAAATCGGCTTTCATGAAGCTCTAGCAGAGCGCAAAAAAGCATATGTATGGAGTGCTCTTGAAGGTTGCGCTCCGTGGCATTCCTTGGGAAGTTGTTGACATGCACCGGGCGCATGTGATCAGCATGACGTCTTAGCCGATAGCGGTGGTACGGGACACCATCTATGTGCTACGTGCCCCTGAAACCATAGGGCTGTTTCCCGCAACAATTAATAAGGTACCTTATGTAGAGGCCTACAATGGACTGATAGGGCTAGAGGCCAGAGTACTAATGTTACAGGTACCAATATTACCAGACTCATCAGGGCAACGAGGTACAATACAATATGAGGGCAATAAATGGCACCCCAAGTACAGCACGGAAAGCCTATAGTCTGAGATTAGATAAGGTACCTAGGTACTATGTGAAAGTAATTTCATGCTACTACCTCACCTAGAAAGAAGGCCTCAAGAGGTTCAATATCCCTTTTGGAACAACAATCAGTATGCTCTTGGTAGTCTCTCGGGCAAAGTCAAACAGATAGAGGCCAAAACAATACACAATACACAATACACAATCCGTCAGCGATAATTAATGAGTAACTAACTGAATGAAATTCAATCACGCAAACAAGAGAGTATCAACAATCGCACCAATAATAACAGCATAAAGCGAAAGCATAAACAATCGGGTCCCAGCCTCCTTGCTAAGATGGCACAATCATCAAGTCATGTACACCCAAATAATCCATCAAAAACAACTTCGTCGTCGTCGTAGTATGTACCAATCCAAAGACATGGGACCAAAAAACAGAAAAGATCAGTCTCATCATATAAAAGAATAACCACCCATAGGTTATCCGTCGGCCACTCAACAAGGCTGGAGGTAGTTGCTCGGGACCAGCCCAATTTGGCCATTTCCATTGTGAACCTCTGCTTCCCACCAGCCATCATCTTGATGACGGTAGACGGCGAGGTAGTCACCCTTGGCGAAGCCCAGCTCCTCAGGAATGGCCGCTTGATACATGTACATTGCACGTGCTAGAATAGAATCCATGTCAGTCATTTATTATTTCGCCAGAAACTGCAAAGGTCAGAGAAAGGGCATATTAAATCATACCCATATGTAAGATCGGTCGACCATCTCTAGAGTACTGTCTCGATGGATCGGCCACGCTCCTGCTTCGCTGATGGCCTCCTTCGTATAACCCCATGGCACGCGATTCCGGTCTCGCGGAGCCTCGGCTTCTCGTTGAGCCGTAGCGATCATCGCCGACGGGAGCCAGCTGAACCGCCATCTCGGAACCGCTATAGCTGCTCTGTGGGCGATATGGAGACGGAGAAACGCCCCTAGTCGAGCCTCTGGTCGATCCGTGAGGGGACGACTGTCGATAGTACCCCTGGTCAGAGACTCTCTTTTGCGACAAGCTAGTCTGAGAAGCGTTCCGTTGATGATCATAATAAGGATTCGGCGACGCAGAATGACGTTCCGTCTGTCGGGGATCATTGCTCATTCGTCGTTGAGGCTGGGGAGATGCACCTCTGGTAGTGGCTGGAGAGGTCGAGCGGGGTGCGTCATTGCCTCGAGTGCCCGGTCGAGAAATAGGAGACGCCAAGCTGCTCACAGATCCTCTACGGCCGCTGTCGCCGAAGACGCTCCTCGCCTGGCTTGTCATCTTTTGAGTGGCCTCCTTCATGGCTTTGGATGTCACGGCCGGAGGTGGGACGCCGAGCCTGGTCACTTGGGTTTGAGCTTGATACGAGGGCGGAGGCGTACCGCGCGTGGTAGCGGCAGCATCATGGCTACCGGGGGCCGGGAAGGCTCGGGTCATGGCAGCCTCAGAACTCGGCACGGGAGTGGAAATTCCATGGTAGTGATCAGCAGACATCCTGACAGAAGCTTGCTTACCCACGTTGACGTTCTTGAGTTCTGCCAAGGCAGCCGCAATTGGGTCGGCCTGCTCTTTTTGAGGTGACTGCTGAGCCCCCCGTCGGCTCGTGTCTGGCGTCGTGACGGGGAGAACATTCTGCCCAACGCCGAGAGCCAAGCTTGCGTTTGCGTCGATAGGCTCCGGGCTAGCAGTCCGTTCCTTCAGCAAATTTCGGGTCTGCACTTCGTTGTTTCCATAAGGCTGAGGTCGGCGCACGGGGCTCGTAGACGTTTGGGACTGTGATGGGTGCCAGGTGTTCCTGTTGCTAGGTGGCGCCGCAGCCGCTGCCGCAGCAGCACCTTGCAAATCTTTTGTACTCTTGCGCCTGAACGGGCTGTGGTTCTGGAAAAACCCGCTTCTCTTCTTGAGCACTCTCTTGTCCGGGCTTGAGGCGGGTGCCGGATCTTGCTTGACCGGGGATGTCTTGCCGCTTGGCGGCTCTTGGCTGGAAAGCGACGTAGGATCGGAATACTCGCTACGAGAGTCCCGGCTGGACGGCCGGGCAGATTGGATCTGCGTCTGCGAACTGTTAGCTGACGGGGGGCCGGGGCGGTAAACCATGTTCATTCCATCCTTTTGATAAGGGTCATGAGGAACCACGGCCGCTGGAGCTTGCTGAAGAGCCTCATAGGGCGATGGGGGCTGCGACGCTGGTTGTGACCTTCGAAACTGGTCTTCAGCAGCTGGAGGTTGTCTGCGATGCTGCTCATCAGCCGCAGGTGGCTGTTGCCGGCGATAGGGGTCATCCGCCGCTGGCGGCTGCCTTCTATACTGGTCTTCCCCGGGGGGTAGCTGTCGGCGGTATGGATCGTCCGACACAGGTTGCTGTCTACGATACTGGTCGTCCACTGCCGGTGGCTGTTTACGGTATTGATCATCCAGGGACGGTCGCCCCGAAGGCAGTAGCTTCTGAGGGCTCTTTTGGGGCGTCGCCGCACCCTCACGGCCCGATGGTTTGGCGGGAGGTCTGTGGGCCAAATCGTTTGCCAAAGCAGAGTCCGGGTCGTGGTGTGATTCGAATGTAGAAGGCTGAGGCGAAGACGAGCGGAATGCCGGATTGATACTCCGGGGGAATTGCGCCACGGTATAGTTTTCATCTTCGGATATCTCAGAGTTGGTATCGTTCACATCGCCACGAACAAAGTTTATGTACTTGGGCGCCTCAGGGATCTCTTGACCAGTTCCTCGCTCATTTATAAAAGTAATGATATCCGTCTCCACGTCCATATTTTCCAAAGAGAGTCGGATCTTTTCGCACGATGCGTCGTCGCTGACACAAACCGTCGAGGCAATATTGGCAAACGTCCAGAGGCTGTTCTTGGTAAAATCAAGCCGTTCTTCCTCAAGGTCTTGGAATTTGTCGGCAGCGGCCTTCCATTCTCGATTCCATCGCACCGTGGTTTCTTCTAGCACCTTGACGGCATTTTCGTACTCTGTGTTGGACGTAGCGAGGCTGATCTGCGTCTTCTCCAGCTTGGCCTTGTTCCGACGCTCTTCCTGGCCCATGACCATATGGCCTTGTGCGAGATAACCTTTAATTTTCAAGCATTCTTGTTCGTACTTGTCCCGAGTCTGGGAGTGACCCGTCAGCTCACATCCTAGCTCGTTGGGGGTTGCATCTTGGTCCCTACCTTGTTCACTTGGTTCGTTTGCTGCAATTTCACCTTGTGCAGCTTCTCAATTGTATTTTGTACAATCTTTCGACGCTCCTTCATTCCCCCTGCGAAAGCCGCCAGTGGTTCCTCGAGCTCTGTTTTCATTTGCGCGGCGACGGCTTGGTGTTGTTTGGCCATGGACTCGAGCTCACCGCGGACAGTGTCCAAAGAGGCTTTCAATGTTCCAGTCTCCTGAGATCCCAAGAGCTTTTTGCTGAGGTTCAGGAGTTTCCGAGAGTAGTCATCTTCAATCGAAGCTCGTGCTGTAGGTTCCGAGGTGTCAGCGTCAGAGTGCAAACCCATAGGCTGGGCTGGTGTTCCTCTCACCGCCATAAAACGACCTGAGCTCATCGCACGTTTGCTTTGAATTTATCATTCGTCCGATAAGGGTGTTGACGCCGGCATCGTCCTTGCCCCAAAAATTGTTGGCAACTGCAATCATATAAGTAGCTGTCAGCATGGGTCATCTGCTCTGCGTGCGGTTGGAAGTCTACTGACACGACATCGCCACTGCCGGCGCATCTGCTATGGCGGCAGGCATTGTGCCTGGCAGGTACGAGGGGCCAACAAGATGCCAATTCTAGTGATCGAGCCAAAGCAACGATCAAAAGGGATTGAAGTAAATTTCGAAAAAGAAAAAAAAAAGCCTAGAGCGCAATTGCGGTCTCGCGTATACGCATGCAACCCCAGAACACCACGATGCAGGATGCAGATTGTGGGTATTGCATGTCACGTCCTGAGTTATCTACCAGTTGTACGCCAGACGCACCGCCCTATCAGGCCCAGTGGCTTTTGTTTGGAGTGGCTGACAGGCGTTGGCCGGGAAACAAGCTGGCGCCCGGCACATCACGTGAGCTTCCGCACCGCACTGGCTGCTTGCTCAGCCCAACGCGGGCTGCCACCCTGTCTTGATAAAGGCGGAAGGGAAGATACCGCCGCCCTCGTCCACGGTTCTTTTTGCGGTGCAGCCCGGAGCCTCTTTACTCCATCCTCCACCCAACCTTGCGTACCGACCGCACATTTATACGAGCCCTTCAAGCCCGTGCTTCCATCACATCGTACCTGCAAGCCTAGCCTCTACGCCAGCCGCCTGACTCCTGGTCTCCTCCTCACCCCGAACATCGCTAAAATTCCTTGCGCCGCCCGGCAATTCGCATCGTCTCGCACGGCCACGAAGGATCCTTCACGCGAACCCACTTTGTGCTCGCCGTCCCGCACACGCAAGCTTCTCCCGACTCTCTCACCATCCAAGGGTCTCTGGCTGCAAGCTCCTCGTCCTCGCAATTGACCCGGCCGTTTTCCATACGTCTCGACCCCTCCATGTAGAAACTTCGTCCGGCTCTCTCCTCTGACAAAGTCTTTAAACCACCCCCCATCACCTCTTCGACCCCACCGGCCTGCCTTTTCCCGTCGGCAGACGCTCCAGCTTTCAATCTCGACCGCCGCGAATATCCCTCCATGGTCCCTCCACAAAGAGCGGGATCATTCTCACCAAATCCTGCGCAGACCCTTCAAACTGGCAGTAATCATTCACCCCATCCATCGCACACTGGTGTCCTTAGTGCTGGCGCAAGCCCCAGCACTAGCAGTCCAACGGGGGCCAACTCCCTGACGAAAATTGTCGTCGCCCAAGTCTATCTCTTGCTTAGCACAATCAAAGAAGACAAGGACCGTGCCAAGTGGGAGCTGCAAGTTGAACAATTACGAAAGGTAAGCTAGCCCCTCACTACCTAGCCAGGTTCTCAACCTGCTCTAACCCAGCGTCCGGCTGCAGCTCATCGATGAACACGGCATGGAGGTTTTTTCTAAATACTTCACCCGGTTGGTGGCGGGCAATGCACCCCAGATATTTCCTGGCCTCAACCGGCCCGTTGCCAATCCCGGCAATTACCACATTCTTGTCGGTGAGATGCGCAAGATCGCACACGATCCCGACCAAGCCACAAAAATCGCCGAGTCGGTGGAAAGCGGTACGGAGGATATCTTCCGCGATTTTGACTTGTCGACGTTTATGGAGCACTTCAAGCTGGATGCCTTGGAAAAGACCTTGTTAGCTTTGGCGTTCAAGCTAGGATCTCGCCCTGACTTGAAGACGAAAGGTATGACCCCTAAAAAAAAAAAAAAGGGGGGGGGGGGGTTTGCTACAATGATGATATTTTGCTAACGCAGATGCTTAATTCAGCCGACGCCATCTTGTCGACCAACTTTCCGACCTTTATGGACATACTTTCTCGTCCAGACATCGAGGCTCATGCCGATCTAACTCCCGCCTTCGTGTCACTGATCGTCGACAGATTCTTACAGTATTATCCTCCAAGCTTCAATGCGGCTTCGCGTCGAGACCTTCAGAACGCCGTCGCCAAACGTTACTTGTCTGTGGATCAAGCCCCTCCTTCTGAAGTGCTGGCGGCTCTTGATATAAGCAGAGTCCTGGCAGATCGGCCCGCGAATTCCCTGGCTCGCTACATTCAAAAGACTGGCCCAGAGTTCACAAAGGACGAGGAAACGTGCTTCTCGTTTTTGCGAGGTCGTCCAAGTAACATCCAGCTAGGCCCCGAGCAAGTCTCAGCCGCACTCACATACACTACTATCAGTCAAAACCCTCCTCACGACCCCGCTGTTCTTATTAATGCGCTCCTCCGCCTTTTGCCCAAGTCGTTTGACTGGACTGAGGTTGTCCTCTGCTTCGACCAGCCTTCTGCTCGTATCTCGTCTCCCCAGTTCTTACGTCTCTACAAGGCTCTCTTGCCAGTCGCTGAGGATCCAGCAAACAATTTCGACATTCAACGGCTATGGGGTGGTTCTTGGAGCGAGCCAGAAGCGCAGCTGTCGTTCGTGAGCGCATACGCTTCCTTGGGGCCTGACCAACTTGACGCGACCACCATCCCCGGCCTTCAACGAAGCATTGCCATTGAAGACTACGCAAATTCCTCGCCCAATGTACAAGAGCGTGCAGCGGTCGTTGTCAAACACCCTCTTGTGTCGGTGGCGGCTTTGTCAGCAATATTCAATGTTGCCCTTAATTCTGTTAGCGCCTCGCAAAGCGTCGAGGCGAAGCGATTGTTTCAAGAAGTTGTCGTTCCGAATCTCGACATCTTCTTGGTCTCCGCTTTTGAGGTTCCTAGGCAGTCCTGGGCAGCCATGGCCATCGATACCCTGAACTCGCTCTTCGAAACATTCTTGTATAAACGTTCCCCGGAGTACGACTTTGTACTTGACAGCCTCTGGAAAAAGGACAAGGAGTGGGTGGTTCAGCGGCTTATTGATGCCCATGCCATAAAACCTGTTGATTTGCCTCTCATCTTTGACCATGCCGCCAAGCATAACTGGCTCGAGGAGCTGGTCTACCTTCCAAACGGCTTTGGCATCGATCTCGCGGCCTTTGCTCACGCGGAGGGCTACCTGGATCTCACAAAATGGGCACAGTACAATGCCGATAGGAGCAACGAAATAGCTCGGACGTTGCTACAGTTTCTCATGATCAAGGCCAATCTGGAGATTCAGTATCAACGGCCTCCAGATGGACAGCCACCAGTGAAGACCAGTACCAGCCTTCAGGTACGGACTGTGTCGGCGTTGTTGCAGATTCTCGAAGATTTCCTTCCCAAAGCTCCGGTTCACGATCTTATTCTTGTCCAACGCCACTGTATCACTGCGTACCCTCGTTTGATTAATTATGGCGAAGGATATGATGATATCATTGATGCGAATGGGAAAGACGGCAATGCTCTGCCACAAGCAGCCAACAGCAAGATGGAGGAGCACTACAAGAAAATGTATGGCGACGAAATCCAGGTCCGTACCATTGTTGAGATTTTGGACCGCTACAAGCATTCACGGGATCCGCTCGATCAGGATGTGTTTGCCTGCATGATCCACGGCCTCTTCGACGAGTACAATCATTATGTAGACTATCCCCTGGAGGCACTTGCCACAACAGCTGTTCTCTTCGGGGGGATCATTTCTCACAAGTTGATCTCTGATCTGCCCCTGAAGATCGGTCTCGGCATGATTCTGGAGGCCGTGAGGGATCATATGCCTGATGATCCCATGTTCAAGTTCGGTCTTCAGGCGCTGATGCAACTTTTGGTACGTCTCCGAGAATGGCCAGGGTTTTGCAAACAGCTACTGCAGATTCCCGGCCTTCAGGGTACGGAGGCGTTCAAGAAGGCTGAAGAAATCGTTCGAGATCATGAGGAAGAGCTAGCACGTGCTCGTAATGGAGCAGGCACGCCGCATGGAGTTGGGTTTCCCAACGAGTCTTTCGCAAACGGGAATGGCGATGAACAAGCCAGTGTCGACCGCCCAGCCCCAGCTTTTACGGCCATCAATGTCGATCCACCCTCTCCCGATCTCCATTTCGAGGATCCCGACGATGAGACACAAGGCAAGATACAGTTTGTTCTCAACAACATTACCGAAGGGACGCTGCAATCCATGTGCGGCGAACTTCGCGATATGCTTGAGCGACGATATCAACAATGGTTTGCGAGCCACCTCGTCGAGGAACGTGCGAAAATGCAGCCGAACTACCATCACGTCTACTTGGAACTCGTGAAACTGTTCGAGGACAAAGTTCTATGGGGTGAAGTCCTTCGCGAGACGTATATCAGTGTGTCTAGGATGCTCAACTCTGAAGCGACTCTGCAGAACTCCACGGAGAGATCCCATCTCAAGAACCTTGGAGGGTGGCTCGGACTCCTGACCCTTGCTCGAGATTATCCGATCAAACATAGGAACATTGCGTTCAAACAGCTTCTAATCGAAGCTCACGATACTAAAAGACTCATCGTCGTCATCCCCTTTGTCTGCAAGGTGCTCATCCAAAGCGCCAACTCTGCGGTTTTCAGACCCCCGAACCCTTGGCTCATGGACATCATCCACTTGCTGATTGAGTTGTACCATCATGCAGAACTGAAGCTCAATCTGAAATTTGAAATCGAAGTCTTATGCAAAGGTTTGAATCTTGACCACAAGAGCATTGAGCCTTCTGGAGAAATCCTCAATCGTCCAGCCGCAGAAGAGCCAGATGTGCTCGTCCAGGAACAGCTCGAAGCCTTTGAGAGCTTGTCGTTGAATGGGCTCGGGTCGACAGTCGGACCCGGCTTGTCTCCTCAGGCTCCTACCATCCCTGATCTCACGCCATTGGTCTCCATTCCTCCTACCAATGATATGGTTGTCAGTGCCAGCAGGCTGCACGAGATTGTTCGAACTGCTGTCACCCGTGCCCTTCAGGACATTATTCAGCCAGTCGTCGATAGATCGGTCACTATTGCTGCGATATCGACCCAGCAAATGATCCGGAAAGACTTCATCGCAGAGCCCGATGAGAACCGCGTACGGACCTCGGCCATCAACATGGTGAAGGCTACAGCTGGTAGTTTAGCCCTCGTTACGTCCAAGGAACCTCTCAGGGCCAATTTGACCAACTACATGAGGAGCCTCGCCAACGATCTGCCCTCCGGTCTCCCTGAAGGCACCATTATCATGTGCGTCAACTCGAACCTTGACCTGGCTTGCAGCATCATAGAGAAGCAGGCCGAGGAGCGCGCGGTGCCAGAAATTGAGGAAATGCTTGAGAGTGATCTGGAACACAGGAGACGGCACCGCCTCCAACAGCCAAATGAGCCCTACCACCCGGCGGGAATCAATCGATGGGCCATGACAATTCCGAGCCCGTACAAGATTCAACCCAGGCCTGGTGGCCTCAATGCCGAGCAAATGGCGATATATGAAGATTTCGCGAGGCAGCCTCGCACAACGTCCACTACTTCAGCGTCTCATGCACCGTCGGCGTCAGAAGCAACGAGGTCATTGGCAAACGAGGTCTTGCAAGATTCGTACGGTGCCATTCCGAACATACCCACCCCAGCCGAGACCCCTTCCATTCAACAGTTGGGAGCACAAATGCAACCGTATGCCCCGGTCCACAATCTCGTTGCCAGCGCAATGGCGAATGGGCGAGCCGCCGGATTCCAAATGGATGTTCGAGGTTTGGCCGATCGAGTCAACAAGCTGCTCCAGGAACTACTGCGGGTTGCCGGAGAGGCTCGAGAGGAGCACTTCGTCGGGTTGCCTAGACCGCATCCCGTGCTTGACGTTGTTGACGCTCTTGTACAGCTCATCATCAAGACGTCCCAGAATTCAGAGGAATTTGCCATTTATGCCGCCGAGCAGATCAGTGCTCTCATATTCCAGCAGGTAGAGGACAACTTGACGCTCGAGAGCCTCGTCCATGTGCTAGAGACTTTGAGAAAGATATCCGGCCCCGCTTTGAACAGCCGGGTTCGGTCATTGTTTGCTCAGCAGCCAGGTCCCAGCTTCCTAAGCCTGCCTCTCCTTGCGGCCTTGATCCGGACGGATCTGCTTGACTGGCGAAACATTGATCTTGCCATGTCCAAGGTCTTGGAAGCCCGCAAGGATGGCTCTCTCGAGTTTCTCGAGCATATGCTCGACCTCACGATTCTGAACAATCGGCCGATCGCTTTGTATGCCGACTTCGTGCGCACCCTCGAGTCGGCATGGACGTGGATCAACGAGGAGCCCAGCTCTGCTACGGGTCAGCGACTAAAGAGCAAGCTGATGGGCTCGGTCCCTGCCCAGCCACCACAGGGTCCCTCTAACGCTGAGGAACAAGCGGCTCAGCAAGACCAGCTAGAATATGTCTTCGAGGAGTGGGTGCACCTTTGCAACAATCAGAACGCTTCTAGCAAAGCCACAAACATCTTTATTCAGCAGCTACAAGCCAGACATGTCATTCGCAACCGTGACGACTTCTTTTTGTTTGTGCGCATTGGCATCGACCTCTCTGTCGATCGCTACGAGCACATTTTACATGCTGGAGCGATTGGCGATGCGTATATCACAATCGATGCATTGGCGAAATTCATCAGCTTCTTCTCCGGCATCAACACCGAAACTCCTGTGTCGCGCGCTGCTTTCTTGGACTCAGTGTTGGTGCTGGTCTCGTTGGTGCTGACGCATCACCATGTGAAACGTGGAGAGCACTTGAACCAAAGGGTCTTCTTCCGGCTCCTATCGATGCTACTCCATGAGGTGTATACCGTCTGCGAGGATCTGTCGGATGATGATCGCCGCGACGTTATGCTCAGAGTTGCTACCAGGCTTGAAAGCATCGGCCCACAGACTCTCCCTGGATTCGTCTTCGGATGGTTGTCACTTATCTCACATCGAGCCTTCCTTCCCGTTTTGCTGCAATTACCAGACAACGCAGGATGGAAGCCGTTTGTGGATCTTCTCTGCCAGCTGCTTAGCTGCCTCAGTGAGCAGCTCAAGGCTCTCAGTGTCACGGATGCTGCTAAGGATCTTTCTCGTGGTACCGCGAAGCTGTTCGTTGTTTTGCATCACGACTTTCCAGATTTCCTGGCTGCCAATCACGTTAGGCTCTGCGCCAGCATCCCGACGCATTGCATCCAGCTGATCAATACTGTCCTGACCGCCACTCCGCAGCAGAATTATGGAAAGCCTATCGATAGCCTAAAAGCTGATCGGCTCGATGAGCTGAGGACATACCCTGGCCTCGTGGATGAAGCTATTGCGACTCTCACCGAGTCCGGGCTTTTGAGCGTCCTAGATCAAGTCTTCCAGAACGGTCCAGCGGAAGAGGCAGTGGCACAGATTGCGCACACCATTGCTACAACTACACCAACTGAGACCACGTTTGGCCACGTGAGCGTTGCAGCGAATGCGCAGATCATCGGTGCGGTTGTGATGTACGCCGGTCACCATGCCACTGAGCAGTCGCCTCCAGCTACTGGCTCGCTCTCGATTACGGGAAGCGAACCCGAGGTGGCCCTGCTGTCACTCCTGGTGCACGAACTCCCTGCTGAAGCCAGATATTATCTGGTGGCTAGCATGGTCAACCAGCTGAGATTCCCCAACCCTCATACCGAGTTCTTCAGCCAACTCATACAGCATATCTTTGGAAAGGATATGAACGATCCTGAAGAGTCAGACATTCGGCAGGAAATTACGCGCATTCTCCTAGAGCGGCTGGTGGGATTCTGGCCCCAGCCGTGGGGACTTATGTACACGGTTGTTGAACTGTGCAAGAACGAGAGAAACATGTTTTTTGACCTCCCTTTCATCCGATCAACCCCAGAGGTATGTTTACCACCTTTATTTTAAAACAGATTGCCCTTTCTTTTTCGTTTAGCCTGGCGTGAGTGCCTCTGAAGCCGTATGAGAGCTAACCAGGAAAAAAACAGGTTGCCGAGCGCTTCGCCTCAGTGCTTCAACGGGTATAGGTTCCCTTTCCCAGCCCTGACGATGCTGCATCAAGAAACGCGATGGAATTTCGACATGAAGTTACGAACTTACAGTGGAGGTAGGCCTTGGGCCTTGACGCATGATTGGTGCGACGGAGCAAAAGGGGCTCTTCTTTTTTTTTTCCTGCATGTTTTTTTTTTCTGGGAATAGACGGAAAAGGGAAAATAAGTGATTGTCAAAGAAAAGTTCGGCCCCAGAGGTTTGCTCGGATGGGCAGACACGGGAGTCAAGAGCACGTTATAAATGTAATACTTTGTATTAATGTACGATTACGCAGATTTACGACGCGGAGAGGAGGGGGAGAGAGAAAAGAGAGGAGAGAAATACCATGGCGCATACGGAGCATTTAGGTCACACACAGTCTATTCGGATAGCATATGGGGTTAGGATGACAATCAACGGAGAGGCAGCCAAATCTTAAGGGTGGACATGCAGAGGCGAAAAGGTCAAGGACTGTTTTTGATATAAAATAGGCGCTGAAGCAAGTGAAATTCCTTACAACGAAAGCAAGACATTACTAAATGGTAACATGTCCGCGCATGACTTGGACTGCCGGCCCAGCAAGTGTGACTGTATCAAGGGCGCCATCTTTGAGATTGACCTCGACGACAATGACGCTCTCCTTGCCCATCTCGACGCCTTGGGTGAATTCGTACCGCCTGGTGGGCGTTGTTTGCTTGTCTCCGCCATGGATGCTGAGGAAGGCGGCCAGACAGCTCGAGGCTGATCCGGTGGCCGGATCTTCGAAGCCGTGGGCCACCATGCGCGTGCGGAGCTGGATGACGGGAACGCCGCCGTCAGCAGTGGAGGTGCCGGTGCGGACGTAGTAGAAACGGCCAATGAAGCCCTGCTGCCAGCCGTCGTCGAGGAAGCCCTCGGCCCGAAAGTCGACGCCGCCGGTCTTGACGTCGGCCAGGAGCTGCAGGGAAGGCAGCTCGACGAGGGCGAAAGTCATGCCCTTGACGAAGCTGAAGAGGGGGGCCGACAGCTCCAGCTGGCGAATGGCCTCGTTGGCCTGGAGGTCGGTGGACGAGAGGCCGGCATAGCTGGCGACGGTGGCCTTGTGGAGGTGGACGTTGTGAGGCACGGTGGCGGAGACGGAGTCCGGGCCGGTCCTGGTGATGGGGATGGGGCCGGCCTTGGTGACGACCTGGGTGACGCCCTGGGGCAGGAGGGAGACGGCGGCGCCGACGGTGGGGTGGCCGGCGAAGGGGATCTCGGCGACGGTGAGGAAGATGTCGATCTGGCGGGAGCGGTCGGCGGCCGGGTCGGCGACGTCGTGGATGAAGACGGTCTCGGACAGGTTGAACTCGCGGGCGACGGCCTGCTTCTGCTCCTGGGTCGGCTTGGGGCCGGAGGCGGGGATGGTGACGACGGCCAGGGGGTTGCCGCGGAAGCGGGTTCTGGTGAAGACGTCGAGGGTGACGAAGGGGAGCTCCATTGTTGGTGGGTGGATTGATGGAATGTTGCTGAGGGTTGAGTAACTTGTCGTGATGTCTACTATATCATGACTCCAAGAACTACAGTCACCTTATATAAATTATAACATACAAGTATGACTACATGGCAGCGACCTGCTTACACATCTCGCAACTGCCGTGCTTCCAAAGTATGACTCTTTCACTTCCTGCTTCGGATAATACTGCTCCATGCGGATAATGCCACTCCAGTAGGGCACGCCCTTTTGTGGTCTCCAGCTTAGGTACGTATTAGCTGCAAGCTTCAGTTAGAACTCGGTAGTTTGAACAGTGTCGCTTAGCTAATGCGTCTTAGTAGGAATACGCTTCTAATGTACTATCACACCACACCGAATGAAGTGGACAGTGGATAGTCGAATGCAATGTCGATGCAAGAGAAAGTCAATTGCTTCAGATCTCAAAGTTTGTTTTTTTCCCTTCAGGGGCCAAAAGCCATGATGAAGAGATGACCTATAACAACGAAACTACAAAGTGTCTATATCCCAAGAGACTTGGCTTGGTAATCTATACCCGTCTAGGGTAGCTTCAAGCCACGGCGAAAGCCTCGCTGAAGCTAAGGTAGGTAGGTACGATGGTTAGAGCTACCTACCTTACTTCATACATTACACGTAATAACGGAGTTGTACTTTGTACCCCTCTTCCACCTTCCTTCCCATATGAACGCGGCAGCAATGACAAATACCACCGACATCAAGCTCGACTCTCATCTTCGCAAGTCCAATCGCAGCCACGACAGAACAGACAACGATCACGACGATGGTCACAGCATCAGCAGCAGCAGTAGCAGCAGTAGCAGCAGCAGCAGCCATGGCGACGGGCACGACGACCATGGCCATTACAGCTCCAAATCCTCCTACGCTCATCGATACGCCAACCTCGGCTTGAACCTCCACCGCCGCATCAACCATCTTGTCCGCCACGGCAGACGCTATCAAGAGGTCTACCTCGTAGCTCTTCCAACGTTGTACTTTCGCCTCTTTCCTCTCATCTTCACGCACAACTCCACGCCGCTCAGCCTGTACCTCGCCGTCGTCCTCGTCTACATACCCGCCAAGGTAATTATATCGGCATGGCGAGCCTACTCTTCGTCCTTCCACCCGACCAAGAGGCGCAAGAGAAGGAGTAGCAGCTTCTTGCTGCCGTCAAATACTAGCTCTGCCGCATTGCAAGGGGGCGGCAAGGCTGAGACACGCAAGGGGGTGGTGCAACTGTTCTTATGGCTGTGCGGTGCGCTATTCAGCCTGTGGGCTTATACGCGCGGTGTCTCTTCGCCTTTTCCGACAGCATCGTCCATTGTGGCTTCGTCCTCGACGCTGCAGGCACAGCGGGCACGGAACGCGAGCTACTTCATCGCTGCCTCTTTCTGGAACAATGAAGAGATTCTGGACTCGTGGACCGCGCAGACGCTGGAGCTTATCGACTCTCTTGGACGACCCAACGTTTACGTTTCCTTGACGGAAAACGACAGCGATGACAACACAGCTAGCAAGCTGCTACATTTTGGCCGCGAGCTCACGAAGCGCAATGTAGCGCACAGCGTCAACATCACATCAGACCTGCGCGGTTATCCGCCGGAAAACCCTTGGCATAGCGTCCGGCATAGGATGGGGTACATGGCAAATCTCCGCAACGGCGCATTGGAGCCTCTAGGCCGGCTCAACAGGCGATTTGAGAATGTCGTTTTGCTAAATGATGTCGTCTACCACCATACCGACGTCCTTAAGCTGGTCGCCGCGGTAGGTGGAGATGATATCAGCAACGGTAATTATGATGACCGCGCAGGTTCAAATCAGCTAGGGGAGCCAGGGAGGAGGCGGATGGCCTGCAGCGTCGACATGGACGGCGCGACCTTGTACGATACATGGGTGCTCCGTGACCGCTGCGGAAGGGTCGTGAGCGGGTTCTGGCCCTTTTTCACGTCCGAGACAGACAAAACGTCCGTACGCGAGGGACGCGTGCTGGACGTAGGCACGTGTTGGAACGGCATCGTGGTTCTCGATGGGGACATGCTCCTTGACCCGCACGTTCGCAGTAAGAATGCCGATTGGGACGCGGACACGCTGCGTTTCCAGCAGCCACCGGAGTGCATCATTTCTGAATGCGCGCTGCTCCCGCTGACCATCACCAACGTCACGGGTGGTGCTCCCGTGGTGATGGATCCCACGGTTGTGGTGGGCTACAGCGTCAAGTGGTGGAGGTACTACGCTGTCTGGCTTCGCACGCCGGTCGTGCAGCTGTGGATGAACACGTTTGAAAAGAGATACTGGGACATTTGGTGGAAGTTGGGAATGGGCAAGGGGCTGAGATGGAAGGGACTAGACGATGGCAAGGAGAAGAATGAGTGCGTCGTCGAGGGATGGCCCAAGTGCGAAAGCGAGGACTATGTCGTCAAGGGCGGGATAAAGTTACACGCAAGTAATTAAGACGAGTACAGTGCCAGAAGGCAATTGACATCTTTCATATTATGTTTTTCGAGTTGTTGAAACAGAAGGTGAACCTCACTCTGCTCCCTCGTGTATACGGTATGTCAAAATGTCTTGGGAGGTTTTTGAAGACTTTCTGTCTTATTTGATTGGGCCGAGTACATGCATATATATGCCCGCCTCCAGGATGAATATCAGACTGGCCGGGAAAAACACTCTCTCCCCCCAGTATTCGCGACCGCACACGACACCGAGCATTGGGATTGCTACGGAGCACTGGATGATTAGGCGACTCAATTGACCCCGGGAGTTCTATCGGTCTCAATTCATGGGCCAAGACAAGAAATGGATACTTCCGTATCCACCTTAGCCATTTACCCTTGGGATATATTGTTCCTGGCGGACGACATGCCTTGTCAGGTGACCATGCCTGCAACGCTGGGGACCTTTTGCCGTCAATACTAATACAAGTAAGTAGGTAGGCAATATGGAGAACTCCATCGTCGTGCCTGTATTTCCCGCCTCTTGGCTAGCCCATACAGAGGAGGCATTTCATTTCCTATTCTATCAATAATGAGGCCTCATCTCGGCAAGCTTGGAGCCGATGGGTGAAATGCTCCGCAGTTTTGGGGGGGCCCTCTTTTTGGAGATGGAGCGCATGCACTTACATACATACATTGAATACGGCAACGAGTCAACCGACACAGCAAAAATCTTTTTTTGCTATTCTCTCCGGTTCGGACGAGGTTGCTGCGCGTCTTTATCGCTTAGGGCGCTTTGGCAGAGCCCCACCAGGGGGGGGGGGACCCTAGCTGGACCGAACCACCCCCATGCCTTGCATCGCAAAGGTCACAAGTGATAAAAAAAAGGCAAGGAAAAAAAATAAATCGAAAACGTATGCGCAAGGTCAGAGTAGCAGTATTACTCCGTATTCCGTCGATTGCCTGAATCGTCCCGAGCAAGGTGCCGAGCTCTTACGTAGCGAATGGAAAAATTCCAATTGACGGCCCCTCGCCACGCGCTGGAGCAGATCCCACGATTCATGACAGCATCGATGAGCAACATGTACATCACAGTTAGAGCAGCGGCGCTGCTAGAGCGCTTCGCCCTCTCTCATACCGAACATTGCCGGGGACGCTTCGAAAACCAAGCTCCGTTTTATTCGCGCCACCGTTCTAGAAGCCCGTCGCCATTAGTTACATATAGTAACGTACTAGCAGCTCCCAACCCATAGGTACAATACGGAGCAGACGACTTATTATGTACACGCACTACCGGACAGTCTCCATCCGTCTTGTGGCCCCTCATACCCTGAAAATTGAAACTTTTTTCTTCTTCTCTTACACCCTTCTCGGCCAGGGGTCATCCCATCTGTGCAGGAAAAGAAAAAAAAAATCTCAAAAAAAATCCACCCATTCACAGTGCCTGGATGCCGAGATGCGGACCAACCAAACGGCCGCTTTTTCTCTGGCAGGCCCCCCTCCCCACCCGCTCTTCCAGACCCCGCTGCCTCAACCTGCAACAGGCATCGCTCTTGCCATTTTGGTGGCAGCCGCCTCGGAGGCTTGGGTCCCTCGCTGTGGGCCATCCTTGCCTCAGAAGGGCCCATGGCTGCAACAGCGAGTGGTCTGTGCGGGCAACTGACGTTTAGCGGGCCCACTTCGGCAGCCGTGACGGTGCCATCGACCAATGGGATCCGGGGGAAAGAAAAAAAAAGTTCAAGCTCTCGTGCTTGCTGCCTCTTTTTTTTTTTTTTTTTTTTTTTTTCTTTTGGCCCGCCAACGCCAGGAAAAATCGCCTGAGCTCTTGCTCTGGCTTCTTGCTCGGTGGCCCCCCCCATTCATTCCTTCCCATCCGCTTGTAGACCGCAGACCGCCCCCCCTCGTCCTTGCGCCTGGAAGCAATTCTGCCTCCCTCGGGAAGTTTTGATTGTTTTGAATCCCCTCATAACAATCGTCTGCAGCAACTTACACCAAACAAAAAACATCGTCATCCCCCGCAGTCCCTGTTTCTCCTCGAGCCGTCCTATGGGAGCCGGCCTGTAGTCGATCGATCGTTGCCTCCTCGCCACCGCCTTTCATCACTCGCATAATCATCTCCCAATCCGATTTCACAGCCCATATTTATACCCCAATAATCTAATAATACCAACCGTACATCTCCTCCATAATACACATACATCATCATCGTCTTCAACATCATCATGCCTTACAACACGCGCCGCAAATCGTTGTCCCTGCCCAGCCTGGGTATACACATCCCCGTCACGCATGCTGCCCGTGTTGCTGCCTCATCCAAAAGTGCGTCCCGCGGGGCTTCGTCTTCCGCATCAACCACGTCTGCGTCTGCGAGTGAATCGCGTTCGCAGTCGCCGGAGGGTCATCCCAACAAGCGCATCAAGAGATCCCATGCGGCAGAGCCCATGGCCATCGAAAACACCCCGCCTCCCTCACCTACGAGGGCCGCCAGCGAGGAGATGACCGACGCCGACGCAGCTTCCAAGATTGATCTCGAGAGCATCAAGGACGATATTGTTGAGGCGGTTGTTCTTCAGCTGCAGTCAACAGGCAACCGCCCCCATCTCATCAAAGAGCTGGCGACGGTTCTCACCCAGACACTTACGTCTGTGCAGCAGTAAGTTTCTCCGAGCTCCTGCTTCCTTTCGTTTTTTTTCCTCACCTCTTGTCTCTGTCTCTTACTCTCTTGCTCGGGAAGTGCTAACTAACATCACCACTTCAGATCGGCAAACCCCTGTGCGATCATCTCATCCCGCCTCGCTTCATACATGAAGCGAACGTGCTGGTCTGCCTCAGCCCCCTGCCCGCTAGGCAAGGAGCTCGAGACGGTACACCCACGGCGCACATACTATTTCCTCACCAACCGCCCCAGGCAGCCACTCCCAGACTTCAACGCAAGTCAGCCAATCGCCTCTCTCACCCCCTCTGTATCCCTTACGGAAGACTCCGGGTCAGACGATGTCGAGGCGAGACGGCGTGAGCTGAGTCCTTCCCCCGAGGTGGATCTGTCGGCCACCGAGTTTGACAGTGTCGATGATGATGTCGTAATGCCCATGACCCCTATCGGTTCATATTCTTCACACCGGAGCAGAGTTATCACCGGTCCTCGCAACAACTCTCCTCCGCTCGAAAAGGACGAGCGGGAATTCACACAGACTGCAGATGGCCTGCAGAAACGCAAACTCAATGCGGAAGTCCCCCAGCCAGACACCGTCGAACGCCATAATGCTGCTATGATGGAGTTCTTCCGGGACGATGTCTGGTTCGCCGACAGTCGCCCTATCGCGGCGGCCACCTTCCTAGCCAGCCCTTCTATCAAGCCAAGCATATCCGCTGGTCGGAAAGAGGATGATGTCGATGCTTGGCTAAGACTAAACAAGCTCTTCGAATGGGATAGAGGCGCTGAGAGCATCGAGATAGACGAGCTCGACTGCTTGCTAGATGCCTGCTGATTCTTATTCCCTTTTTTTTCCTTATCTAATGTTATCATGGGTTGGTGCAAGGAGTTGGGGATGGTCAAGGAAAATAGGCCGGCGTTGAATGATTTTGTGCTATAGCTTATGACACGGGAATGTGTGGAAAGATTTCCCTTGTAGATATACTAGATGATTCTGCTCATATTTCTGGGGGACGACGCGACGACAAAACAAAAAGGGGCCATGCGGCGATTCTTTGATGAAGGGGCGTTTTAAAAAGAAATAGGTGTACATACAAAAAAGAGCAAACCACTCAATTCTGATAAAAAGAACTCGGCTTCTATTATGATGTGCAATTCTGGTACAGATTAGTATACATGGGGGTCTTGAAATCATGAGGTATGCGCATGAACAAGAAGAGAGCAGTTCCAACTGGTTGTACGCTATGGGGCTGACATTATGCCTCTAGTAGGTCTAAGGATTGAGACCTGCAGAACATCAAGTCGTCTTGTTGGCGATGACCTTCAGCTCGACCCAGACCAGAGTGCCCATCTGCGTGACGTTGGGCCGCTCGACTTTGACGACTTCCAGGCCCGGTGTTTTGCTTGCTGCATCTTCGACAATCGCTTCAATGTCCCGGTTCCACCAACATCCATACTTTTCAAAGTGCTTTCCCGCATTCTTGTCAAGGAGACCATTCACCAGGCCATAGTAGCCCTTGCCGTGCTCAAGCAGGATGATGCGGCCGGTGTCGGGGCGAACGACGGTTGCCAGGTTGGATAGCACGGCCACGGGATCGGAGACGGAGCAAAGGCCAAAGGTCTGGATGACGGTATCATACTTGTCGCTATGAGCGGGAGGGGGCAACGGGCGATGTGCATCAGAGTTGACAAGGCGGACATGTCCATCCAAGAAGGAGAGTTGGCCGCCGGTGTGGTCGGCCATGGAGGAAGCCTTGACGATGGGCGCGGAGGAAGACATGGGCGGCACAGCCTTGGCGAGCTTCCTGCGCGCCACGTCGAGCATGTCGACGGAGATGTCGAGCCCCGTGAAGGAGGTGATGCCCTGGGGGACCTTGGGCGGGGGGATCTTGCCCGTGCGGGCGGCCTCGACGGCGGTGCTAAGAGGCCCCCAGTTGTAGTACTCCAAGTTTCGGCCGGAGCCCATGGCAAGCTCCAGGACGTGGCCCTTTGCATGCAGGGCCAGCTTCTTGCGCAGCTTGGTGATTCCCATCCACCACTCGGGGAGGTTGAGCTCCTTGTCGAACTGCTCGGCGTTGTCGCCGGTCAGGGCGGGGGGGCGGCCGGTGGGGGTAGCATGTTCGCAGGGCGAGGAACAGGGAGTCGACTTGACGGTTGCGACTGTAGTGCCGAGGATGTAGAAGCCTAGAAAGCCGGCGAGGAGAGAAGCACCCGTCAGGGGCAGCCAAGCACGACGCCAGATGTTGAGGAGGGTGTCGCCTTTAGGAGGAGGAGGAGGGGGAGGGGGCGGCGGAGAGCTATTAGGCTTCTGTGAACTGTTGTATATCCTCACTAGATTAGCATTGCTTCTATTATTTAGGAAGCATCAGGGGTGTATATGAGACAAACGCTTTGTATTCTCTCGTGACGCGGGACGTTGGAGAGCGGGGAGGAGGATGTTGTTTAGCTGGAGGAGTTTTCACAGCTTGGCGGGACGACCGCACGGAAGAGCTTGCTAGGCGCCATTGCAAGTGCGAAACACCGACGGTGGCCCTGGCGAAGCTATGTTTCGAGACGTTCATCGAGGGACCATCGTTTTAGCTGCCGTTAGCACAAGGGGACCGGTCCGTTATATGAAAAAGTGGTGAGGATCAGGAGAGTCATATACGAGCCAGCATATAGCAAGTACTAAGGTAGGTAGTAGTTGGCGAGCCATCATGTGGGTTGAGGGCATTGACCCGACGCCCGGGAGCTGCAGCCGTAGCTGCATGTACTTCTCTGTATCTGCATAGGTGCTTTGTAAGTATCAGCAGACATGTCATACGTGGAGGGATACATAGGGTGACATAGCCGTTTGATAAGTGGGGCGATGTGGCCTAGGTATCTTCCGTATCTCGCATCTATCAAGGTGCGCCCGCCGGAGATCGTTTTGGAGCTGTGAGATTCACTACCCTGCAACACACCCATCCTGGCACGGCACGGCACGTCATCACTCGAGTCTCCTCAGGGGTGATTACGATTGCTGCTTGCTTCTTTTCGCTACTCGGCATCATCTTCCACTCTGTCTGCGCTTTGCGCATGAGTCTGCCGCAGCAATGGCTGGCCATGGCGATCTGCAAGAGATGCTGCGCATGCTGACGTCGCGCAAAGCGTCCATGATGGCTGCCATGGGCTACATCAAGGCTCTCCAGGCGAAGAATCTGAAAAGGCGAGAGGAAACCGGAGCCCTTGGCAAGCTATTACCGAGAGAGGGGCCCGTCAGACTAACATTCGAGACACAGCATCGAACAGATTGCGGAGGCGCCTTCATCCGCTGTTGAGGCGGCCATTAGTGACGTGAAGCTGGCCAAGAGCTTTCACGCGGCATGCAAGTCGCACGGCAAGAAGAATAAGCGTGTTGCCGATGACGCCGCTCCAGACAGCAGGAAGAAGCCAAAGCTCGAAGTACACAAAAGGGATCTGGATTACAGTTCGATGACGCCGGAAGAGCTGGAGGGTTCTTTGGCACTCCCTCTCTGTGAGGACGAAGAGCTGATCAAGGCGACGACGCTGATTACAAACAGAGCGCCTCTGGTACTTGCGTTTGCGGTGGAGTTGCTGCGCTTCACGATGCCGGAGCAACCACTGAGCAGTCGCCTAAGTCTTGCTCAGGCTGTTGTTAGTGCGAACTCGAGATCGAAGGCTATAAGCATCGGTATCGAAAAGGCGCCGCCGGGCGGCGAGACGCCAATACCAAGTGGACAGCCAAAGGTTCCTGTTCTTGGACGAGAGATTCCCGTTCTCAAGAGGGGAGATTATTCATTGTCAGGGAATCCTGAGAGCTCCGGCCAGCCACAGACTTCGTCTACAGATCAGAACAAGCCTTCGTCTTCTACAAATACAACAGCATCTGACAGGGTATGGGAAGCGAGCAAAAAACTGACTTCGAAAGGGTCCACTTTCATTGCGTTCGCCGCGCCAATAACCTCACCATCGAATCGCTCTGGTCTGATGAAGATTTTGTTCAACAAGTATCCTGATTTAGAACAGACGGCAGATCACGTTGCATGGGCTATACGCACTAACTTCGGCGGCTCATCTCTTGTGCAGGAGGCATCCTTCGATGACGGCGAGGCGGGTTGCGGTAAGTTCATGCTTGAGCTCATGCGCGAAGCAAATATCACCAATACCACGCTTGTGCTTGCTCGATGGTTTGGTGGAGTAATGTTAGGACCTGATCGATGGCGCTTGATGCGCGAGTGCCTCAACGATGCCCTTTCCGCCCAGCAACGAACATCGACGTTTTCTGGAGAGGCACTCTGGGGCCTCGATGCGGAAGACAAGAAACCCGCTATATCGACCATCGGCATGGCCATCCACCGTCCCGAGGCCGCGAGAAACTACTTGCTCCGGAGCTTTGCGTCTGGTGGGGCCTCTGAGGGCGGTGGGGGGAAGAAGACTCTGGCGGCCATAAATGATGAGAAGCAGGAGAATTTGGGAAGGCTGTTGGGAGCTCTTCGATTGCTCTTTGCGAGCTGGGCTGGGGTTTTGAGCCGGAGTGAGTTGGACAGAAGAGCGTGGAGCTGGTACGTGGCAGTCCGCCCCGAAGTAGAGGTGGGGCCGGCTGGATGGGGGGAGAAAGGGACGCTGAAGCTGTCGAAGATACTGGACCTAAGGAGGAAAGACGCTTGAATCGACATGAGGTTAGATAGTGCATCGTGCTTTTGGTTAGCAGGCGACGGCGTTTTTATGATACCTAGATGCTCTTCGATATTCGGTATTTGTGTTGGGAAATGGGTCATGAAAGAATCACGGTTGACAGAGATTTCTCCAATTTTGTTATTTATACGTCGAATCAGACCCTTAAGATGCGGCTTCATATTCAATGTTATCTTGAGGAGAATCAGAGGCACCATTTTGCCAGCGTACCTGCATATGAGGGGCGCTTCGGCAAGCCACATCTCCTGGGCTTTGGTACGGAGTACATGCAGTGTGGCGGGTGCCCGGCCCACCCCGCCCCTCCTCTTTGTGAGGCGGCGAAGCCCCCAAAAATTAATACAGTGGGTGGTCAAAGTAAACACAAACAAATAGCAACCCGGTTGCAGCTCTTCCCTGAACTCCCACAGAGCTCGTCAACATCAGCCATCGAGCTGTCTCTGTGCCACGCATTCGATTGCTTGGGGTCCTCAGCCCGCGGCAGTTGCCCTACTAACCATACAGGGATCATCACTTCCATCATCAATTCCACACAGGCTTTTGTCTCTGTCGTCCCGTGTCCGAACGAGCCTGACCGCGTTTGTGTTGCCCCCCCGCGCTATACCGCGAGTTGTTGACCCCTCGCCCTGGTGACCGAAAGGGACGTGTTTTTCCCCCCCTACCCGTCAACGACCCTTTGTGTGCATAGCAACGACGACGACAAGGGATCGAGGAGGCTAAAGAGGGCCAGCAAACCGTTGCTCTTCCTCATCACTCTCTTTTTTTTCAATCTACTGCCTGACCTGGACTTCGACTGTTCATCTTGCAGAAGGCCGTCACCATGGAGAATTATCAGAAGCTGGAGAAAGTCGGAGAGGGTACGTCTGTTGCTGACCTGACCTATTTGGTGGACGGGAAATGTCATTTCTCTTGGCAGAGTTGTTTCCTAACTCTACGGGTAATGTCCTGTAAACGTTGTCTACTAACGCACAAGCACCCTCATAGGCACCTACGGTGTGGTGTACAAAGCCCGCGACCTTGCTAATAGTGGACGCATCGTTGCCCTGAAGAAGATTCGACTCGAGGCCGAGGATGAGGGCGTGCCGAGCACGGCCATCCGCGAGATCTCGCTCTTGAAGGAGATGCGAGACCCCAACATCGTCCGACTGCTCAACATCGTCCACGCCGATGGTCACAAGCTGTACCTAGTATTCGAGTTCCTCGATTTGGATCTGAAAAAGTACATGGAGGCACTTCCCGTCAGTGACGGTGGCCGAGGCAAGGCTCTCCCCGAGGGTTCTTCACTTCGCGTCCAGCAGCTCGGGCTCAATGACACCGTGATCCGAAAGTTCATGATGCAGCTGTGCGAGGGCATCAAGTACTGCCACTCCCACCGTGTCCTGCACCGAGATCTCAAGCCCCAGAACCTACTCATTGATAAAGAGGGAAACTTGAAGCTTGCAGATTTCGGTCTGGCGCGGGCCTTTGGTGTGCCGCTGCGAACCTATACTCACGAGGTGGTGACTCTGTGGTACCGAGCCCCTGAGATTCTCTTGGGCGGAAGGCAGTACTCCACTGGCGTGGATATGTGGTCAATTGGATGCATTTTTGCGGAAATGTGCACCCGCAAACCTCTGTTCCCAGGTGACTCTGAGATTGACGAAATCTTTAGGATCTTCCGGTAAGATATGATTTTGACGAGGCACAATCTTTCTCTCTAAGTTTCTTTTATAAGCTAACCAGTGTCTAAGTGCTCTTGGAACACCCACCGAAGACCTATGGCCCGGCGTCACGTCCTACCCCGATTTCAAATCCTCTTTCCCCAAGTGGCAGAGAGACTATCAGCAACCGCTGTCCCCTAGCCTTGATGAGAAGGGTCTGGACTTGCTCGAGATGATGCTCGTCTACGACCCGGCAGGACGGATTTCGGCCAAGCAGGCTTGCAACCATCCTTACTTTGAGGACTACGTTCCCTCCCAGCCGACGACGACGACGACGACCCCGGCTACATCGGCGACAGCTGGTCGCAGCAATGGCTACTTCCACTAGATGGGCGGAGTACCGCCATACATGTGAACGCACTGTCTTGCACCGACTCTCTCAGGTTCGGTGACGGGGGAACGCCGATGCAGTCTTTGCTCTGTTGGTTTTCAGGATACTGCAGCATCATTAAGACGCCACTGTGACTTTGAAGGGAGAGGGGAAAAAGCAATAACATTATTGGCATCATTATGACGGCTCAGATGCAGGCTGCGGAATATTGTTTGCTCAAAGGCCAAGTCGCTTGCCATGATACACATTGCGAGCACGCCCGGACGTCCGCACCATTCCGCCTATTGTTCAATAGGGGGTAGCCGGAAGAAAGCGAGGCAACGTATGGGGTTCGGAAAGACGGATGACATGTCTAATGCACGTTTCGACGTACCAGGAGAGGCTAATGACATGGATAACAGCACCATCCGGGACTGCGAATGGGAAAATGCGAGCTGGGGCCTGGCTCCTTTGTAGAAGACTTTTTTTTGATTTCATGTACAGCATATGCAAGGGACGACGCCGGGTTTCGGAGGGGAATGGATAACTAACAGCATGAGGATAATAGTCAATGACGTGAATGATAGGAAATGATTAAAAGAATGCCCCTGAGAAGAAGTTGTTCATTCGGTGAAGTTTTTACCCGGTGCCTTGCAGTAGATGCCCTTTGCGAAGGTATGAGATGACATTAGTATCGAATCGCACAAGGGATCACTGTTGGGGGATGTGGATATAGTTCCAGTTTAACAAGCAGATGCGGAGAGATGCATACTCTGTGGGTGAATCCAATGTGTTTTTGGATACGAGTGTAACTGAGCATAGATTGTATGCCCACAAGATGACATGTCAGCCCCGAGTGTCTCGGCATGCTGCCGTGTTTGTTCTTCAAGTTGATTATGCGACTCTTCGACACTGCTCTCTATAAGTATGTGCTGTACTTGTATAACCTACAAAGGGTTAGAATTGAAGAGACCTGATCATGAGTTTCAAGACTATATTGACAACAGAGATGGGATGAAATGAGAATCGGTTGAAGGTCCAGCCAGAATTGGGTTGGATAGTTTGAGAAATAGCAAGTTGACGTTGGGGAACTGCTCATGCTTGGCGGTGTAATTATATCACAATATCAGATGCACGACATGGATACGTCTCTGCTATATAATTTCTTAGAGAGAGAGGGCAAATGATTGTGAATATTGGGGAGCTCTTCATTGAATGGCTGGTGTTTCTTTCATCTCATGTAGCAGCGTTTACATGTTGGACGTCACGAAAAGGGCTTGTGACATTGTCTCTGCTAGTGTACGAGGTTCGGTATCTTTGAACGACTAATTCCAAGGGTTATATTTGTCGAATACTTTTGGCAGGAATATACTAGCACTGTCATTCGTATCTGTCTCTTCTTTTTCATTGTCACATTCTTTACTGGATGTTATGCGGTGTATGTCCCGCCAGGTACGCAAGAGGTAGTAGAGCCAAGATTAGTATAACCACAGCATGCACTACGAGTAATATTGAAACTGTAACTTTATTACATAGATCCTAGAGACCTGAAACTGTCAATGCATGTCGTGTCCTCCATGATCTGTTGGGTCACAACAAGATTCGTGCACAACGATTGGTCAATTAGACGCAAAACAAACGGTAAGCGCCCCGGCTAAGCCAACCGACTTGGTACATAACACAAAGACGACAAACATGAAACGGAAAGCAGACGCGTGTATGATGATGCTATTTCTGGATATTCACATCTCGTCGGAAGACGCAATAGCCGCCCGGGTGGAGGGTTCCAACCGGCATGAAACCTGGGATCGATCCGAGAAATGCGGCGCTTGATGAAACGCGGCTGGAGGAAGCGCCGCGATAAAGCCAGCCTTGTACACGATATCTGCTCTATATGGATACCGCTATAGCTTTTAGATAGTAAGATACCGGCCATGCATTTCGTAGCGTTGCAATGCCCATGCCTGGCTCAATCAATGGATGGGGCCGGCCGCGGCTGTTGGCCTGTCAAGCTGCATACTTTCCGGCATCCGGGCGGCTGATGAAGGGATCCAGGACTTTTTGCAGTGTTGCTCTACGATCGCGGTAGGATTCAATGACGTGTACTTCCGTAGCAGGTTTTATCGGGAGGTGGATGCTCCGGACAGCTTGTTTTGAGGTTGACTCTGACGATGATGCACGATGTTAGGGGACAGACACGCCATGGCTGCTGCTGTGCTACAACAGCATAGATTCCGACGATCATATGTGCATGAGGCTTTTTAGAACGCTTGTGATTTTCTCTTTTCTTTATTTTATTGGGTTGGGGAAGAAAAGGAGATTGTATGAAAAAGGGAATGTAGCACGTCACAGGCCCCAACTTACATGTACTTTGCCTAACAAGGCTAACTATACGAAACTACGAGATGGTGTTTTGCACTGAGACATACATAGGGGGGCTGAGAGGCTTTCGTCCTCTTTTTCCACATCGCTCACTCCGTACGTGCGAGCCATTTCCAAGCTTTCACTTGTCCCATGCCTCATGCTATGCCTGCCCCCCCCGGCCGCATGCTCGGCGATGGGGGCAGCCTCGGTGATGGGCCGGCACGAGGCCAAGAGGGTCGGTCCGTCGAGGAAGCCCGTATATGCTTCCCTTTTTGCTGAGATGGAGTGTGAGTGCAACCCGGATGTTGAGCTGCGGCTGTGTGCATGGAAGCGAATGGATGATGATGCCTCGTGAATGGTTCTGTTTCAGTTGCTTCTCGGTCAATATATTGGGCGAGAGATGGAACCATTGGGATGCTCCCACCGGGATGCATACTATTATCATAGCTTGTATGCGATAGCATGAAATGAGAGAGGTCAAGTCGATCGTTGATGCTACGGCGTAGATGCACATGAGCCGTGCGCATGCTTTGTCGCCGTCATCACGATAACGCTCTGTCTGGTTCGTTCGCCCTTTTTGTTTATTTTGCAGGTTACACGTACTTGAAGCCTAACCTACATATTTACAGTACATGCACTATGAAGCAGTGGTTTCTTGGTGACCAACCGAGCACGGTTTGATGAGGAGACTGCGAGATATCATGGGGTCCCTCCCCGTCCGGGTGACCTGCGCGATCCCCCAAAGAACGGGTAGTGCTGTCATCAGATCAATCAGAATGCTGGGGGGTGTGTGTGCTTCTTGATGGGTTGCAGCGTGTTGGAGCGAAAAAACTGATAAACCCTGTTTAAATTAAACAAATGGGCTTTTTGATAAGACGTGATGGAGGGTAGTAGGGAAAAGCCTAATTGCACGATGGGCGGCGGACGATGCTACGCTGTTGGTTTGTTTATACAGGCAGTGCAAAGAAACCATGTCCCTTGATATCTTATTTGCTTATTTTTTTTTCCCTTGCCTCGTTTGTAGGAGCTGGCTCGGTATTTAGTGAGCTTGTACGTGGTGGTTCTATCGGCCATACAACGCGAGTTTGCTGGGATCTGTGTGACTCCGAGGCTTCAACGGCCGCGCGAACGGCCATCTGCTTCGCTGGCCGGACCTGGGCACTGACTCAGAAAAAAAACTCGAGGTGATTTTCATTTTGGGCCCCAAGCCGGGCTGTGCATCCCAGAAGCAAGCGTATCGAGTCGTAATCAGATGCTAGCCCGATCTTTGACTCTTGCGACAAGGCGAATATTGCGTGTTCATTTTCCCCTTCTTGCGGCTCCAGCCACACTTCAGCCACAGCTCGGATTTGGGGGAAAAAACGCCTCCCTTGGGCACCCAGAAAAAAACGCCCCGTGCGCGATCCCACCTGCCATGACACCCCACCTTACGTCTCGCTTTGTACGATGTACTCATGTACATAAGTACCTCTTACTTAAGGTACTTAGGGACGGGTAGCATCGCGGGTTGGGCTCAGCCAGTGGCGCGAAGCGGTCCATGGTGCGCCATCTTTGTTTCAGAGCGGCACGAGCCAATGGGGTTCGCCTGTGGCCGAGGGGAGAGCCAAAACTGAGATCTTGCCAAGAAATCAAAAGCAAAAAAAAAAAAAAAAAAAAAAAAAGAGATATACGAAGTAGTACGTACTAGATAGTGATGGAGTGAGGCCAGGGAGGGCAGCAAGGTCATTCATCAGATCAGATTGGTTTTGTCTCTTGGGAGGGTACAAAAAGGTGTCGAGGTACCGAAAGTACCTCTACCTGGCAGAGGACCACCTCACCCTCGCCACAGACGGATACCCAAGGCGATGCCTACTAACCTAAGGTACCTACCTACATTATTACTAGCCACACGATGGAACACCAAGCTGGGGAATGTTGGAAAGTTTGACTTGGCCAAAGCCTTCCCAATTCGGCGATGCATGAAAAGCCTAAAGCCACACAAGAAGATCATATCGAACAAATGGAAAGAAGCGATACTGGCGGTGAGAGAACGAGTACCTTGATAAAGCGCTGGCATCAAAAACGGCATGTACAGTTTAATGTATGCCTTGACAACTAAGCGTTGCGTTATCATGTGCAAAGGGACCCTGCTCGCTTCTGCCCTGCCCGCCCAGCCTATCATCTTGTGCATTCGGCAACGCGCTCCGTATGTACAGTAATATATATTGTATGTTGCAATCTATGTAGTGTATGTAGTATGCATGTATGTACGCAAGACCCCAGCGGGTTGGACTTGGGGGGGGGGGGGGAGGAATCCAAGGGAAAGGGGAGGTGTGGCCGTCGGCCAGTAAAATCGACGACGCTGCGTGAGGACGTGGAATGTGTGTGCGGAGAGGGGGGGGGAAAAAAAAGGGAGGGCCAATTGGACGAGTTCGTACTGTTGAAAGGAGCGTGAATATCTCGTATATCGATTTGTGGTCGACTTAGCAAAAGAAGTTTGCCTCTTTATTCCGTACGTCTGGTAATTATCGTCTGTCAAACGGACCCAAGTTATCCATCTTCAGCGGTCAGGGATCATCATCGCCGCTCACGGGCCCGACGACGCAACTCTGCCAGTAACCCCACGCTTCTCGCCGCACGACCCCCCTTCACCTACTTTTCGGGAGTGGGTAACATGATGGTAATGGGGAAAGCGATACTAGTAGTTGGTTGATGTGTACATACATACATACATACAGGTCGTGATGCCTGAACCAGTCATGGGCCCAAGTTTACTGCCCGAGGCCCAAAAGCACCGCGTTAACCACCGGAAAATTCACAGACGATGTACCAGGTAGTTATGCGCCTGCGACCAAAGAGGCAAGTCTTTATCAGAAGCAATCCGTGCTTTCTTTCGACTACTCGGGTTGTTTCGCTCATGCAATGCCACGAGCTGGACCCATGACCATCTGCCTCTCAACTGTTAATACACCCCAATGCTAGTATTCGATACCCGTAAGTCGGGGGTTGTATGAAAGCTACATGTACTTGGGGAACAAGTACCGCCTGCTGGTGGTGTCGATTGCTGGGATTCCGTTGGAGAGAAGCGGACCTGCATTAAAACGGTGCATCCAATCTTGCACTACCTAGTACCCTTACTTTATGCATGAGCAGCAAGTATCAGTACTCCTCCCAACGATTTATGCAACTTTTTCAGAGAAGTGGTAATAGTAAGTTGCGGAGTTGTTGCCCATCGCCATCACGGCTAGTTTGATGCACTACTCTGCAATAGCTTCCTGGTGAAAAAGTTTACTTTTGGAACGGGCATGGTGCTAGCTCGGTGGGAGCGAGGGGGGGGTGAATGAACGTGGCGCTGGACTAAGGAGAATAGGAGTTGGGATGCATCAAAAAGGTAAGAGATGCAGTAGCAGTAGCAGTGCTTGGCCAACCAACAGCAGCTCAGCTGAGAATAAAAAAGACAAGTCCAAGTACCCATTTACTGCTGAACGGCAGCTCAGCTACAGGGATTGCTAGTGCCCTCGTAAAGGAAAGGAAACCTATGTCCCCCGGCAATACTTAGGTAGTAGGTAGTAGTAGCAATACTACAAGTGAGTGGTCAGATGGGTAGATACTTGATAGCTGAGCAGTAGCAGCAGCACCACTGCTAGCACGACTTTATCGCTTCCGGGACCAGGGGGAAAAGGCGAACAAAAAACGAACAAAAGCAACAACTCATAGTTCCAACCCACTAGACCCGGGTCCCCGGCCGTCCGTCTCTGCACGCGGATCGGATCTAACATGGCGCTGATCAGGCCAATGCTCACCCCCGGATTGCACCATTTGGAACGCTGACGCTGACTACTTCGTCAGTAGTATTGATGTTACTGCTAAAACAGGTGGCATGTGGTGGACAGCGAACAAAGAAACTATCGCATGTACTATACTTACATGTGCCTGCCTACTAGAGGTACCTACCTAGTCAGACTATGGGTAGATCGTCGCTCTTACGGTGGGAATGCCACTACTCAGGCAAGGGAACGACGAGACGGACTGATGGGCATGTGTTTTTTAACTTTGTGGCCAGCGCTCTATGGTCCGAGTCAGGATGATCCCGTCACATCAAAAAGGAAGCCCTTTTATCCGCAACCTTGGCACACAACCAATGAGTAGAGGACCCCTGACTTTTTGCACATCACCAAGGGGGTAAGCAAGTAAGTAGTAACGATATGGAAGAGGGAAAAAGGTACGGGTGGCGGAGACGGCAAAGTTTGGCGCCACGTCTGGAGCTTCGTGCCATGACAAGGAGATTTTTTTTTTCTTTTTTTTAAAAATTGTCCCCGACTTTAGTTCTGCAAGTACGTTGCGTCTGCGACGAGGCATGTCATCTACGGACGCAGCGGTTCAACATACGTGCGTACAAACGATCAAACGGACAAACGCACGGGCATCCATCCATCCATCCATCCATCCATAGAGTCTGGGGGAAGAGGGCCATGACGGGCAGATTATCACGACGGGCGCTAGCATGTTTCAAACGGAACCCCCTGCCAGTCACCTCAAAGTGTCTCTTATTTCATCTCTCTCTCTCTCTTCCTTTTGGGTCATAGAGTTTACGGGCCGCTTACCTCTTCTGTGCGGTACCTTTCAATTTATTTTATACTTTTTTTTACCCCTGCGTTCGGAAGCGGCTCATGCAGGTGGTGATGAGATGAGCCCGTCTGACGAAAGAAGGGAAAACAGTCTAGCAGCTGACAATTGACCGCGGCTTGGCCGTTTGGGACGTTGCTAATGGTATCACTACTGAAACAATGAAAATGATGCCGAAGCTGGATACCCGGTAGTAGTTATCTTAGGTAGCATCATGTGAAAGAGAGAATGAATCCCTCTGCCTGAGGCCCGCAAGCTGAAGGCTGCAAAGGGCCTAAGCTTACATATAGCTTAGGTAAAGTAAGTAGCCAAAAGTCTACAACCACCCCCACAACCCCCCCCCCTTAATAAAATCTATAACTAACTTTAAATATATCTTTCTTAATATATATATATTCCTATATTATTTATTATATATTATTTTATAGCTATAGAATTAGAGATTAATATTTAGTATACTATCCCTAGGCCTAGATAATAGCGCGCAGCTAGCACTCTAAGGAGTTAAAAAGGGCCTGAATATCTATCTAAGGAATTGCATCCTATATAATTTTAATTTTCTTAACTAGTATTACTTAGTTAGCCTTATTATCTTTTAATTTTAAAAAATTAAAGAATAAAGAATATAATTTCTATTTAAGAAGTGCCTAATAATTCTTAATTAGGCTTAAGTTAGAAGAGTATAGCAATTACTTAATCTATCTAATTATATTAGTATATAGGAACTCTTAAGTCTCTCTAGAGATATAGATCTTTATATTATCTTACTAAAAGAGCTAGGTACTATTATATATAAGTAGAAGTGCTTCCTATAGTAATTTATAATAGCTTTAAGAAGAATAACCTTATCTCTAGAACCTTATATTTCTTATTATTACTATAATATTTATCCTTCTAGTATTCTATATCCTAGCTTATATTATAATTATAATTATAACTTTCTCTTTATTAGAGAGATTAACTAGCTTCTGCTTATACTTCTTATATAGAAATTAGAAAATAAAAATACTTAGATTACTTAAATTATTCTATATAGAGGTTTTATTAGAGAATATAATCTAGATAGTATTAGTAATTAAATAGTATTATAATTTTTAAACTATTATACCCTTATTAATTCTAGGAGTCTTATAATCTAATAATATATAAAAGTAAGCTATTCTTTTATAGTTTCTTTTTTTAGTTTTACCTATTATATAGCTTTCTATTTATATTACTAATATATATTAATAATTTAGTAGATTATATAATATAAGATATAACTACCTATAGCTCTAGTAAGTATATTCTATATAATTATATAGTCCTACTTAGTTAATTATATAATATATTACTTCTCTGCCTCTATAGCTTTCTTAGAATATCTAGATTAAGGCCTTAGATATATTATATAGTTATTTAACTAGTATCTTTTAATAGCTAGTACTATTAAATATATTATATTAAAAGCCTTTATAATATATTATATAGATTAATCTATAGATAATAGTGCTAATATTGCTAATTAGGCTTCTAAACTATACTAATGGTTTTTCTAGCAATTTATACTCAATTTGGTACTAAAATTATCTATTTCTCTTATTATTTGTGATTTTTATTATAATTTGAAGTTATGGCATGTCTCTGATCTTATTGTTATTGTGGTGGGGGGGTGTGGAGTGGTCGCAGACTTTTGGCCACTAACTGTACCCAGTAGTCATGGAATCCCCCCATGGTGGCATCAATTAATTGGTGGACGCAGCAGCCAGCGAAGCAGCAGCCCTGGCGAGGCGCCCCAGCGAATCAGCTGGCCAGGGATAGGCGATGCGCAAGATAAGACAGAGAGGAAGAAAAAGACAAACAGGAATAGCGTCAAGGCAGCCAGCCCACCGGGGGGGCCTCGATTAGCCAACGCATTTCAAACACTCAAGTCTTTTCTGTAAGGGTGCACGAGAAGAGAGCCGTTTGTTGGTTATAGATCGCTCTCTCTCTCTCTCTATTCCCCCTCCATCGTGACTCGCCTCGCCTCGCCTCGCCCTTTTTTTCCGGCTTTCCACTTCAGCACCATCGGCTGCCGCCTGCAAAACGATTGGCCACGACGCAAAAGGTTAAGGCACCATTCGATCAAAGGGCAACAGGCCCATTGGCGTTTGCACCTTGACCAGCCGGATCGTTTCGACGCGGTGGGGCCAGACGCGAAGAATGGACGGCACAGCGGGAGCGGAACGGTTTCGAACCCGTGAGCTGGTTTCAAGATGCAGCCGCCGGGCACCAATGAGATGCGGCCAGACGCGATCTGCGACGTAGCTGCAATTAAAAAAAAAAGAGCAAGGAGTCTCTCTTTTTTAGATTTTAAGCGCTCGACGTTTTTTTTGTTCATGTTTCCAACTTTGCCGTTAGGGCTGCGCCTGAAATGACTCCAGGGTCGGCGGCCACCAGCCGTCACGGCCAGTCAAATGGCTGCGCCTGGGAAGGATTGGAGCGCGCTTCGGATGGCTTAACCGGGGGGGGGGGGGCAAGGAAGTCGCTTCAACGATGTTTTGTTTCTATGTAGGTGAAAAGATGGGGGAATATTGGGATGGACGGTTGATCGGTTCAACTAACCAACCCCCCTATGGAGCACGGGGTAAATCGATGTGTGGCGATGATGGCATGCTATTTTTGATATCCGATAGAGTTGTTGTTTCATCGCAGAATTAAGCTATATGTTAGAAAAGAAAGAAAAAAAAAGTATTAATAAATCACATCATCGTCCCGGTGTTGGTTTCTTGTTGCATCCCTTTTTCTTGCCGTCGCATTCGTCCTTGGTGTCGCTAATTTTAATATATTGCCTTTTTTTTTCCTTTCGTTCAATATTTCTCCTTCACCCTCGTGTGCCTGGTCTAGCACTTTTGAGGCAGAGCCGACTTTCATTGAAAAAAAAAAAAGACGACAAGAATTTTCAAGGGAGCGATTTGCACTGCATTACATACCACTGCGTGGTGAATTTGAATTCAATCTTCTCCCTCCCCCCCCCTTTAGATCGACCGCTGGACCGGACCCTCTCCCCTTCAGAGCTGCATTGGGCCTGGCTTTGCATCACTCCAATACCACAAATCGTCTCACGGGATTCACTGGTGCACGCCCTTTTTTTCTTTGAGCGTTTGCTTTCCTTTATTGGATTCCAACCGACGAATCGCTTTTTGCCCTGGAGGCAAATAGAACGTTACGCAGCCGCCGTTTTTTGTTTGCAAGCATCATTTGCATATCTTGGGCCTGGTTCCCGCCTTACCGAACGGCAATCTTGAGAAAAAGGAAAAATCAAGCACTTTTTATTGGCATCGCATCTTTGAATTACGGAAAGCCTAATCGTCATCGTCGGCACCCGTTCGTCACCCCCTTGTTCTTCCTCATCGAAAATCAAGTTTGATTGCTACGAAGCAGCCTCCCTCACCGCATTCGCCACGACGACAAGGGCAGAATTCTCTCACCGAAAGCACATCTTCTCATTGGCTCCGTCCGTTTAGGATAACGTGCATTGAAAATCTGCGAACAAAGGAGAGCAAAAAAAAAAAAAGCCCGTTTTTATTTTTTTGACCCTTGACGCCACGTCTTGTATCGGTGGACCGTCCGGAACGACACGTCGACAGCAGCCCGCTATTTCTCTTTTTGCAACTTGTTTCGCTTTTAGGCTCCAATTGGAGTACCCAGTTGGCGATTGCGATTTCAATTACTACTACTACTTCTTCTCTAGTAGTAGTGCAACTTTTCCCACCCCTTCCGCTGGATCGGACGGCGCCACGTTGGCGTATCGTGGAGAGAGCGTTTTTTCCTATCACCACCAACTTGACTAAGTGCTTTTCTGCATCCGTTACCCATCCGGACCCGGACAGGTCGGGAACACTCTGTGGCTGCATCTCATTTTTCTTTGCCTTTCAGCAGAGATAAGGGAAAGAGACAAGCAAAAAACCGTCTTTGATTGTGACTCTTTGTCTTCACCATCTTCACGACAACCGTTGCACTCGCCCTTAGACATTGGCTCACTGCAAGATTGGCGAGTCTGAAGATTTGTCAATTTGCGATATCGCGGCCAGACAAGCATCAATTAAACTTGTCTTTTTTTTTTTTTTATTTCAGTACATCACACCCAAGGGCACAGCCATTCCATTGTTGTGTGATCGGTTTCGCCACCACTGAAAAAAAAAAATCACGATACCGAGACAGCCCGTTCTTCAGCTTTCCTTCCAACCCCCAACAAGTTCCGTCCGTCCCTTCGCTCGTGTCTCCCCCGGTACGGCCGCGCCAAGTATACCTACTACTACTACAAGGCGCCAACTCTAAAAGCGTGCCCTGCTGAGAATCCCTGTCGGCCTGGCCGCCCTGCCCCGCAACCCACCCGCTGCGCTCCGCCCGCTCCAGCAGAAGGCACCCACACGCCAGTGGACGAAGGAGTCAGTACCTACCTGCGGTACCTCTGGCCCCCGTACCGCCACACTCACCGCGCGTACGTTCTTGTAACGTGCTCCCAGCCACACGACCGCGCAACCCAGACAGAACCCCCCCCGTGCCAAGTACCGTCCGGTAGCAGCCAGCGTAAGCCAGCGCAGCCAGCGTCTGACCGCCCCTCCCCAGGCCCGCCACGTCGACTGCAGAGTACATTAGGACCTCGGCCGCACTCGTGCCACGCCGTCGTTGGCCCGCCTCCGGTACCTAGGCTCCGCGTACCCAGACACCCAAGGACCCAAAGACCCCTGCAGGCTGCTACTTTGCTGCAGGCATCCCCGCCGCCCCGGCAGACACACACCAGAGACCACCAAAGACACACACAAAGACAGCCGCCCAGCCAAAAAAAACCTCCCTGTGGCGCATCGCTCGCCAAGGTACATGTACCTCTGTACTCAGGTAGAGCCATCCCCGTACCGGTACCTCCAGCCTCGTGTGCACCCTTGGGCTTCTTCTCAACGTCACCCTCGCTGGTCTGACGGACTGGTCACTCAGCTAACAAAGGGCCACATGCGCATCAGCCTTTGTGTCTGACTGGTATTTGCTTTTTTGTCCCATCGCGCGCTTCGTCTCTCTCATTATTTTTTAATACTCTTGCCATCCCTCTTCCTCATTGCTCACTCTTCTTCCTTCTATTACCCCCCCCTTCTCCAAAGGACCAGGAATCCTCCCTTCCCTCTTTCTCTCTCTCCCCATCCTCTTCGAGCATCGGGCCATTCCTCTTTTCGGAGCCACCCCTGCCCCGTCTAGATCCCGCCAGTTCATACACTCCTCTTCCTCCTCATCCCTCACTTGCAGCCCTTGTGCTGGGGGTCCGTCTTTATATATATCACCGCTCCGGTCCCATTCCATTTGGGGTCTCTCTTGATCATCACCTCTATCTCTCTCTCTCTCTCTCTCTTTATCCATCGTCACGACTCACCGCTCCAAGCGTTTGTCGATCCGGATCGTTCCTTGATTTCCATCCGACAACGGGGCCTTGACATCATCCATTCGAGCAGTCGTCTTATATACATACATACATACAGACAGACAAGACATACTCGTTCTTCTCTCTCTCTCTCTCTCTCTCTTTTTCATCAACTTCATCATCCTCATCACCACCACCATCACAAGTCACCCAGACATCATGGCGTCAAGATCATACCTCTCCATGGACGACCTCAACAAGGCTGCCCTCGAGCAGTTCGTCTACCAGCCCGTCAGCCGTGACATGATCTCCTACCTGGCCGCCGCCGCTCACAACGTCATCGCCTGTGACTCGACCCTGATGCCGCCGCCGCGGGACGCAAAGAACCAAGACATGCCTCCCACGCCTCCCCGGAGTCCCGAGCCCCGGACCGTCTGCAGCACCGACGATGCGCTGCCCTCTCTCGAGGAGTTCATCACCCAGCTCGTCGTCTCGTCCAACGTCCAGGTCCCCACCCTCATGTCGACCCTGGTCTACCTCAACCGCCTCAAGTCCAAGCTGCAGCCCATGGCCCGCGGCCTGCGCTGCACCACCCACCGCATCTTCCTCGCCTCCCTCATCCTCTCGGCCAAGTACCTCAACGACAGCTCGCCCAAGAACAAGCACTGGGCCAACTACACCCACATGAACACCGACTACTACACCTTCGGCTTCACCCGCACCGAGGTCAACCTCATGGAGAAGCAGCTGCTCTTCCTCCTCGAGTGGGAGCTGAGGATCACCGAGCACGACCTCTACCGCGAGCTCGACTCCTTCCTGGAGCCGCTGAGGATCAAGATTGCCGAGCGGCACGCGCGCAAGATCCGTCACCGCGAGGAGAAGAAACGCCAGCAGGAGCTCTACGCCGCCACCGCCCGCTATCCCAGCCCGGTCTCGGTCTCGTCCCGCGGCCACTCCCACTCTCGCCACGCCAGCCCCGATCACTACCGCTCTTCCAGCAACGGCTCCGTCACGCCTCCCGGGCTCGTCTACAGCAGCTCTGCCAGCTCGTACGCCTCCTCCATCGCCTCCAGCAGAGAGCACTCCCGCTCCACCACTCCTCTCGAGTCTGACCCCTCGCCCTACCTGTATGGCGCTCGCCAGGGCAGTCTCTACGACTCTCCCGTCGAGATCGTCATGGACCGGGAGGAGCCCAAGGTGCAGGCACCCAGCGGGCGAATGCTTGCCTACCAGATCCCCGCGGCGTCGTACGAGCAGCTCGGCGAGGCCCCGGCCAAGAAGCGATACAGGCGCGGCGTGTGGGGCCGCATCTTGGGAAGCGCCGTCACCGTCCGATGAAATCAAAGTCACATTTCGTCCCATCAAGCCATCATACTTGGGCGTTTTTCTTTTTTCTTTTCTTTTTAAATTTCATATATTTTGTGTCCTTTTTATCTATCCCATTGAGCTGTTCTGGGTCACAAAAGCAAGGCGTTACGGCATCTGAATTTTTCACATCTTCATTTCGTCACGGTCTCGTCTCCTAGAAAGAGCTGCATCGCCCGGCGCATCAACAGCAGTGACATTCTTCTTCGAGCTTCCGTTTGTGCTCTGAATACATCTCACCCAAATTACCACAACACCTAATCACCACCATGTTTTCAAACTCCCCACCATCAACACACCCCACAATTTGTTATATGGAGATATCATGTGCATACGCCAAGCGAAACTGGAGCTGGCTAGGGAAACGGTCTGATTTCCTTTCTTTCTTTTTTTTGGGTCATGTTTTCTATTTGCGGCTTTTTGGTTTTGCGAGCGAGGCGAAGTCACAAAGACAACGCAGGGATAGGAAGCAGCGGGACGAAGGGGCCCGCTGACATTGGTTTGGAAATGGATAGCCTACGCTTTAGATACGGACATCGGGGCCGGGCGGGTCAAAGGAAAGACGGAGTTTGGGCGGATTTGGCCTTTATTCGCAGACCAATGGTCATTGCCCCCGATCCTGGGGCTGACTTGATTTCTAATTTTCTTTTGTTTCTTTGTCGTGTGTTCGACCTAGGAAATTGTCAGGGAATAAACTTAGTCGGTTTGGATAATAGTCGCTTCCTAGAAGTAGAGGTAGACTTAGAGGATCTTATTCTTCCCCCCCTTCCAATACTATAGCCCGCTCAGCGTGGCTTATTGATCACCCATGCGTCAGCACTTATTACTGCCTTTGTCCTCGTTCTTTTCAAACCCTTGAGCAGCCGCTCATGTGACTAGTGTGAAGATTTGCTGCTAATTTCATTTATATTTTTTTTATTTTTTGGGCGTCCAAAGCGGCTGCACGGCGAAAACAATCGAACCGAGCTGTCAGCCCTCTTTTTACACCGTGTCCGTGCGGCACGCATAACCGACCGTGCAGAGTTTGAATACGGTGCAAACGGGTGAATTAAGGGAATCCCATTCCATTCCCGTTCGGTGGGAGGCAAAACAGGTTACGTAGGATGGAGTGGCTTGTGGAAGGTTAAAAAAAAATTGATACGCAATCACTGCGCCTACAAGTTCGCGCATGTGAGTGAATCGGTTTGGTATCGCTACTTGCGATGTTGAGCTGGAACGATAAGTCATGACACGACAAGATTCAAATACAACTTGTCATCTGACTTTGACCCCAATAGTAAAGGCCCATCGATCCTAATGCTGCGCCTCAACGGCGACCCAACAGCGGCACTCAAGTCCCGAACAAGTGAGTCGTATCGCATCTTGAACCGTTTTGGATCGTTATGCATGTTGCGATAATCAGCTAGATATGCGAGGTAAGATTTTTGACAGGTATAGCCGTGTAGATGTAGGATTTTTTTTTTTTTTCTGAGCCATTCCTGCGATGGCTCTCGGGCCCGAGGGGACGGGTTACAAGGCCGAGGAGCTGGATTGAGAGCATGGAGGATTCAAGTTTGGACTTTTTTAGGAAATGTAGCAGAGTCTGATATATATGGCAACATCATACATTGTATAAAACAGCTAGACTTCTGATGCATGGTCATAGATGGAATGTCAACTACAAAACAATTGATTATACATGCTCATCGATCCGTCCGCGCGCCAGCGCCCGACTCCATTTTACACCCAACAACCAAAAGACAAAACAATTCTCACGTCCTTGCAGTGTTTTAATTATAGAAGCTGCTTGTTGCGAAAGCCCAGCCCGGGAATCTTCGTCCTCAGGCTCAAGCTGCTCAGCACCACGCTGATGCTCGACAGAGCCATGGCCAGGGACGCCCAGACAGGGTCCAGCTTGACGTGCGAGCCGCTCGACGTCTTGATCGCGTACAGGCATCCCGCCGCAATGGGAATCGCCACGACGTTGTACACGGCCGCCCAGCCAAAGTTGAGCTTGATACGGCGAAACACGACCCGGCTGAGGTCCAGGAGCGTCAGCACCGAGCGCAAGTTGGACGTGGCCAGCACAAAATCGGCACTCGAGATGGCCACGTCACTGCCAGAGCCGATGGCGATGCCCACATCAGCCGTCGTAAGTGCCGGTGAGTCGTTGATGCCGTCTCCGACCATGGCGACCATGGTTCGACGCCCGTTGGCATGCACCGAGGCTTGAAGGTAGCTAATCTTGGCCGCCTTGTCGGATGGCAGTACCTCGGCCAGCACGTTGGTCGTTGGGATCCCTATTCGCTGAGCCACAGCTTGTGCCGTGGTTGCGTTGTCGCCTGACAGCATCCAAACCTCCACACCACTCTTTTGCAGTGCCTCAATCACCGGCAAGGTCTCTTCGCGGATGGGGTCAGAGATTGACAGGGCAGCCGCGACCTCCCATTCGGCACTGTCACTGTCGCCACGCTTTGCTGCCACGAGCGCCACAGACTTGGCCTCCTTCTTCCACGCCTCCAGCAGGCCTTGGACGTTGACGGATATGGGGGCCGCCAAGTCTCGCATCAGACCTTCGTTGCCCACTGCAATGTCAACCGCCCGATTCTTGCAGCTGGCCTTGATACCTTTACCCGGCAGCTCCTCCACCTGCTCGAGTTCGACCTGCTGAGTGCCGGCCTTGCAAAAGGCAACAATCGCCTTGGCAATGGGATGACTGCTGTTTTCTTCCGTCGCCCTCATCGCGGCTAGTAGAGTCTGCTCGTCGAGCCCTTCGATGTCTCCATCGGGGAAAATGGTAGAATCAGTAATCTGGGGCTCTCCACCAACAGTGAGCGTCCCCGTCTTGTCGAAAACGACGCAGCCCACTTTGCTCGCCTTCTCAAATGCCTCGCCGCCGCCTTTAACCAGGATGCCATACTTTGCCGCAAGCCCGCCTCCGACAAAGATCGCGGTTGGGGCCGCCAAGCCCAGTCCGCACGGACAGGCAACAACGAAAACCGCAATGGCAAACTGGAAGGCAAAGGCAGTAGAGCCGCCGCTTGTATTCAGCTCTCCGCTTGAAATTACGTGAGTGTAAGAAAGAGCCATCCAGATAATCCACGTGACGATGGCTATCAGGGTCACCATTGGGACGAAGTAGGAGGTCAGGAGATCGGCTACCTGCTCCATTGGTGCTCTCTTGGCTTGTCCATCGCGAACGACTTCAACGATTTGGTCAAGCATCGACTTGCCCGAAGTTCCAGTGACTTTGATCAATACCGCCGCACCCTTATTGACTGTTCCGGCGTATACTTCATCGCCTTTGCCCTTCTTGATAGGCCGTGATTCACCCGTAAGACTCGATTCGTCGAAAGTCGTCTCACCGTCCAGAATCAGACCGTCAACTGGGGGTGATGATCCATGAGGCACCCGAATCACATCTCCATTTTCTAGCTGGTCCATATCTATCGTGGTGGTGGTTTGGCCCCGTAGCTTATCTTGCTCAACGAGAAGGGCAGTGGTTGGCCGCAGCTTCGACAAAGCCTCCACAGCATTGCCCGCCTTGGACTTGCTGTATGCTTCAATCAGCCTACCGGCAAGGAGGAAGAGAGTCAGAAAAACCACAGAGTCGAAGTAGAATCGGTCCTCAGGAACATCTTTGTTCCCATCAGCGCCAGCGGCAATCATTTGCCCGATGGAAGACCAATATGCAATGCTCGTTCCCAGTGACATGAGCATGTTCATGCTGCCAAACTTGTAGAATCGCTGCAAGATAGGCGTGCGACTGCTAAACCTCCACAGCGTCCTCAGCTCCTTGATGGCTCGGACGTGAAAGACGTCGGCCGCGAAGAAGTAAACAGGGGTGGCAAGTAGGCAGAGTATAACTTCTAGTCGGCTAAGACCGGATACCCATGGCTTCATCAGATACTGCTTTGTAGAATTCGAGTCTGGTACGAGGCTCATGTAGACGATTCCGAGGATGAAGGTTGGAATGGCGAGGATGATGGTCAAAATCTCCCTATAGAATAGCTGCCGCGTGTGCTTCGCCCTGATAGCCCGAGACCTCTCTTCCAGCGTCATTGGATGGTATATCTTGGCCCGGAGAGACGGATCTGTGGCTTCAATGCTTCGCAGAATGTGTCTGATGGTAAACTGTGGTGAGCTGGGAGTATAGCGTATCTTGAGGATGGGCTGCTCTAGGGACGGGAGACCGAGGATCTGGACACCGTGGGCGCCGAAGCTCATCAACGTTTGCCTGATCCTCTGCGGGCAGCGGGGGCAAAAGATGCCATCGATTTTGATTTCCACCTGTCGTTCGTCCGATGAAGACTTTTGCTTGTTCAGGTCGATGACCTTGTCAATTTCGGCATCGTACCCAATGTCTTCAATCGCCTCGACAAGATCTTTCTCTTTGTCTGAGCCCACATAGTCGATCGTCGCACTGTTTCCTACTAGATTGACAGCCACCTTGGAGACCCAGGGGAGCTTCTGCAGCTCGTCCGTAATAGTAGTGACACAGGCCGCGCAGGTCATTCCGCCAACAGACACCGTCGCTCGCCGCAGGGGTGGTTGGCTGCCGTCACCGGTAACGACGCCATTAAGCGGGACTGTGTCGTTTATCGGATCTTTGCGTAGGCTTGCTGATGAGAAAGAAGATTTGAGTTTTTGGTCGACGCTGCCTACGTCTCCTTGATCCTGAGGGGCAAGCGATTTACAGGCCTCACAGTTTTCCAGGTGAGCGGCTTTAGTGGCCTCTGGAGGCGGCATTGGCTGCTTCTGAGCCCACAGGCTTGACCAGCTGTCAAACAAGCCACCGACGTGAGACATGGCCCAGGAACCGTTCCTCATCTCGTTTTGAGGGTTGCTGTTCAGATCTTCCGCACCGGTGACGGCTGAGTCGACTCCACAGATCTCGAATCCGACATTTTCAAGCGTCTTGCCCATGGCACGCACAAAGTCCGGAGAACGATCATGATGCTCTACTGTCACGATGGATGTCACCAAGTTTGGCGATACCCAAACAACTTTGTCGCCGTACGTCTCCTGTAGAAGAGACTTGATGAGGGTCACACATGACGGGCAGTGGAGGTTCCCCAACAGGTAGGACGTCGTAACGGTGTCGGTGACAGTCATGATGGGCGGCTTGCCGTTGTGCACCCGATAGAGAATTCAAATGTGGTATCAATCGACGCGATATGTGCCTTGAGGGAGCACCACAAGTGGGAGATGGAGGATGGAATGAACTAGGACAATGCTGCTTAATCGATCTGATTATGCACCAGTGAGGCGCTTGCTTTGCTGACAAATGCGTTGCGAAAGCGTTGGTAAGAAAGACAGAAAGCAGAGATTCAGAGACAAATTTCGAGGAGCGGTAAAGAAATGGCAAAATCCTCCACGGCCGTTGTTGAGCTCGAATACATATATATAAGTTTGATCTCGAGCAGAACCTAGAGCACTTTTCGCGCTAAAATCCGCACAAATATCGCAAAGGATGCCGCGTGCAGGGTTTCCCCCTTTGGGGGTGGCTGTCAGCAAATGACGGAATACCTTGGAAGTAATCGGTAGCACTACGCAAAGAATGATGAACACAGCATGGACATAGCGAGATCCCGTTCGTCAGCCCTTCTCCTCTTGTCTTCACCGGCTGCAGCCTCTACTGCAATGTGAGCTGTTGAAGGTTGCGAAATGCTGCGAGGCGATTTGGCGGCTTTGCACGGGCGCCAGCCGTAACTTACGCCACGGGAACTGATGTAGGTCGATCGCCCAGCGCCGACATCCAGCCCAGGGATCAAACAATGATAAAATTTAGAGCGACATGAAAACACCTTTCGCTCCAACCCGTGCAGCAGGTGAATTTGGCATCGCGGCACTTGTGCGGCCAGTCGATGAATCACCAAGAGGAGGCGACAGCCCGACGTCATTGTATCTCGGCTTGTGGTATCATCACGTGGACTTTCACGTGCCAGCGCTTAACGGCCTTGTCGCCGCAGGCATGCTTTCTGAAAGAACGTTTGCTCTAGTCACTCTGCAGCCATCACTCTGGAGCGAATTTATCTAGGCGGGCATTGTGTGTATGCGAACAATAGATGAGTAGATTCATGCATTGCCCGTTCGCAGATCAATGTCTCACGAGCTCGGATTACATTGCTCCGTACTTCGGTTCTCTCGTTCCCACCCATACGGAGAACGGAGAAACGGCCATCTCAGTGCTGAACGGAATCTCCGCTGCTATTGGTCCATTCGTCTCAATTAGGATATTTCGCCCATGCCTGCTGCATAGCCTCTAATCCGTACGCAGCGCCCGCCTTCTCTCACACATCTTCTAGGCCAACCGGGTTCACATTACGCTCGAAAAACTCATTATTTTCTAGTTCCAGATTTTTCCCAAGCGACGTACAATTCACAGCCAATTTACCTCACCTTCCTCCTTCCCATACCCCACTCTATGCGTCCATGGCAATAGCACTGAGTGATTACTTCCGCCTCAGTGAAGGCGCTGTCGGAAGTCGGTGCTGGTGGTAGAGGCCTGCCCGACAGTCCGATCCAATCAACGCCCTTTATCGACGTAAAAGTGGACCTTCCCGTCTTTTCGGGCACGACTCGGGGAGTGGCATCATCGACGCTAAGCCAAAGACGGCCTAATGCAATTGCGTGATTCCGTCCCCATATCAACAATTTTGTCGAGAGCGCAACCAGAAAGCCAAGCGAAGCGGTAGAATTGGCGGGCTGAAAGCGCAAAGGGAAAGGAAAAAAAGTCGTTTTGGAGAATGGACCCTGACAAATCTATCTCTGTGGCTGGCTCCCGCCCGGGGCGATCCACGATTCCATGGGCTTTATTTTCTCTCCTCGTCGATTCTCCTCTCCATCCTCATCCTCCTCCTCCTGCTGTTTCTTCGCCTTTCAACCCTCGTTTTTACTGGATTTTCGTCTGGTATAACTCGGGCCTGAGGACCGCCTTTATTCGCTTTACGCCTTGAGACGTGCTATACGCTTCGAAAGAAAAATGGCGTCCAGCGTTAAGGAATCCTCCACGCTGCCCTTTGGCAAGCAGGTGCCGCTCTCGGCCATCTCTGGCCCAACCTACGTGACGGCGCAGCTCCTCGTCCAGCAGATTGCCTACAAGCTCTCCGATAAGATCTTTTCTTACTCCCCCCCCACCTTCGATCTTGACGTTGCTGCGAAGCAATGGGCTGTCGACGAGAGCAAGAACATCCATGGCTATGCCCCTACAGTCTTGCCTCTTCAGTCCAGAACCGGTGCCGGCGCCCTTGCTCTGGGCTACATCTTCTCTCCCGATTTTGACGTGGCCAAACGTCACATTCCTCAGACGCTGCTTGCTCCATCTGGCTCTCTTCTTAACCTGCGTGGAACTCTCGACCAGCTCTCACTCCTTTACAACCTCTCGAGCCCGTTTGTGGCTCACATCGCTGCCGCGGACTACAGCGCCGAACAGGGCCTTGTCTCCAATTACGACGTTGCCCTGAGGCTGGCCGAGGACTTGGGCTTGGGCTTGGTTGCCAGCTCATCTGCGTATGAGACTCAGCACATGTCACTCTTCTCGACCCTCCTGGCCACTGTGATCCCCACCCTTCACATCTACGACGGCATCCGTCTCCCCAGGGAGACGCTGAGAGTTGTTGACGCACTCAGTGAGGCTGGTGTGGCCGACCTGTACAACAAGCTTGCTGCCGAGGCTGGCAAGCTGAACCAACATCTTGACGTTGCGGGCAAGACCTTGGAGCTCCTGAGACTCTTCAACGATGAGCTCGGCACTGTTTACGAACCGTTTGAATACTATGGACATGAGACGCCCGATGTCGTGCTTGTTGCCCTTGGAAGCGTTGAGACTCAAGTGGCCAAGGAGACGTTGAATAAGCTTGCCGCTGATGGGGCCAAGGTCGGCGTCATCAACGTGCGTATCTACCGGCCTTTTATCGAGGAGGCTTTCCTCAAGGCCATCCCTGCTTCTGCTCGTACCATTGCCGTGCTAGGCCAAGTTCAGAACGAGCTTGCTGTAGAGGACGAGGCCACTCAATCTGCCCTCTACGGCGATGTCCTCACCGCTGTCACCTTCGCCGGCAAGTTCGAAGAGCAGCCCGACGTCCTGGATATCAAGTACACCACTGCTCAGTTCCTGACTCCGCAGGGGCTAGTCAGTACGCTGCACAAGATCTTCGGAAACGACGACGAGGCTAAGCCTCTGCCCTCCTTGGTCAGGGCTCAACAATTTACCTTCTGGGACGTGGATGACTCTCCCTCCGTTCATTCCCCGGCTGCCATTGGCACGCTGCTCTCTCAGGGATCGACTACCAATGTCCACCTGTTCGAGACGTACGACAACCTCACTCAGGGAGGCATCGTCCGAACTGATCTGCGCGCATCCAAGATCGCTTTAGAAGCGCCCTATGCCGTGAGAGAAGCAGATGTCGTGGTTGTGGGTGATGAGAGGGTCCTCAAGGACGTCGATGTTCTGGACAGCATCGCCCACGGCGGCAAGCTTCTCCTCAAGCTGCCAAACTACAAGGAGGCCGAGGTCGAAAAGAGACTTCCAGCTGCCTTCCGCAAGGCCCTCCAGGAGAAGGACGTCAGCGTCTTCATCCTAGACACGGCTGCTTCTCCTGCTTTCGAGAACGACCCCTCACGGGCTAAGCTGCTCCTAGAGCTCTCCTTTTTGAAGATTGCCCTTCCAGAGGCCTCTCCCGAGGAGCTTGCCAAGGTCACCGGTGATCAAGCCGTTTTGCAAGAGACTCTCAACGCCATCGACCAAGTTTTGGTCAAGTTGGAGGTCCCAGCGACATGGTCTGAGGCTGAGGTCGATGCTGCTCGCACTCAGCTGCCAGCTACGATACGACCAACAGGCTTCGTTCCGTTCGAGAAGGAGGAGACCCAAGAGCCTCTGAAGCTCCAGGACTGGCAGATTGCCGCCAAGGGTCTAGTCTTCAAGGAGGCCTATGGTACGCAGACCGTTCTGCGGCCTGACCTCACCGTCAAGACCAGCACCGTCCGCGTCAAGGAGAATCGCCGCCTCACCCCCCTCGACTACGACCGCAACATCTTCCACATCGAGTTCGACCTGGGAGACTCTGGTCTCACTTACAAGATTGGCGAAGCTCTGGGCATCCACGCGGAGAATGACGAAAAGCTGATCAACGACTTTGTCGAATTCTACGGCCTCAACCCTGCGGAGCTCGTGCAAGTGCCTTCTCGGGAGGACCCCAGCGCTGTGGAGGTCCGCACTGTGCACCAGGCGCTTATGCAGAACATCGACATCCTAGGCAAACCCCCCAAACGGTTCTACGAAGCTCTATCTGAGTTCGCCACCGACGAGACCGAGAAGAAGAAGCTCGCGGCCCTTGGCGGAAACGAGGGTGCCGCCGAGTTCAAGCGTCGCGCCGAGGTCGACACTGTCAGCTACGTCGACATCCTTGAGGAGTTTACGTCCGCTCGCCCCAGCTTCCACGACTTGATCAAGATCGTCAGCCCGCTCAAGCGCCGTGAGTACTCCATCGCCTCGGCACAGGCTGTGACTCCCAACAGCGTGGCCCTCATGATTGTCGTCGTCGACTGGGTCGACACCAAGGGCCGCACTCGCACCGGCCACGCCACGCGCTACCTCAGCCGCCTGCAGCCCGGTGCCGCCGTCACCGTGTCCGTGAAGCCGTCCGTGATGAAGCTGCCCGCCAGCGACACCGCGCCGCTCATCATGGCCGGCCTGGGCACCGGTCTCGCCCCCTTCCGCGCCTTTGTGCAGTATCGGGCCATGCAAAAGGCCCAGGGCAAGGAGATTGGCTCCATCCTCCTCTACCTCGGCTCTCGCCACCAGCGCGAGGAGTACCTCTACGGCGAGGAATGGGAAGCCTACCTGGCCGCCGGCGTCGTCACCCTCATCGGAAGCGCCTTCTCGCGAGACCAGCCCAAGAAGATTTACATCCAGGACCGGATGCGCCAGACGCTGGACGACATTGTCCAGGCCTACATCAAGGAGGGCGGTAGCTTCTACCTCTGCGGTCCTACCTGGCCTGTGCCCGATGTGACGGACGTGCTCAAGGAGGCTGTCGCCGTGGAAGCCAAGGCTTCGGGCAAGAAGACAGATCCGACCAAGGAGATTGAGAGGCTGAAGGAAGAGGGTCGATACGTCCTTGAGGTTTACTAAACCGAACCCATGATGATACATGTATGTACATAGAAAAGCCGTGTGATTCAAGAAGCGATGTATAAAAGCAACTGCTAGACATACAATTGATTTATGATGGACACATGTCACTTCCTTCGTTAGTATAGTTTGACTTATTCCATGGTGAATGGACACTCTTGCTGTAAACTCTTCAAAGAACCGTGACAATTCATTTCTTTGTAAATCCTTCATCTACCTGTATAGATATATAAAGAGCAAGTTCTAGACGCAGAAGAGTCGGATGCCCTTGCAGATGGATATAATAAAACTAGACTACCAATTCCCATTCCCATACATGCAACCATGTCATCGTAAAAAGTAATACAAGGTCGTTACTTCCACCCCAAACCGAGGATTCTCGCTTAAAGCACTTTACAGCAGCGTCTCGCCCAGCGCACAGCGTACCAGAGAGCTGCCAGCTCTGACCGTCTCCTGTGCGCCGGCCTCAGTAGCTGCAAGGCTGGGGTTGACCTCCACCAGGTCAATGGCGATGAGGTTACCCGTCTGATGGACCACCTCGCAGATGTAATCGCCCTCACGTAGCGTAAGGCCGCCTCGTACCGGAGTGCCAGTGCTGGGAGCCCACATGGGATCGAGAGCGTCGACATCGAAGCTGAGATGGATGGGCGTATCGTCACCAATGTGAGCAAGGGCCATTTCCATGACGCGACCAATTCCGTGGCTGGAGGGAAAACGTTAGCTGTCGAATCCAGTAAGGTGAAGACGAAGTGGTATGTAGCCAAATACTCACCGATCAATATCAAACATGCTAAAGGCCTTGATGCCGTTCTCTCGCAGAATGCGCTTCTCACCAGGGTCCACATCGCGCAGACCAATGTATACAAGCTTCCTGACACTTAGGCGCATGTCATCCTGAATCCAGCCAAAGTACTCCTCCTTCTCTTCCTTGGCAATGCCCGTGAGGAACGCAACAGGCATGCCGTGTATGTTACCGCTATCGCTAGTCTCGGGAGTGTTGATGTCGGCGTGCGCATCGACCCAGATGACAGCGATTTCACGGTTCAGGCGCTCGCGCGTAGCCTTGGCCGTTCCAGCAATGGTGCCAATGGCGATGCTGTGGTCACCACCAAGAGTGAGAGTAAGGCGGCCTTTGGAAGAGTGTTCATAAGTCTCTGACGCGATTTGTCGGTTGACAGCCGAAACAAGACGAGGGTTCTTCATGCCACGGTAGTCAGGGTCAGAGGTGGGAACAAGTTCCTTGTAGAACTTGACCGTCTCGTCGCCATGAATCTTGTAGCCAAGCTCGTCGCGAATCTGGTTCAGTAGACCGGACTCAATGAGGGCGGTGGGGCCAGCATCCACACCGGCTTTGGGCTGTTTTGCACTACTAGTCAGCAATCTTCACTCGATACTTTTTTTTTCGCCGCGCCCGGGTAGGAGAGCCCAGTAAGTGACGGCACAGATACACTCTGGTACACACAATTAAACGAGGAAGGAGATAGACGAATGGCATACCTGACCACCAGAGAATCCCACAGTGACAACACCGAGGTCTTCGGGGTGTGTGAGGAAGCGGCTTTTGACCATGCTGGTGTTCATACTGGGCGATTGAGCAGCAGCCGAAGCAAATACAGATCCACAAATATTCGAATTGGGTTGAAGAATCAGAATAGCAAGTATCTGGCTCTGTCAAAAAGTTGGCCAGGCGAGGAGATCCTTGGGCAGTGCGCTTATGAGGAGAAAGATAAGGAGAGTAAGTCGAGGCTTGGACTAGAGGGCGGCAGCGATAGCAGTAGATATACTTGTCTCACATGTGCCTTTCCCATTGGGCCCGGTTCTTCTTTCGAAAGGGGGGGGGGGGGGGGGGAGCCTGCGCCTGCTTTGCTGCTGCTGTCTGGGTCGCCGTCTGCAAGGCCGAGCCTGAGCAGCTCGCGTGGGCTAGACCCCCTACCATTAGGAAGGTCAAACGAAGGCGCTCGAATCCATGTGTGCGTTGTGTGCGCGCGAGTGCGCGTACGGCCTCTGGCTGGCGGACCGGGCTAGTAACTTAGAGGTAAAGGGGTGCTGAGCAGAGGAACGAACTAGTAACTTAGAGGAAAAGAGAGACTCTATATAAGTAAGTGTCGCTTTGCTCGGGTCAGGGCAAAGGAAAAATAAATGGCCTCAGTCGGCAAAGCCGCCGCGTCCGGAGACTCCACCGCGGGGCAACTTGGACGGGGGCCGGGGCTGGCACATGATGGGAGGCCGAGACGATGCGAGGCCGACAGGCATCATGGGGGGATGGGATTGTTATCAGATGGGCAATGCTGAGCTGACGCCTGGTGAGGGGAGAAGTCAAGGGCCACTGGCTTGCGTGAGCGAAGGGGATCTCGACTAAGGGGAGTTTGATGGGCTTAGTAAGTTTCGGATGAGATTCCTCCCGCCTTATCTCTCTACGAGGCAGGAGCAAGTGCTTCTCCCTTCACCGCTGGGCAGTTACACGAATCAAAGCTCTCTGCATTTTGTACATTGTACCCAAGGCCGATAAACTCTAGAATCGCTCTTGAGTTTGTCCTTCTCAGTTTCGAGCAGATCTTCCCATCTAGCACATAGTTGAACACACTCCGCTGCAACCCAAGCTACATTCCATTTTATCCACGCTTTCTCTACCTCCAGCTTCCGTACGAAATAGAAAATCGCTCGGGCAGTTACGGAGCCTCAATGGCTGGATGACGTTGGCGCCCTTCCCAGAGCCGCTTCTAGCCTTGCGCCTGTCAACTATCGTCCCTCCGCTAGATAAGGATAGCCCAGGTGACCCCGCTGCTGGCCGCCAACGGCCCAATAAGTGTTAGGTAATGGCAGGGGAAGGCGTGGCCTTGGCCAGTAAGACATGAGTCAAGGAAACTGAAATATTCCGTCGAGAGGGGAAAAATAAAAATTCGATAAATTCGATAAAATAAAAATTCAATAAAAACAATTTATTCAATTAAATGCACCACAATAATATCCCCCGAGGCTAAGTGGGAGTCGGAGTTACGACCGCTAGTGCATGGTAGGCAATTCGCTCATAACCATCCCCGTCTCCGAGCCAGGGACTAAGACAAAAGGACGCAACTCCCACTTCAATTCGTTCAAGGTGTCTAACCTGTCTTAATTGCGATTCTATCCTAGAATAGCAGCATCTGTCCCCAGACAAGACACATACCTACCATTATCAGCACAAACGGCCGCACAGGGGCACGGTCGAGAATCGAGCCCGCAGACGGCCGCTAAAGCAGGAGAGGATAGAACCAGATCAGATCGATCTCAGTTCTCGGCAATGAGATGATGGCGCTATTTTCTTTCTGTTGAAGTCTGGCACACGATATGAACGCAACCCCATGATTGATTAGATTGGGTAGATTTCTTACAAGCAAGTGCTCATGGAACCGACTTTTTTATGTCCCCTTTGTGTATAACATGGAGATGCCAGTCACAACGATGCGCTCTGCCAAGTACGCAATGCTCGTTATCAGATCCGTGTCTGTAGCATTTCAAACTAATCAGAAATTTCCATCAGACCATACTTGACATCGTTTCGAGGTCTCTGCATCAGCGGGTTTGTTATACGAATGTAGGGTGCCTTACGTAAACTCCGTAACTTCTCTCACAAACTCACTGGAGCTCCGGGTCATTGACAACCACAATGTGACGAGTCAGGTGAACTCCGAATAGCAGCAATGTTGAAAGCTTCATCCCGAATATAGAAATTATCGGGAGCGCATTTCGGTCATCAACATTCCCGTGTTTTGCCCGGCCTCCATTCAACCTTGACTTGAGCGGACGTAACGAGCAGGCCGGACATCCTCGAATACAGGGTAGGTAGTATAGCCAAAGGTGGCGTTTTGGAGTAGCATCAACACACCCACCCACAGTTACACTTTTTGACTTTATCACTCTTTTACCAATCGGAAAATTCGCGTGCCATGACACTCTGATAGGGCTAGTCTATGGGGGTTCCCGTCAGGAGCCCGTATTGGAAGCTTCGGGTAAAAGAAAGCCATTGCAGGCCCGTGCTGCTTTTATTAGAGATTTGAGATGCGGCAAGCCTCGAATCGTCGCCCATCCGTAGTATTAACAGCACTGGGATACATAGGAGCCAGGTCTTGTTTTTACACTAGTTTCCCCCATGAATAATGCCCCTGGACGCAATTTGCTGGCTAGCCATAGTCGACAAGTATAGGTTAAAGTGATGAAAATATGGGAGGGTGAAGAGAAGAGTGATTCTAATCAATATGTGCTTAATGCTGCCACCGCTGACGACTCAGCCGGCTACACAGGGTATCAGCTTATGGCGCTGCCGGTATACCGGGTTATTGACAGCTTTTCTAATCAATAAATAAGGGATAGAGCCAATAAAACGGGGATACAGGCGGTTCAAGACAAAAGAGAAGATGACGCTGCATCCATCGTCCTTGTCAGAATACGAAATTGCTGCCAATTTGGCTGCTGACCGTTGCGGATAACGGCAAGCCTAGAGCGGGAAACACGAGAAGTTCTGGAAGCAAAATGAAAGTTCCGTATGCTCGAAGCCGGTTGAGCTGACGAACGTAATCGATACGAGCAATTCTACGACTAATATAAAAAAACTATTTTCTTCTCGTGCGTCATGCTGATGCTGCTTCGGAGGCCATACTTTGATGCCGTGACCTAGCAGACGCGCGAGTTGCGTGCTCGGCGCACAAGCCGCTAAAATTTCTCAATGATCTTCGAATGGCATGTCGCGACAGCGATGGGACCATGGGGAGTGGAGCTCCCAATTATCGAACTTGGGCCTAGAAGAGGAGCGATCGACGGCTCATTTAGCGGGCCAAGCGAGGGCATCGTCCAAATGGTGACCATCGGTTGCGGGAGGCCCTGTCGATGTGCCCTTTGCGAGGGGGGAGAATTGCCTGGTCCTGGATGCCATCGAGGCGAGCAGTGCGATTAAGCGTCGCTCAGCCGCAGGATTGGCTATCGGACGAAGAGTCATTTTTTTTTCGAGGAGGGTGAGCGGGAGCACGGGTAGCATGGATTCGAATATTGCAAAAGGGATTAGCTAGCCCTGCGGAATGCGCCATTAGTCTCGATAGCTTAATTAGTCGTCCTGCGACGGATTCGAGGGGGGGGTGGGATGTTGAGGATGTCGAGGGCCTTTGGCAGGAATTTGATGTAACGCTGGCAGCGTCCATAGTTAAGCCCCAGTGTGTCTTGTTAGCAGTGCGCTGCGTCTGTATAGCCGGAGATCAGTTAGGCTGCTACGCACAGCCCTAGCGCACTCGGGCATGCTGAAGAAGCCAAAGCCAGTGCCAGTACCACATGGGGGGCCCGAGCGCAACCACTAGCGAGGGCGACGAGCGTAATCGCGTCAGGGGTTACAAGAAGAATTGCTGGGCCTCTGGATTGGGGGTCTGAGCACAGTGAGTTGAGTGGTCCGAGTTTTTAGCTCGCTGGTCCGGGGGCGCGAAACATGTACGGAGTACCTGGGCGAATGCATCAATGGGCGATGTGGCCAATCTGCTCGCGAGGCATTGCATTGCGTACCTGGGGCTCTGAGAAGCAGGTAGGTAGAAGGTACTCGCATCTGCCAGCCATTGTGCCTGGTACCTAAGGTAAGTCATAGGTGGCGACCAGCCCTCCTCCGTCCTCTTGGAAATTCCAACTCTTTTTGAATCTTCCATCTCCCGTCCCTTCTGGGCTGTGCGCTTGTTGCTTCTCCAGGACCCGGATAGCCATGTGGCGGCTGTAGCGACGCTAGAGTGTCAAATTTCATCCTGCCCTCCTGCCCTTGGCTGCTGCATATTCTTCTCTCCCTGCCTTGCCGTGCCGGTCAAGTGCAGTGTCGTCAATCCTATTTCTGTGCTCTGCTCGTCGTCCGCAAGGGCCAGTCGCTCGTTTTCAACCCGGGAAAAAAAAAGAAAGCTTCCTCTTAAACCCTAGGAGCTTTGGGCGCACCCGACTCCATCTTGCCGCCACCCGTCTCTTTTTCTCTTGGATAACTTCTATTCTGCCCCTCCGTCATCATTTACGTGCCGAAACTCTCTGCCAACGCTAGCGGCAGCACTGCAGCGCAACACGCGGCCGACGCTATACATTTCCCAGCGAACCTCCGGGCGCCCAATTTGGGCTCTTCTTTTTTTTTTAACCCATAGTAGGGATAAACCGCTGCTCATACTTACAAGTATATAACATCCGTCGACCTTGCACAAGCCAACCGACATTGGCCTGTGACCTCGACATTCGCCAGCGACTATCACCATGGTCAAGATGCTGTCGCCCGGATTTCCGATGCGGCGGTCATCCGGCCTCGTGCGGTACGGTATCTTGGCAGCTATCATATTGCTGGCCTTGTACTCCTTTAGCCGCAGCTCGTCAGATATTTCCCGCCCGCACTATTCACTGCCGAACAACAACCAGCTGCCGCAGGACAGCTCAAAGTCCGATTCTCCGTCGCAAGACCCCGTTCACAATGCCCCCCGTCACCCCATTGACAAGCTCATTTATGACGCCCAGATGACCTTTGCCGAGCTCGCCTCCAAAGAGTCCAAGACCATTGAAGAAGCTGCGCAGGCGTACCGCAAGCGACGTGGCCGTCACCCTCCCCCGGGCTTCGACAAGTGGTTTGAGTTTGCCACCGAGAACAAGGCCATCATTGTCGAGGATTTCTTCGATCAAATCTACCACGATCTCCAGCCCTTTTGGGGCCTCGAGCCGGCCGTCATACGCAAGGAATCATGGGACTTTGAGATGACAATCAACATCCGCGACGGCAATGCCACTGCGGGAAGCGACTTCTTCTGGACCAAGATCTGGCTCAACATGATCAAGACCGTCTCGCATTTGCTGCCAGACATGGACCTGGCCCTCAATGCAATGGACGAGCCTAGATTGGTTGCCCCCTGGGAGGACATTGCCGGCTACATGAAGAACGCATCCAAGACGATCAAGATGCCCAAGGCGAAAAACACCATTCGCGAATTCCAACAATTGCCTCGCCCAGGCACCGGCGACGTCGAAGTCACAACGCGCGCCAAAGACTGGGAAAAGACGAGTAGGTTGCTCCAACCATGACATCGATGATTACCTTATGCATGACGACGAGTGCGGATAGCTGACAATTGCAATTTGTATAGAGCCTTACTGGGCCATCGCTCGGCGTGGTTGTGCCCCCGATAGTCAATCCCAGCAGGTAGGCTTCATAGAGACGGAAGATGTGACGCCTTCGATCACGTCAACGTACGCCGAACCCCACTTGTACAAGGGATTCGTTTCCAACTTCACGCTGTCGACTGATATCTGCCATCAGCCGGACCTGCAGGCCTTGGAGGGTATCTTCATCGAGCCGCTCTCCACCTCGGCTTCCAAGGTCCTGTTTCCCATGTTTGGAGGCTCTAAGCTGGCGGTGAACAACGAGATCCTGCTCCCCGCGCCCATGTATTGGAACGAAGAAGAGCGCTTCACCGGCGGCGACGACCACGGTGTTCCTTGGGCCGAGAAGGTTGACCAGGCGATATGGCGCGGTGTCGCGACGGGAGGCAAGAACACGGAGCACAACTGGCGGGGCTTTCAGCGCCACAGGTTCGTCGCCATGAACAACGGCACGACCGTTTCGCGAGTGGAGAGAGGGGAGCCGCCGGAGAACTTTGTGCTGCCGAGCCAGGAGTATGACCTGCAGGCTCAGAAGGAGGGGAAGCTGGGCGAATGGGTGAAGCAATGGGCTAACGTCAGCTTCACCGACCTCAGCTGTTCGCCACCGCAAGATGGAAAGTGCAACTACACGGGCCACTATTTCAGGCCGACAAAGGGCCTCAAAATGGCCGAGCAGTTTGATTCCAAGTACATTCCCGACATTGACGGAAACTCCTTTTCTGGGCGCTACCTGGGCTTCTTGCGGTCTACCTCTTTGCCCATCAAAGCCACCATCTGGCGCGAGTGGCATGACAGCCGCCTAGTCGCCTGGAAACACTTCGTCCCAATGGACAGCCGTTTCATTGACTACTATGGCATCATGGAGTACTTCCTCGGATACGAGGGTGTCGCCGGCCATGACCAAGCCGCGGAGAAGATTGCCACTGAGGGCAAAGAGTGGGCTGAGCAAGTGCTTCGAAAAGAAGACATGCAGATCTACGTGTTGCGACTGCTGCTCGAATACGGCCGACTACTGGACGACAACAGGGAGAGTCTCGGCTGGGTCGATGATGTCATCAAGAACCCTTCATTAGAGAGAACTTGGACATGGTGGTGGTGATGCTTTTCTTTTCTTGCCCTTTGGTTTCATTATTTCTACTTTTTTTTCTCATTGTCTTGTTTTCTAATGATCGAGTGTGATGATGCATGGGTTGGAACATTCTGGGATTGGATAGGCCTGCGGCGTTTGGCGTGGAAGTCATTTTTACGCTTCTCCATATCGGCAAGTCATCAACGGTGACGGTCTGTTTTGTAACGAAAACTGGCGGATGACAGGCGGCTTTGATAAAAACTGATACCTGGGTAGACAGTATGTGGAGGGGTTTTGGGGGGTTTTATGTCGCTGTACTTTGCACCCATCCAGCATTTGTTTCTACTGGCATGGCCTTTTGTTCTTCTTCTTTCATCCTTTATAATACCAACTTTTCCCCCATACCAAGCTGACACGACGGGGGGGATGACGAGATGAATTCCGAATACAGTAACTGGTGATGCTTTTCACCAGTAGGTACATGTAGGCCCCCTATACAGAGAGAAGTACCTCTTTAAAGAACACTATTTAAAAGTCTGGCAATCAAATTCCTTTTCACCGCTTACCGCCTGTTTGGACCAGAGTGCCCCGCTGCTGCTGCTTGGTTCCCCCTGATAGCCTACCCGCGCACGACTTTTAGCCCCTAATCCGCTCCCCGTGTCACCGGAATGCCACCAGCCCTGGGCGCCTCTATTCTGCTGCCTTTAGCGTGTCCAGGCGCTGGAGCGGCAGGCGCGCCACGGTATGTGCGCTGTACCTGGGTACATGGGACTCCCCACTCCCGCCTGCTGTGGCTCAAGCAACAGGCGCCTAAGCAAGTTGCTGAGCTGTGCTCCTGCCCTTGGGATATTTTCTGGTCAGGCTTGAGAAACGAGGCTTGAGCGCGCATCATTTGAGAAACCCGCCATCCACTACCCAACGCCATTTCTTAAAATTCTGCCGAGTACTATTTGAACCTATCTTTAATTCCACGGCTGCTATCCGGCCGGCCATCGCCTTGCGGCGCTTCGATTCCTTCCAACGAGACCCGAGAGAACCAATCCCCAAGATGCACTATGGCTGGCGTGGATGAGAACACCGCCCACGACCCTGAGTCGCTCCCCTCCGCCACCGCAAGGCGCGTCCAAGACGACCACAACGGCGGCGACAGCCCGATCCAGATCATAGAGCCGCCGGCGTCCTCGTCGGGGCCCAACAACACCATGGCGGAGCGCTCTCCGTCACAGCGATCCGAATCGCAAGAGAATGCGCCCGTACCTCCCAAGCATGCCCCTAATACCACGAGACTTTCCCCAGGCCTGGCGCAGGCGCAGGCGTCCTCTCGGTCCAGGTCTGGCGGGGGTTCACCAGCGCTGCCGCACGCAGAGCACAGCTACTTTGACACGACCGCCCTGGAGCCTACCTTGATCCCAGAGGACACAATATCGGAGGACGCGGTTAGAGAGCATTTTAAAGATATCGAGTCTAGCTTCCTGCCCTCCTTGTCGCCGATTCCCACGGGCTCTGCGAACGTCGAGGGAGGAGGCATCGATGACAGCTTCGTTTTTGATTCGCCCACCAAGTCGTCTGGTCAGCACTTCAAGAGCAACGCCGAGCCCGAACCTCAACCAAAGCCACGGTCGAAGCCCGAGCCCAGATACGAGCCCCGGTACGAACCGATTCAAGAGTATACGCAAGAGTTTGACTTTCACCCCGAATCCGAAGACGACTTGACCAGGGCGAGCAACACGACCTCGAACCTGGAGGGTTTCAGCTCCTCGCCCGCGGCTGCGGCGGCGGCCAGGTCAATCTCTCGCGCCGCGAGCTCAGCCCAGAACACCCCCAAACTCCCCACGGCCGAGGATGAGCATGACAAAGATGCGCATGATGACTCCATTGCATCCAGCACCGACGGTCAGGACCATGACCAGTCCTTCGTACAGTCTCAGCCCCCATCCGAGCGGCTCGACGCGGGCGGCACCCCTGGACTTGCCCTGCGTAACAGACGTCCCAAGTATGTGCGCAGTGGCCGCTTTAGCAGCCAGCGATCGTCGACGTCTTCTTTTGTGACCAATCCCGAGTCGCAAGAAGACAGCGATGCCACTGTTGGCACCGTAGGGCTCGGATTGGACTATGCCTTGCATTCTGGCGGAGCGGTGCCTAATGCAGGCATGTCTCGGGCTCCGTCCAACCTGCTGCTGCGATCCATCAGCATGGGCAGCATGGCCTCTGGCCTCGGTACCGATGAGTACGGGGATAACAACACGCGCCAGCTGGAACCGCTGGCCGAGATCGACACTCCTCCACGGGGAAGGGATAACTATCGGATGGTGACGCCCAAGGCCAAAGACAGCATCAGCACGGCGCCAACGGATACCGTGATAGCTCAGCATGTCAAGAATGTCCAAGTTCCTGATTCTGTCGCTAAAGAGTTCAAATTCGAGAACGGTCTACAAACCCCACGAATGTCAGCATCTACTGCAACGGCCATTAATAGTACCAAAGCCCTGGGCAAGAGCGGCAACAAGAACTGGACGCTCAAGGAGCAAAGTAGCACAATTGAGCGGCTATCGAAAGAGAACTTTGACCTGAAGCTCAAGGTTATGTTCTTGAGCAAGCGGCTTGATACGTTGTCGGAAGAGGGGCTTAAGGAGATGATCTCCGAGAACGTCGAGCTGAGGACGAATCTCGCCATCACCACGCGAGATAACAAGATATTGCGAAAGAGAGTCAAGGAACTGGAGAAGAAGGAGAAAGAGGACGAGGAAAGGCCGAGCACTGCGCGAAGTGCAGCCTCTTCTACCGATCAGACCGCCAAGATGTATAACGAAGAGGCTCAAGAGCGGGAAGAGGAGCTAATGTTCTTGCGTGAGCGCGTGGAGACGTATGCGACTGAGATTGAGAGGCTCCGGAGCGAGACCATGGATCGGGAATCGGAAAAGAAGAAGCTGTCGGATATTGTGAAGACGCTCGGCGAGCGATCGGGGGACAACTTTGGTCGCCAGGAGGAGGCAGATGTCTGGAAAGACCTGCTGGAGCAGGAGACTGCGCGCAGAGAGCAGGCGGATGAGGACAACAGGAAGCTGCGGGATGAAGTTTTCCGACTCAAGAAGGAGATGTCTGCCGGCGTAGGGATGCATCATACAACAAATATCTACAATATTACCAAGAAGCCTCGCGATCGCAACGGCTCACCAGGCCGGCCCATGTCTAGCATATCCGGCGACGCTGATGGCTCTCACGCCAACTTTAGCGCGGCTAGCACTCTGGTCGATGAGTTGCGCCGCGAGAGCGACCAGCTGCGCCATGAGAATGCCGAACTTCGTCGCGAGGTGGGGGCTCAGACTTCGATGCTGACCTCCAGGAACCGCGAAAAGGAACGGCTGTATCAGGAGATTGAGGATCTCAAGATGGCTCAGCGGCGTGGTGGCCCGGCTCCGTCGACCATCGACAGCCTGTTGGAGCGATCTGCCTCGCGCGCAGGCGGCCACGAAAGGTCCAACTCTAGGGGTAGTTTTAGGACCAGGCAGCTCACGGCGGAAGACGAAGCAGAGCGCGAGGAGCTGGAGAATAAGCTGGCCGAGCTACGGGACAAGGTCAGCGAAGTGAAGCTCCAGAACCAGGATCTGCAGCGAGAGCTGGACAGCTGCATGGCGGACTTTGAGCTGGCGATCAATCAGAAGCGCGAGGCTGATGAGGCGCTCATGAGCATGCAAGAAGAACTCGACAATGCGACAAACGATCTCATCGCTTTGCAGTCGGAGCGTGACGAGGCATTGAGGGAGCATGGCGAGCTGGAAGCAAACTTTGAGGACCTCCGTAACGAGGCTCAGCTGGAGATTGACGCGCTGGAGGCAGAGGTCCAGCGACTGCAGGCAGATCTAAGTGATCGATCCGAAAACTTTGAAAGCCTACAAAAGGAGATGCGGCAGATGAGCGAGGCTCTCTTGGGCCTGGAGGATGAGCAGGAGAACAAGCTCCGACACATCCAGCAGCTCGAGGAGGAGCAGGCCAACCTGACACACCGCATCCAGCACCTGGAGCAAGAACAAGAGTCGTCCAATAAGGAGCTGGAGGAATTGGAGCAGAAGCTCCTGGAGGCAAACGAAAAGAACCAGCGCCTCTCGGTCCAGCAGGAGTCATCACAGGGGGAGATTGCCTTCCTCCGAGAAGAGCAGGAGGGAGACAAGATACGCATTGGGGACTTGGAGGCCGCGCTCTCCAACACGGAAAGGAGCCTAGAGGATGAAAAGGAGCGAGTCAAGGAGCTGGAGAACCGGCTGCAAGAGGAGCGTATGCAATGGGAAGACGTCACCACTAAGAAAGAAGCAGACGTGCAGCAAATCTTTGCCAACCTCCAACGCGAGGCTGCCGCCGCTAAGGACGAAGTCAGGCGGCTGCGTAAGAGCTTGTCGTCTCGCGAGGTCGAGGCGACGGAGTGGAAGGAGAGGCTGCTGGAACTTGAAAACAACCTGAGGGAAGCATTGGGTGATCTGAACGGTACCCGTTCATCGCTGCTAAAGGTATATATCTACACTTTTTCTTTCTCCAGCTCTACGTTGGAGCCCTTGGCCTCTCGCCTATTCCCCTCTTTTTTTTTTCTTTTTCTTTTTATATGTGTTTTCACGTTTCAACCCCCAGCTGTAACTGACATTATGTTCCAGTCTATTGCGCGGATGCAGCGTGAACTCGAAAACACCGTTCGTGAACTTGACACCTCTAAAGCAGCGCTGGTCGAGAAGGATCGCATCATCAAACAGCGTGATACTCTGTTAGAATCACACGCTCTCGAGACTCGCAAAATCACCGAGCTGCTGGAGAAGGAACGCGTTGCTCACCGTAATACCAAGTCGCAATTTGAGTCCTTCCAAAAGACGCACCAGCACCTCAGCCGGACAGCCAGCACGCAAGACGTCCGTATCAGCGAACTGGAAGCTACGAGAGGCCAGGACCGCCGGAAACTTGCCATGTTGGAGCAGACGGCCCGCGAGCAGCTGCTGGAGAGAAACGAGTTGCTACTTCTCCTGTGGCATAGGCTGAGCACGCTCTGCGGCAGAGAGTGGGCGAACAACAACACGCTCGTGGACCGGCAGGTGGTGCCAACTCTCGAGGTCATTGCGAATCGCTTGCCAGGATTCTCTAAGAACCTCCTCGCAGCTGTTAAGACCATCGAGGGGATGTTTGCATCACTACAGGCGAAGATCAAGGCTGTCGAGAAGGATCTTTACCGCGAGTATCAGAACCTGGAGAATAACCTGGATATGCGAATCAAGAAGCTTGACCGCTTGGAGGCTATGGTTCGCAACACTGTCGCCGCGGGCTCGATGAGTTCTCATGATATAGCAAATCGGATGCTGCGACTCGAAGAGGCATATCGTCAGCTTAAGGTGGAGAATGCTACGTTGAGGACGGCTAATGATGTTCGAGCTCGCGCAGCCCACCAAACCCCTGGAGGTTCCGACGCCAGCCCCGGCTCGCCGTCACCACTGGTTCCCCGTGGACCAGGTGATCGTGCTCGGACTACCCCTAACCATGGTTCGAAGAGCAGAGCGTCTTCCGCTGTGCGCGCCCCATCCGCCGCAGGAGCCGCCTCAGGGATCCCAGTGTCGTCTTCCAGGACCGGTTTGGGCCTCATGGACGCGACGCATGCCGACGGATCTGCAAACAGCAACAACGACAACCGCTGGCTACTGCGGCTGCGGGACATGGAGTACAAGCTCAAGATGGAGCGGGAGGGGCGCAATCAGGACAGACAGGCGGCGCGGCAGCGTCTCGGCGGCCTGGAAAACGAGAACAGGGATCTAAGAGAGAAGGTGAGGCGCGCGAACCAAGATGCCGAATAAAGGAGCTTGGGTGGGTGACAAGGCATCACAACAACAAAAAGAAATATGCGGATGAGGATGTGGAGTCAAAGCGACCAACGCGCCGGTCTTGGCCAGCAATAGCATTTTACATGACATCATTTTTTTTCTAACGAGAGCGTATCTTTTTGTTTTGTACATTACGAATACCATTGTGCCTGGAGAGTAGAGAGAGAAATGGTGTACGGACTTGTTGACGTGAGGGAACGATGAGAAAAAAAAAGACGAAAAGCCGAGAGCCTCCTGTTCGCTCAGTCGAGCTATGCCATTTCCCAACTTACTTTTTGTCGTTCTCGTTTCCTCTCTTGCGTTTGTCATACTGCCTCCTTTTCTTGTTCACCTTTTGGGTATTTCTGGGGACTCTGCGCCGGCAGCGGTGCCGAATAAAAAGGAAAAAAAGGAGTAAAGGAAACGGCGGAAGGGCCATGCATCTATATCATTCGAAGCTGCGGCTAATGCTATTCAATTTTTAATACATGATTATGCCTTTCATACAAGTTGCTCAACATACGCTACTACCTACGCTTTTAGTACTGACTGGATGGAATTTCAATACGTCCCGTCTTGCATCCCTTGGGGCACTTTCACCTCGACTTCGACTTCGGTCTCTCCTATGCCCCGTGCTCTGGCCTCGTCGAGGATAGCCTCGGTGGCACTGGCGCCAATTCGCGTCACTCCCAGCGTCAGCACGTAAAGTAGCTCGTCCAGGGTCCTGACGCCTCCCGCGGCCTTGATCTGCACCTTGGGGCCGGCATGCTGCCTCATTAGTTTGAGGTGATGCGGAGTGGCGCCCTGGTAGCTATAGAAGCCGTTTGGCTGCTTGACGAAGCCGTACCCGGTGCTCGTCTTGACGAAGGCCACATCCAGGTCGGTGCATATGCGGCAGAGCCTGACGATGTGTTCGTCCTGCAGGTAGTCGTTTTCAAAGATGACCTTGAGGATGGCGCCCTTGGCGACGACGACGCGGTTGACGGCCTCAATCTCATGCTCGATGTAGTTCCATTCATCGCTGAGGGCCTTGCCGACGTTGATGACCATGTCAATCTCCGAGGCGCCCGCGTCGACGGCCTCGGCGGCCTCGGTGATCTTGACCGAGGCCGAAGAGGAGCCGTGGGGGAAGCCGACGACGGTGCACACGCGGACGGGCGAGCCGGCCAGGAGGGTGCGGGCAAGGGGCACGGCATAGGGCTTGATGCAGGCGGAGGCGACGGCGTGGGTGCGGGCGAGGAGCAGGCCGGCCCGGAGGTCCGTGTCGGACAGGGTGGGATGCAGCAGCGAGTGGTCGATGAGCTGGGCGAGGAAGGGGAGGGAGACTTTGATCTTGGGGGCCGTCGTTGGAGAAGAGGACATGGTATCTTGTTGTCCTGTCTTGCTTTGTATGTGTGTGTGTGGGGGGGATTTTTTGGGGGTAAGGTGGGTTATGCAGTGATGAGGTGAATGGGGTATACTATGGCGTATGGGTTATATGAAATCGATTGATATGGATGAAATAAAAAGGTTCATGATGAGATGTCGGGAGTATATCGTGCCTTACCTTACACCGGGATAATATATAGTGTGGCTGATGAGGGGGGGGGAAAGAGAGGGGAGAGAGAGTGTGTGTTCCCACTAAGCCTCACGATTTTCGTGGCTGAAAAAAGTGCGGATTTGCCTAAAGAAGAAGTGCCGGCGATTTTTTTTTCATATCTCGGGGAAATACCAATCTATTTGGCTGGCTTTAATCTATCATGGGATCATACTCGAGGGCGGTTTTGCCGACGCGGGTGGGTGTTGTCGCCGGATAAGTTTAAAATGGCATTGGGACGTCGTGGTTGGACGGCGCGGGGGGGTTGATTTGCACGGGGTTCGCGGATGACGGGGATGGGACAGGATAGTACCTAGATTGCGGTTGATTTAGATTGCGATATGGTTCATTGTAGGAAAACTGGTTTGTGTTTGTGAATGGTGGTGTTGAAGGATCTAAGAGAACAAGCTTAGTACGTACTATCTTGATAAAGCCAGCTTCAATATGGAGTCGATCGAGTTAGCGGATTGGATTGAGGACATCTCGTCAGCAACAATGGAATTAATATAAGAGCAAATTAACCTGCGCCCGCCTGGACGGCATTGCATGCAGCCTGCCAAACTGCCGTCACTGCTGAGATGTGACTTCGGACAGAGGGAGCAATGCTAGACGAACCTATAGATGAGTTGGTAGCCCGTCATCCGCGGCACGCCATTCTGGTCAGCAACGCACTAATTGGACATTGTTTGCGTTGCGGGATCTGAGCAGGTGACTTGAGAAGTAATTAAAAGTAGCACGCGATTAGAAGTGATACTGGCTTGTTACACGGCGGACTTGTTGGAGTAAGGAAAAGGGGGGGCGGGATCAACGTCTTTTGTGGACACTCGACGATATCTCGAGATGGAGCAGAGTTGATGGCGAATCTGTATATTTTTATGAAAAAACTACGCCTTGACAAGCAAAATAATGCGGTTTTCAAGAGTATTTGCGGCTTCAAGATGAATTATCTTGCTTCAAACTAGGCTATAGTGCAGCCGACTTGAGACATTCTCCTCTCTATCGCCCCTCCTAGTAGCATACCATCCTGGACGCGATATCGCGTCCAAGTCTTTCCCAGCAACATGTCTCAAAGCACCTGACACTGCTTATCTGCATTCCATCAGACTCGAATATCCACCCTTTTCTTTATCAGACCATCTGAGAAAAGAAAACGGGTACGTGCTTTCATCCCTCGGATAGTTGCGTGGCTTGAGGGCGGGGCGCGGACTACCCCAAAACAGCAATACCGGGCTCTTTTAAGCTTCATTATAAATAGTAGGACGAATAGAACGGGCAAGTTGATTCGAAACATTGTCATGAATCTGAGTTGGGAGTTTTGATTCAATCTGGGGTTTGATAAACATCACTCGAATCCCTCAATCCCTAGTCTGCTTGGCTTCAACATGCTTCGCTCAGGCTTGACTAAGCTATCTCCCGCCCTGCCCCGTCTGCATCGCCGCCTGGCGACGGTGCAGTCGCCAAAGCCGCTGCCAAAAAGAGCAGGGGACATTTCGGACTCCTTCATCTCGCTGTCCGGTGCGGAGCAGCCGCCCCTGCCGGACCGCTTCCGACAGCTGAAGCTCGAGCTGGTCAGGGGGCGGGAGAAGAAGATTGTGGACAGCTGGGCCAGGCTGCTGCGGATGCTGCGGGAAGAGAACGAGGTGATTGCTCAAAAGGGTCCGCAGGTAGTTCCCCAGGTCAGCTTTGCTCAGCTGGAGAGCGGACTGGATGAAAAGGTGAAGGAGGAGATTCGGAAAAGGGGCGTGGTGGTCGTACACGATGTAATCCCGGAACGGGAGGCCAGGGGATACAAAGCTCGAATAGAAGAATACGTGCAGAAAAATCCCCATACAAGAGGTGAGACTTTTTTCTTGCTGATAGCTTTTTGATGGCCCGGAAAAATGAAGTGTCATGTGTAATTGACGTTGGAATTAACAAAAAAACAAAACAGCTTTCCCGGCTCACGACCCGCAAGTGTACGAGCTGTACTGGTCCGAGCCGCAGATTCGGGCTCGCTCACACCCTTCCTTGTTAAAGGCACAAAGGTATCTCTTGTCCGATTTCTGGCATACGTCGTCGCCAAATGCCCAAATCTCCCTCGACATCCCGCTGTCCTACGCCGACCGGCTTCGCATCCGCCGGCCCGGCGATGCGGCATTCGCGCTCGGCCCCCACATCGACGGAGGCAGCGTCGAGCGGTGGGAAAAGGACGGCTACGGCCGCGGCCGCGTGTACGACAGAGTGTTTGAGGGCGAATGGGAGCGATACGATGCCTGGGACGCAGCCGGCAGGGTCGATGCCGTGAATGACCTCCACAACGGCCTGGGAGCATGCAGTGCCTTTCGGGCGTGGCAGGGCTGGGTCTCCATGAGCCGGGTTGGGCCGGAGGAGGGCACGTTGTTGACGTATCCCCTGATGTTGTCAACCGCGTATATTCTTTTGCGGCCATTCTTCAGACCGCTTGACAGCAGTAGCAGTAGTACTACCAGTGATGGTGCTCGATTCTTGGATGAAAAGAACTGGGTGTTTACTGGAGAGGATGACATGACCAGCGATCTACAGGGGGCCTTTCCGGGCCATGGACAAGAGCTCAATGACGAGCTGCATCCTCATCTGGAGCTGTCGAGGACCATGGTTCATGTGCCGGAGATTAAGCCTGGCGCCTTTGTGGCATGGCATTGTGACAGTAAGTCCTCTTCCTTCTTACGTGATAAGACACACACACACACGCACATCTGCGTTTCTCGACAAAACAGTACGCTTACCACTCACTCACTGGACAGCTATTCACGCCGTCGACAAAGTCCACAGAGGACACTCCGACTCGAGCGTCCTCTACATCCCCGTCTGCCCCGTCACCGAGCTCAACGCACGATACATGGCGCGGCAACGCCAGGCCTTTTGGGATGGCACGCCCGGGCCTGACTTCCCCGGCGGCGAGGGCGAGTCCAAGCACGTCGATCGCCCGACGGAGGAGATGCTGCGCCGCTGGGCGAGCCTCGAGGGACGACAGGCGATGGGACTGGACAAGCTCATCGTCGGCCCTTCCGCCTTGCCGGCGGCTAGAGAGGTGGTGGAAAGGTTCAACGCGACTTTGGGGCTGCTCTGAAAGATGGATGGCTGCTCTCCCATTGGTTTCCCTTTTTGTAAGCATCCGTCTTGGGGGTCATTAGATGAGCTGGACGTTTGTCATCCGAAGGATTTGGTATTGGTCATCGCATTAGTGGGCTTTTGTCACTGCAGGAGTTGGTTTCGTGCCGGAAATGGGGCGCGGAGTTTTGAGGCTGAATAACATCCCAGCATTCGTGTAGGTAGGCAGGTATTGCGGCATCTTGTAAGTCGGCAGTGTAGTGTCAATAATAGAGCGATTTTAGACTTTCGAGAGCGAATTCGACATGATGCTGATAAAACGTGATCATGCAAAGTCCGCTACCAGCATTTGCGTCTTCCAGAATATCGCTCGAATTGCCTGCGGAATTCTGGACCTTGTCCGTCTTTGCGTCATAGTTGATGCGATTGTCGTGACCGTGGAACTCAGTGCCGACTTCAACTTCTTTCGTGTTGACGTCCAACTCCCCTCGCTTGACACCATTCTCGGCTCCTTTGTCTCATGATGACGCCCATAAATTCACAAAACTCGGCAATGGGTGTTTACAACCAACGGCGTGACTCATTGATTCGTCAAAACGTCGAAATTGGGTGGTAGATTGCGGTGCTCGCTGAGGGCCGAGCTCCGAACAAGCGCATGCCCCCTAGACTCGTCCATCATTCAGGCTGCCATCGAAAAAATGAAAGAAAAGAGCCGTTCCATAGAGTTGTTAAGAAAGGAGAACTTGCGGAGTTGAAAGAATGTTGTCGTGTCTTCCATACGTCTTCTACTCGCGTTCGTTGAGCTTCTATGGCGAGCCAGCGGCTTTGCCTTTCTAGATTCCGCATCTCCACCACCGGGCCGTCGGACGAAGCAGCGCGCTCCATCGGACAGCCTAGTCGCCCCGTTCCTCAAGCCAAAAGAGAAGCTAGCATGAGACTAGCCCCGTCCCGCCGCCGCGAAACTGGAGATTTCGCATCTCGGTTGACTAGACCGCTCGTTGGACAACTTGTTCGTTTCATCACTCAGCCGCACCTTCGATGCGATTCTAATTAGTAAGCTGTCTCGGCCATCGTTGTTCTGCGGATTTCTCAGCCTCGGCCTAACCCATCAAGGGCCAGCTATTGCGGCTTTTGTCCCTTTCTCGCTTAAGGCGATCCTTTCAGGGGGGGTGTCTCATTGCCGTCCAATCTAGATGCGAGAGGGTGGGGGGGAGGAGGAAAGGATAGGTGGTAGAACGAATGGGTCCGTTGTGGACGGAGATGGATTTCCAAGGCTTTGCAATCAGCTGAGTCGGTTGGTAATGCAAAAAAGCAGCGGACTAAGGGGGGTGTATGGAGTACTTTCGTATGGGAGTATGGAGCATACGAAGGAAGGAAGGATGGGGGGAGCGGAGTAAGAAAGAAGTGACGGAATAGCGAGGAGACCGCACGTCGTTCTCGTCGAAACCATTGGTATAAGGGGGAAACATAGGCCGTTATATGCGCGAGGGCCTCACAGATCTCGGGTATATATATCCCCCGGCCTTCCCGGCAGTTGATTGCGAAATCGAAGCATCAGATTGTCTCATCGCAACCATTTGCAGCAAAAGATTCCAAAGCGCGACCTTTCCACACATCACACCTCACACCTCACACCTCAACCATGAGCTACACACTCTACGACGCCAGCATCTCCCTGGCCAAAAAGGCCCTGAGCAGCCTCACCAACATCCTCAAGGCGGCCGAGGCCGCACCCAACTCGGCCAGCTTCTTCGAGGCTCGCATCCACCCGGACATGCTGCCGCTCTCCTTCCAGGTCAAGATGGTGACCGACCTATCGGCCAAGCTGGCGGCTCGTCTGATCGGCGAGGAGCCCCCTACGCTGGAGAACGAAGCCAGCAGCTTCGCCGACAGCTACGCCCGCATCGCCAAGGCTGAGGAGCTGCTGGCCAAGGCCGACAAGGAGGTCGTCAACAAGCGCCAGGGCGACATCGTCCCTCTCGGCATGGGCCCCGGCGTCACCCTCCAGGTGTCGGCCGCCGGCTACGTCAACGGCTATTTCCTCCCCAACGTCTTCTTCCACCTCACAACCGCCTACGACATTTTGCGCAAGGAGGGCGTGCCGCTGGGCAAGAAGGACTTTATCACCCCTTTCATTGGCGAATACGTCCAGAACTAAACACACACACACTACATGTTTCATGTTATGAACGGCATTGACTTATTGAAGGCATTGCATTTGAGGTTATAGACTTTTGGCTTTTGCTTGTGAGGAGCTGGAATATTGCTACGCCATACAAAAGTATTCGTCTTTTTCGCATCACATTTAGAGCGGGAACGCTGTTGAAACACACAAAATACCCAATTGGAGTTTTTGTTGCAGGATTCGAGGCAGAGGACATTAGGCACGTAATAAAATACTGTAGCTTAATATGAAAGAAAAACAATTTCGAGTCCATTTCTTCTATTACATGTAAATTGTGATCTGTCTCATCGACTAATCAATCAATCTGCAAATAACTAATCCTTGCAGCTACCTACTTAAACCAGTAACTCGGATGTCGCCCAGTCTACAGCCATCATTACTAATCCAGCTCCAGTACTCAACTTCCAACTCCACCCCTCCGCCACCCATCATCGCAACTCTTTCCTCATCACACAAAACCAATGCCATGTCGCCGCACTGGTACGTGCTTCGGCTTATTCAAGCCTTTGAGGACAGGATCATCGAGGTCGTGAGTACCCCACCGATCGTACTAGCTACGTTACCTAGGTATGCAGGGGACCGATTTGTCGCTTACGCTCCGCTAGATCCTCCGCCAGCCAGGCTTCCATCGGGCCGTCGGTCGCATTCATCGGGCCATCCACGAGAAGCAGTATGGCCGCAACCCGCACGAGCCGTTGGCGCCAGGAGAAGCTACCGGTATGCCATCCAAGTATCTTATATTCCCTTGGAGTGGTGACTTTTTGCTGTAGAGAGACTGGGCTGATGAAGCGCATATAGCGGACCCTACGCCTGTGAATCGGGTTGATGGCTTTTTCAGGCATTTCATCAGCGAGCTGAAGAATCAGGCTCGGGGAAGACCTACTGATATCTCGGACAAGCCGCCGGCGAAGTGAGACACTGCAGCACCGAGGAAACACGCCTTTTTTTTTCACGCCGATCGAACATCAAGCCGACGAAGAAGCCAGTGGTCGAGCTAAACTTGCACAAGGCGTATAGCCGTCTGGCGTCTCGGCTTCGCAAGGTATCTATCTTCAGGGCCAAGGATGAAGCACGCGAAGCGCCCAAGATATCACAAGCTCAGGCGTGGTGCACGATCTATGTGGGCCTGACCACTGAATGTCGCTGGATCCCCCGGCGTTACGAATGGTCTTTGCCATCTTATCATTGTGGGCAATTATTGAACGATGCAGGAGATGCATGCATAAGAGACTTGGAGCTTCAATAAACTGCACTGCCAGTTGATGAGATTATGGCGGCAAGACGTCAAGGCACGTCGATAGCCATAAAGCCATTATATCCTAACTGACACATGTGTCGAGTATACATTCAAGCTCCATCTCCACTCCTTGACACATCCATAGCCAAATAAATAAATTCCTTGAGTGGTTACGGAAACACGTTATGCTCATAGATAGGTGTCTACAAGGCCTTCCAAACTGTGATTTCCAATGCTCTTGATTTTGAGAAATGCTGGTCTGCATTAGCGTATGGCTCTATAGGGATCAGTAGTGGGGCAGTCCCTCAACAAATACAATCCGATATGGTGTAGTGGCTAACATCGCTCGCTCTCATTCTTCGAGTGCCGAGCAGCCCTGGGTTCGATTCCCAGTATCGGAGCGCAAATTTCATTTTTTTGATCTTTTCTTCTCATATAGAAACAACTCCCTCAATCTTGTTTTTATTTCCGCCTCAAGTGACCAAGGAAATAAATGGCCCGCATGGTACGTATGTATCCCTTCTTTCTTCTTCTTCTTCTTCTTCTTCTTCTTCTTCTTCTTCTTCTTCTTCTTCTATTGTCTCTAGTTCCGCTTCATAAAATGAACTCGCTCATGGATTCATTCCTTTAGATCCCCCCATACTCAGACGCCGCTATGGAGGCATATACATAACCGGAGATGGTATTGAGAAATTGAAATAAATGGAATGTCAAGTTCATTACGTTTATAATATTCATCTCAAGGCATGTGACTCCTGATATCAAACCCCTCATCGCTCTGAAGACGCACCCTGTAAAGTCAACACGGCGACGCCCATAACGCCTTCGCCCAGGCCATCGATACCACGTGGCTCTGTGGATTGACCATCCAGCCATCTAGCAATTAGTGATAGACCCCCAAGTCCTGTCTGATTCACGTCCTTCGGACAAACAGGTGAACCCCTTTCATGTAGCGTAGTGCCCCCATTCCCCCCAGTTGAGCGGCAGACCAATATCGAGGTTTGCCTCCAGGGCATCCTCCACGGCATCTAGGTTGAAGTTGGGATCTATGTGCCCGAATACGTCCTGACCTGATATCGAATTGATGAGCGAGAAATCAATCATATTGTCGAATCCAAGGGCCGAATTAATAGCCGCGGTGTCGTTCAAAGGCGCAGCTTCTTGGTTTGGCGCGGCCGAGCCTCCTTGCGGCACCATCACCGGCTTGGGCTGCGTTTCAGCCGGCGGAGGGCTGAGTTCCTTGGCCAAAGTGTTTGCTGCTCTCTCCATCTCTCTTAAAACGCGCTCACCAAGTCCCGCGACAACTCGGGCGCTCCAAAAATGATCTCCGTACACTCGAAGGAGGTCACAGTTTCGTCTGAAGGCATTCATTGCCCGCGCCCGAAACATTGGCAGCCGGCTGTGCCTCATCTTCCGATATTCGACACTTAACGCGAGAGACACTGCGTAAGGGATAAAAGGCAAAGAGCTTAGGCAGTCCCTTGGTACGGCACATGCGATGCGTTCGGCTGCAAGAGAGCGACGAGCATTGGCCGACGGTGGGGGCAAGGTGGAAGCCGCGGTTATGGTCCCTGGCCGCGGTAATCGGCACGACAAAATTATGACGGCGTGGTAGAACGTTTCGACCGTGGCTAGATGCTGTTAGAAACAAGACTCGCACGACAAGGTCTACAACAAGGCCTACCAATGAGAGACGACGGAACCTTCAAAGCATCTGCTTCGACTATCATGGCTTCGAGGACGGGGAGATCGATGTAGGCAACTTTATCAAAGCCTGCCACCTGCGCACTGGGCCCTGGGCGGTAGAGTTCCACCACTTTATCGAGCCATTGCGCCACGGATAGCAGGAGTCGAAAGGCCGGCTGGCGTTTCTTGATACACGCGTCGAGATCTGCACCTATGTCTCGTTCGTGGATCAGGCACGGGCGTCCATACATGGCAGCATTAATTCTGTCCAGCGCCCAAACCGCACAGAAAAGATTTTCCAGGTCGCCGAAATTCGGCCCATCATAACGAAGAAGGTGTAGTCCTAAAGTTTGGATGTGATGTATCGCCCTGCCACCGAGCTGAGCAGGTAAATCGGACTCCTCAGCGCAGGTCGGTTGGGTAAAGAGGGATAGCATAGTGAGAGCTTGTATGTGCACTACTCTGTCTGGGATTATACTGGTTTCCAAAATGGCACGGACGGATGAAGACAGCGCGGTGGAGTACTCTGCAGGCCGCAGTGGCGCAGGGCCTTTGTTCTTCAAATGGAGGTATGGAGTCATATCTGGGTCAGATCCCGCGGCCAAGCAAGCCAGTTGGCGAAGCACAATATTAGCAGGGTTATCCGTAGGTCCGTGAAGAGCGGCCTCAGGGATGACAGGGAAGATGGGATGAACTTTTTGCAAAAAGATGGCTTTTAACCTTGCATAATCTTCCTCGGGGGGCATGCAAGACAAACAGTGCTCTCTGACAAAAGGAAGCATGAAACTGTCCATGATGGGTGGAGGGCGTGAGGTGATGAACTGGGACGGCTGGCCAGACGAGGCGGCGGGAAACCAAATGCCCACGTCTCCTTTCTGTGAAGGGGCATGAGTCGCACCGGGCACTGCGGCCTCCATGAACATGCCTTCTGGGTTCAAGTCCCCCACAAAGCGCGATGATTGCGGTCTAACGGTGACATCAGGTTGTGTGAGCGATGGGGTAGCTGCGTTCGCTTGCAGTTCACCAGGACTAAATGAGGCCGAAGGACCATGCCGTGAGAGGGATGTCGGATCCGGGTTCACGGTAGCCTTGGCTGTTGGCAGCATACCATCCTCTCCTGTGAGGGTCCTAGCACGGACTGAAGGCGTGAGCGATGATCTAGAGGTTGCAGGACTTGATATCCCGTTAACGAGGGCTCGCTGGGAGATGTAGACGACATGGTAAAGACCTACGAGGACTGAGCAGGCGACGAATTTAGCTGCATTTTATGATCGTCCAGAGTAAACTCATCGAGGATGGCGTCTTCTGTATGACTGCATTTTCGCTTTGACCGGGCAGCACGATTAGCCGACTTGAAAGTGTGTACCCAGGACCGCAAGAGGACCCAGCCGAGGTGAAGCTGGCAATCCTGAGAAGGGAAAAAATCACGATACCTTCTTACGCCTACATGCGGCACAGGCTTGCTGCACCTGTCTGCGCTTTACGGGCAACCCGCCACGTGTGGGATCAGACGCGACAAACTTGACTTTTCGTGCCGGCGCAGACATGGCGACATTGCTTCCTTAACCTATACCGATGGAAGTGGTGGAACTGGCAGGCTTTTTATTCGGCTACCTTGAGCTTGACGAGGCTGAGCGAGAAGGTCATGTATTATGCCCCGCCTTGAAGCACCGTCATGTTCCTTGTTTTGTCCTTTTTTTCTTTCTTTGGACCGTATGGTGTGTAGCCGCGCGCGGTTGAGAAATGGAGATTGGGAAAATTGATGAGTCGCGACTAGCTCGAGGCAAAGCAATGCGGATGGGTCCGATTGAACAAGAGATAATCTAGACGACATGGACGTTACCCATAGCTCGGTCCCCAGTATTATAGTGGAGGTAAGTGGTATCGGCTGCAGGTCAGCAGGTCGAGTCAGCAAGCCCCAGTTCAGTGTTCGGGGGGTTAAATCACTTTAGTATTCAGCGGCTTCTAGAGGCTCTAGAGTTATGGTCGGTCGCTGTGGCTCGGTCACCGAGGACAAAATGGTTCGCCAGCATGATGGTAGCTTTGAACGTTACCTAGCCGAAGATCTAGTGGCAGGGCCACTGCCAGCGCTCTGGGACATGATGGTGAGTTTTAGCCGACAGGAAGAAATTCTAGTACCTAAAGCACCTGCATGATTACTAAGCAATTGCTTGTTGCTTGTGCTTCACAGCTAAACGCACTTGCCATAACCCCTCGATTTTGATGGTCATTGCCGGTTAGGGCATCATATCGACCAGCGCCTTCCTTCTGTGCTTCGTGCGCCTACGTGACAACTGGCACGTGGCTTTCTCGGCTGGATCATAATGTTTGATCTTGTTCGCCTTTAGTCACAGCAATCCAGCCTACCCAAATCTGCAAGATGTTCTCACCTGCTATCACCGCTGATCCATCTAATGTTCCAATATTTTGCGACTTTGCAGATCCAACCTTGGAATGGCATATACTCCACGTCGATGATGGGGATATTTCACCATGAAATACCGACTATCCGGTACTCAAAATCTATGAATGATGGTGTTGCCTGGCTTAGGTACTCAATAATCTGCTCCTTGCATGCGGACTAACTACGGATGCTCTCAGACTATGCACGAAGCTCACCTATCAACTACACATAGCTTCTAAAGTCTAGAGGCATGGACCGATTGTTTGCGGTTGGTACACGACCCCTATCACCGGTGAGCTGGCATGGCCGGACATTTCCATTAAGATACGACAGGATGCTTTTGCATCTTCAGTCTGGAGTTACCGAAAGCTGGCTATGGCGATTGATTTAGTCGGACTGGCAATCTTATTTTCGTATTTGTCATTCACAGACACTCAAACTGCCTCAAGTGACCTTCATCACTGCGACCTTTGACTTAGCTCGAACGTGTTTGCAGATACTGTTAACCCATTGCTGAGCATTGACACCTTTTGATTCTGCTGTTGGGACGTTCATGCCGTGTACTCATAACAGGAGAATGTGACCCAGATACTCAGGATCGACGCTTTGATTGTGATCCACTGCTGCGGCTCTCAAAACAATTGTCTTCACAATATTTCTCACTGTTGTACAGCCGTTGTTGGCGTATGGTGTATGCTAATTTTCAGTGAAGCAACAGTCACGCTTATGTTTCTATAAGATGCCACCTCCTTGCGTTATCTGTACTATTTGCCTCGTCTTGCTGATTGTTAATTTCGGAACTCTGTCGATATTTTACTAGGGCTAATTTTCACAATGATGTCAATGTTCGATATCCCTCATCTCGTGGAGCAAGAAAGACAAGCTTCTGCTATGCAAGGTGTGCCTCTTTCGACACTTAATTCTAGGATTCTGCTGCCATCTATGGAAGAACGCCCAAGAACAGCGCGTGACCAGTACTATCAGCTCCAAAGAGATCCTCCCCGGAGGCCTTGGTATTATCGAAAGAAGATGCTTCCTTTTGCTATCACGATGACAGTTATTTCGGCGTTCATAAGCTGCGTGGTATTGGCAGTGACGGTGACCCGAAAGTCATTTGCAATGACAAAGACACATCCAAAGGAGCCAATAATACAATCAGATAGTTATTCCACTCTGTCATCAACACATACTTTACAAGATCCGTGGGGTGCCTCACTTACACCAAATAGTGCTTCTTCATTACTGACATTGTTGAACAGCATATCGTCGTCCATAGGAACATCATCCGCCACCACTTCTCCCTCAGCCCGTCCGACGCCCATTTCACCGTCTTCTAACCTCGCCTCGGTCTTTGTTAATGGTGGAGACCGAGAATATCTATGGGGGCTTCTAGTCTGGCAGACTGAAGGCAGTTTTCTCTCCTACGCAAAAGGAGCAGCCGACCTAAACGGCCAAAGGCGCATCCAGGACACAGTCAAGGACGCTCCGGAGGCAAAGGATGGCACTCCCATGGCAGCTGTGGTAGATGATACAGGTGTTGCTCATCTATTTTATCTTGACAAGGACAACACCGTTTCCCACGTTTTTCTGGAGTCTGAAGGTAGCTGGAGACTTGGACGCCTGACCTCTGGTGGTCAATCCATTATAGCGCACAAAGACTCAATGCTCTCTGCAGCATATCATGAAGATGAAACTGACACGAAGATTATGATACTCTCATATCAGGATCCAGACGGTAAATTACAGCTTGCAATGACTGAGAACCCCAAGAATGAAGACGAGTGGTCAACATCCGAATTCACAACTACTACGGGACGAGGCATGATTGGAGATTGGGGAGGAATTGGACATGCTATTGCTGGTGATTGGCAAAGTAGGAGGCGAGACCCGGATGGATCATTCAGTGGGTTCTTAATGGCCGTAGAGGGAGATCAAGTGGTCACGCCGTGGGAGTGTTTAGCGAACGTTCACGCATCTTCAAACAAAAGATTGGAATGCCATCTATTAGATGGCACTTTTCTGGGTAAGTAGCATCATATGAAATGGACTGGCCTCTTAAGTCATCATGGACGGCGCTGACGTGACGTTTCTGCAATTTAGATTCTAACGGCAAAGGAATATTTCTTTCCTCTAGGACAAGTCAATTCGCATGGATCCGTACGGCCTACAGTCAGGGAAACTCGTCTGCACAGACCCTCCCCTATGAGTTTTCCTTTTTGTATGTGGATTCGGAGGGCAGCATCCGGGAAAATCGCGTGGGTATTGATGTCCCGCGAATTCCGGGACCTGGTTTCGATGCGGATTTACGCTTTGATAGTCTTGCGACGAACGGTAACAAGACGATTTATGCCAAGTCTAGGGGCGATGTTATGGTGTTTAGACTCGAGGCTGATGGGCAGAAATGGAGGAAAGATGGAGTTGTCAACACGACGATTTCTGAGACTGTCTTGTAGGGGTATGCGGGCCGTCTTCATTGTTTATTTATTGATCTCTTTACCACTTGCGTAGCCTCTCTTAAGTATCTCAGTCTTGTGCATTTTTGGAGGGAGACTAGTGGCTCGCATGCCATAGCAACAATGGCAATGATTGATAGATCTAGGCTTGTTTTTGGCCATTGTCTTGCGTCTACTTTGTCTAGCTGACACACGGCGAAACTTGAGCGCAAAGCTCACATATAAACTCATTTATCTTGAGTCTATCTGTGTCCCATTGAGCGAGTCTATGCATGGAAGAAGAGAGGTAGGGGAAGTGATGGATCGCGAGCCGTTAGGTCAAATGTCGCCTACCGCTATGTCAATCATGAACAGGGAGCTATCTCACACTGCTGCGCCTTGATATATATTACCAACCCCACAATGCGATCTCCTCCTTTATGTTTTCCGGAATACGTAACTCATTCGACACAAGGAAGCAAGACATAACAAAGCCGTTAGTTGAGACACACCAGTGGACTCCTCAAAGTATCAGCAGTAAACAATCCCGGAGGTTGTGGGGCCGGCCGTCCGACTCGATCGGGCGCTAAACCGTAGCAGGCAAAATGTAAACAACAGGGTCCCGGCTCGGACATGGGTTGGCTGCAAGGGCAACGCGCATCTATACGCGTGAACACGGTTGCGAAAGCAGTTGGAGGAGTGGCAGATCGCTGACGCGATTTGAGATTGTGCGTGAATGTGGTGCGGGGGCAGCCATCCGGGTGGGCTGTTTGTTTTAATTGAATACCCGTTGCTTGTGAAATTGGATGTAAAGTCGCCCGTGTATACCTATTGTGGGATGCCTCTTTCCTTTCCGTTTGCATGTCCTGCTTTTATCTTGTTACCAGCTTAGTTAGAAAGGCACATTCAAAGCCGATACCCTTGTCGAAATGTCAGATGGAGATCTCCCCGTTGCCTTGCGGCGCCACCGTCGGTGCAGCGCGCGCATACATGTCAAATCGGAAGAGCATCCGAATCCGACAGCCTCCCCAGCGCCAAGGACACCTCATGGAAGGAAGAAGGGCATGCGCTTTTCTGACCCGGGCCTCTCCATGATGTCAAGCGGTCTTACACCGATAGTGAGGCGTACGTCTATTGCGACTCCAAAGCGGCGACGGTCAACTGCCGCTGCCGGCTCTGCTAGAAAGGCTGCTGGCAACGGAACAACCAGCGCAGCCCCAAGTTCAGCTCAGCAGTCAAATGGGCCGTCTGCAATGCTCACGCTTCATCACACTGCCGAGGGCCGTGTTGAGCGTCGGGTGCGTCGTAACGGCCTCCGTGACATGCTTAACAAGATCGAGCAGCAGAAGCGGCGTAAGGAACAGTCAGCACAGGCGCAGATCACCCAACTCAAGGCTGAGGTCAGGGCGCGAGATAGGGAAATCTACGAATTGCAAAATGCAACCATGGTGATTGATACGGATCGGATATGGGACTTGGAGCAGCAGATCGACAAGCTCAAGACGGAGCTTGCCAAACGAAGCATGGCAGAGGTGGAAGTCACTCAGTACTATAGCTGGTCAAAGGCCCCCAGTAATGTCTCGACGGAAGAATTTATGGATATCATCACTCCGGACGAGGATCATTTTGGCGATGTGACCATGCTGCAGTTGCAGGCCAGCACACCATCTAGGGCCAGGTCCTCTTTCTTGACTCCTCCGGCAACGAGCCCGCCTATGCCCGCATCTCCGTGCTACAGGGATGCCTCGCCGACGCCGATATCTCGTGACAGTGCCGAGGTATATCTTTTTGACTCGGATAAAAAGCAACTTGAAGAGGAGATTTCATCTCTACAGTTTGAAGTGCACAAGTTGACGGCTACACTCGACTCGTACAAAGCCCTGGGTATGCGAATAGCCAATCTCATGCCTGATGCTTCTCCCGATGGTCTAAGAGACGATTCCTCATCACTTCTTGAGATAGTCGAGAGTCAGGTGCAATCGCTTTTGCAAACCATATCCGACCAGTCTGCCGCAGTTACTCACATCACTTCCGCCATCAGCGAGCTTGGCTTCCCAGGTGATGATGCTAGCGAGATGATCCTATCGCTTGCCACTGGGTTTCGGGCTGCGCGCCTTGAACTTGAGTATCTCACCCCCGGCGAGATTACATTGCCGCTTACATCTCATGGCGCAGAGGTGCTAGACTTGATGTTGACGCGGTTGCGTATGCTAGCGAAAAAGGTGAAAGAAGACGAGGATTCCATTGATGAATACCACGAGATTGAACTATCGCTGCGCAAACAGCTCGATGCTCGCGTCTCCGTCATGGACGAACTCAAGGCTGAGATTGCAAAAGCATACCGCACGCTGGAGGAGAAAGACAATCGTCTGAGGGAACTCGAAGTCGGCAACGACAGACTCAAAGGTGCTGTCAACGGCTATATCCGTGACATTGCAGAGCTTGAAAAGCTAGTAGAAAGGATGGAGAGCGACCACCGTGTATCGACAGAGACGCATGCGGCTCAGCAAAAGTCCGACAAGGAGTTACTTGCTGCCAAGGATGCCACCATCGCCGACCTTGAAGCCAAGATTGAAGAGGCCGTCGCACAAACAGCGGAACTTTTAAACGAGATGAGCGCCGTTGAAGCTTGCTTCAGAAAGCAGGCGGCTACCATGAATAGACAGCATGGTGCGGCTCTCGCGCTGCGCGATGCGCGAGTATCGGAACTACGAGGAGAACTCGACAGGGTCAATGAGTCTCTACGAGTTGCGCATCAAACCATTCATGCCCTTCGTGTAGAAAATGGCGGGTTAAAGCACCAGATGGAGGAAGAGAAGCGAAAAGCCAAAGATGCGATGGACTCGATGAAGGAAGAGCTGCAACGTGCTCTGCACATGAGCCAGCGTTTCTTAGATGAACCAAGCGAGGCCTCTACGAGTGAGAAGCGCCATGCTTTTCACAAGGAAGAGGCAAACAGCTCTAGGACCATTATACGGCCTGGCAGGTATTTCGCCGGGGGCCTGAGTCAAAGGGGGAGCAGGAAAGCGAAGAGACGACAGGATAGCGGCCTCGAGCTCCTCAATGAAGATGAGGTAGATGTCTGATATGAATGGACGACCGTCTACGTTATCGGGACTATAGTTAAGGCGGATATGAAGCTGTGTGTTATGCCTCTGGAGTTTGGAGAGGGAATAACCGGCGACCTTCATTTGACAAGATTCTCTTTTGTCGGGTTTATATCAAATGGCCATGAAAAAAGGCCGAGTTCTGTTAAGATATCATTCGCTAGACAATTTGTGCTCCCGTTGCAGCAGCTGCGCGTGTCGTGATGCCTTGCTACTTGTATGCATGAGTTAACACTTTTGTTCGCATCTCCACGCGAACCATATCCTCTCACGTCCCTTTACGGCTTTTGGAAGCTTGATCATTACTTTCCCCTTTCCAATGAGATACTTGTGGTGTTAGAACCCATCATTTGTAAAACCTCCAACTCGGCTTATAATCTGGATCCAAGTCCAGATCCAGCACCAGCGCTCGAAACAGCTCAATCGGCATGAAGTTGGCCTTGAGGAACGCATCGTGAAAGTCCTTCTCCGTCATGTGTCCGCCTCTCAATACTTCATTTCTCAATCCATACAACTGTAGCGCACCAAGCATATAGCCAGACTGGTAGAGCGGCGCGTAGTCTCCGTTGAACGACCGTCTGACCTCGCCCTCGGCCGTGGACCGCTCGTGGCCGACCCAGTCGACGAGCAGGTCGATGCATTCCTGCGGCGTCATCTGCCCCAGATGGAACCTGAGCGAGAAGATGATGCGGGCACAGCGGTGCATCCTCCAGAAGAGGGTGCCGATCTTGCCTTGCGGCGTCGTGAAGAAGTCGCCTCGGTCCCAGAAGACGTATTCCCAATACATGGCCCAGCCCTCCACGCTGAAGGGCGTCGTGAAGAGCTGCCGGTGGCTGTTGTGTCGCTCGGCCATGAAGAGCTGGAGGCGGTGGCCGGGGATCATCTCGTGAAAGGCCGTCGCCCTCGTCGCGTGCTTGTTGTTGCCGCGCATCACCATCTTCTTCAGCTCGTGGGGCATCTCCGCCGTCGGATAGGCGACCATGATCAAGGGCCCGCCTAGGAAGAAGGGCGCAATCTTCTGCATGTCCGGGCTCATCATGAGCATGCGTGAGACCTCCTCTGCCAGCGGCGGGACGGTGACTAGATCGTGGGCCTTGACGAAGGCGGCGCCCTCCTGCACCAGCTCTTTCACAAAGTCAATCTGCTGTCCTGGAGGGACTGAATCTTCCTTGACAAAGTCCAGCGCTGCTTTCCAGTCTTCGCCGAAGCCGAGATCGCGAGAGGCCTCCTTCATCTGCTTCTCACACCATCGGAACTGGTCATTGGCGAGATTGATGAGCTCTTCTGGCGTATAGGCAATCATCTCCGCCTCCAGCTCGACGAGCAACGCCTCTCTTCCAATTGGCTCGCCGATGATGTCGTCCGTCTCTCCTTGATGCATTCCCGCAAGCTGAATCTGCACGAATGGGATGTACTGCGTGAGGGCGAGGTCGGCTGCTCTCCATGGCGCCGTAGCCCACCAATCGAACATGGGGTGGTAGGATGAATAGAATGTGAAGAATTCTTGGAGGTGGCCTCGCAGCTCGGCAATCACCTTGGAGGCCTTTAAAGCAGCCGTCTTACTGATTTTAGTCTTGCCATTCTCAATGCTGTCCTTGGCTTGCGCCACTAGCTTTGCAATGTCTTCAAGTTGCTGCGCTGCATCTTCACTCGATAGAGGCTGGACGTCCCGACGGCTCTCACAGAGCGTCGTGATGAGCGATGCAAAAGGGATCAAGGGTTCAATATCCTTATGTAGCTGCTTCTGCGACTCCAATTGACGAGACTTTCGCCTTAGGAAATTCCGCAACAGCAGAAAGTCCACCTTGTCTGATTGGCTCAGCGCCTCAAAGTCAAGGTCGAACAGCGCCTTGAGCTCATCTGAGTAATACCGCTGCAGCCGTTTGTGGCGACCGGGTGAGACGGAGATGCTGTAAAAGACTTCCAGCTCTTCCAAGTCGAAGCGAACTCTACGAATGCGGTCCGGCATGGGTTCGGACGACTGGCTCTGCGTCGGCTTCGGCAGCGCGACCCAGAGGTCGTCCATGCTGCCGGCCGTGTCCACTGGCTTCACCGAATGGCGTCTTTCAGTCATTGCGATGAATCTCGAACCAGTTCCCACACACACTCCGCAACGTAGGATGAAATAGATTAGCTCGACAATGGGCAGTTCGCTGCTGAATGCTAAGCTTTACGCCAAATGGAGAGATCTGACCACGGGAGCGATGAGGGGAAGGATGCGGTGTTCACTGCTGGTTATTATCCCGTTGATACGCGCGACCGCGTATCGCTGGCATTACGTAGCAGCCACCAAGTTCCATGCAGCCCGTTGCTTGTGAGAGTCGGTCGGGAATATCCATGGTATTAGTCGGAGATAAGCCGTCCCCAGGACCCCCGATCAACGAAGATTGATGGGTTCCGACAGGGCAAAAGACGTAGAATGAACATTGAGACAAAAGACATCTTTTCGTGTTATTGTGAAAAGAGAACAGCTAGAGTATATCAATCCAATGCTTCACTGGACCGGTATCGCCGAAGCAGAGCTCCGTCCCAGTCATAGCACGTCATTTCGCCGGCCCGGGAATTGCCTAAAACGGCTTACAAATGGGCTCGGGTGTCCGATGCCGACGCCTTATCGCACAAGACAGGGCGGCCTACCCCTACCCACCTGTCATCATCCTCAATCTCACCCCTAAAAAGTGATGGAGACAAAAGAGAAATCTAAATCATGATATAATATCGAAACTTGAGTAAAAGAAGAAGGCGAGAGAGAAAAAAAGAAATCAGCTTGGAGCATGGCATCGTCGCATTTCCGCTCTCTTCTTCGGCGGCAGCTCCAGGGGGCTTTCCGTCCCCGGCACCAGCACCGGACCCAGTCATCTTCTACACCGAGCTCAGCTCAAAGCCAGGCAAAGACGACGACGACACTGAGCAGCGGCGGCTCGGCTTCCGCCCAGACGACAGTTGCGCAGCAGCTCCCACTATGGCAGCGCCTCGGGCCGGTCACTCGTCTGGCCCAAGCATATGGGCGGTCTCAGGGCAAACGGCCGTATGTGACGCAAACCGCGAGCGCCGTCTTCATCTTCTTTTGCGCCGACCTGGGCGCCCAGAACATGAATGACGATGATTATGATCCCATCAGGACGCTGCGGAACATGCTCATCGGATCTGGTGTTGCGATTCCAGCATACAAGTGGTAAGAATGAAAACAAAAACGCTTTACATGAGAAAAGGGACTGTGCCAACTGTCCGTTATTTATAGGTTCTTATTTCTCTCTAAAAACTTCAACTACTCATCTCGCATCTTGTCTCTCGGCACAAAGGTTGTCGTCAACCAAATCTTCTTCGCCACCTACATGAACATCTACTTCTTCAGCATGCAGGCCCTGCTCGCCGGTGATGGCATCAGCGGTGCCGTGGAGCGCGTTAGAGACACCCTGCCCACGAGCTGGATCAACTCATGCAAGGTTTGGCCTACCGTTACCGTCTTCAATCTTCTTTTCGTGCCCTTGGAGTACCGGAGTCTATTTGCCGGTGTTGTCAATCTCGGTTGGCAGACGTATCTCAGCTATTTGAATAGGATGGCAGAGATCCGGGAAGCTGAAGCGGCGAATGAAGCAATTGGATATGCTCCGTCGACGGAGACGGCTGCTGCATGATGAGGCTGTAGTTGCAGCATGCTCAAAAATGGGGTCACTTTCATTTACATGTATATAAACTGGGATGGCTTATAGATGATACAAGGCCTACGTTAGATGGTATAAAAATTCTTTTTCTTCTTTTTTTTCCTTTCTTTTTGTCCACGATGAGCCAACAGTCTTTCGTATGGACTAACGTGTAAAGTGTCATCTCTACTAAAGTGAATAGCAGTATGTATCTTACAACTTTTAGTATACACATACAACAAGCCAGAGCATTCATCTAGAAGCCAGTAATGATGCACCAATCTAGGCCTCAGTCCAAGGCCACCCTCCTTAGCTTGACGTAGCAGTATTTTGGAAGATTCACAAACCTCTCCACGATATCAGGCCCATTCAATGACGGCTCCAGCTCCTGAAACTCAAAGTTCCATATCAGCAGCGTCATCATTGTTCTCAACTGCATATACGCCAACCTTTTTCCAAAGCACTGCCGGGGTCCAGCCCCAAAAGCAAGGTTAGGCCCGGCATGTTGGTCAAAGACCTCTTTTTCGCTCCCGTCGTCGTTCTTTGCCAGCTTTAGCCACCTCTCGGGCTTGAACTGAGATATATCGTCGCCCCAATAGGGCATTTGGTCTTTGGACTCTCGTGAGTCGATGGAGCGTAGATGTTCATGGATCGACAAAGGAGGTTCGCTCAGGGAGGGACCCGTCAGTGGCAGTATCACATCGGTCCCTTTTGGAATGGGGTATCCCAGGATTTGGGTGTCACAAGTCGTTGTTCGCACGGCCAGAGTGGCAACGGAAGCATAGCGCAGCGTCTCTTCCATGACGGCGTCCAGGTAGGGGATCGAGACGCCGCAAATCTCATCCATTGTCGGCAAGCGAGAACTTTGATAGGCATTGAGATGGGCCTGTCGTAATTCGTTTCTGAGGCGAGTCTGCACCGCCTGGTAGCTCGACATGTACTTCACCCACCAAGAGATGGTAGCGGCAGAGGTATCATGACCCGCAAGGAGGTAGCCAAGGATCTATCTAGCGTTTAGCAAATGCATCGGCTGGAGATTGAAGATGACTTCCTGAAGAACTCACTTCATCTCGAATTGCCGGCGAGTAATAGTCGGGCAGTCGTTCAGCTTCCTTGGCAGCATTCATCTCCCGCCACAACAGCTGATCCAGAGCACTCTCACATCCTCTCGATCCAGAAGAGATGAGTCTCTGCAGAGCCTTGTCCGTTTGTCGCATGATCAGAGTCTTCCTATCCCAATGCGCTCGCGCATGCCTTGGTTTGAGCAGAGCCAGCAGCTGAGAAATCTTTGGAAATGCACTTCCTTGTGCTATGGAAACCATCTCTGGAATGTCCAAGAGCGACTGCATTTCGGGAATAGCAGGGGCAGGGGGAAAGTGGACCGGTTCGTTCTCAATAAAGGAGAGGCTAGGGTTAAGAGATTCGACATGAGATAGCTCATGTCGAAGAGCAGTCTTGGCGTCTTCTATGCCAAAGGCGACGCTGCATATCATATCAAGAGTGGCCAAGTAGACGTCGTGGCCAGCCATGAAGGGTCTGCCATGGGCCTTGGACACTTTCAAATCCCACAAGGCAACGAGGGAGGCAGCTTTATCGTAGACTCGGGGTGCAGATACCTGTAACTATGGGTCAGGATAATTTTTCGGCATGCTTTCGATTATGTTCTTCTTCATCTTTGCTTGGGACGAACCTTGTTAAGAAACTTTGGTGTCATTAGATCTCGAATGAGTTTCTTATGCTGTTTGAACAGAGGATCCGAGGTCATCATATTGAAATGAAAATTCGGAGCTACCAGTCCGACACACTCTTTGTTCCTCATTGATCGATCAAATTCCTTGGAGCGCCGTGCAAAGATATCGATGGCTTCCCGGTAATCGGTCACAATGACAGTCGGCCTATGAAACGGCAATAGAAAGATTTGAGACACCGGAGAGTGGTGCGCTCGGGGCTGACCCCATACCCATTCCCGCCGATATCGTGCTTTCTTCAAGAGTGCCACATCACCGAGGATTTTCCCGGCCGATTCTTCGTTGTACGGGATCCCAGGCAGGGGCCGTGGTAACGCCAGTAAGTAGAGTCCATAAAGTATGATGGCGAAGATCAGAGGCAGGACGGAGAGGGAACCGAAGCTTGAATCAAGTCCAACCGCGGCCATGATATATGAGGACGGTACTAGGAGATATCAAGATGAGATGAGAACGAACAGATAGCCAAGAAGGAGAGCTGGGCAGCTAAAGAGTCTCTCTGTCGATCTTACCTCTGGGCTCACTTCCTAGAGACGAGCTGCATCAGGGCAAGAGAACTATATAGCAGAGAGCCCACAATCTCCCTGGGACCCTCCTCCCACATATCGGAGGCGGCTACGTAGCGCAGTGAATGCAGCAAAAGACATGTTTTCAGCAATCAGGGCCAAGACCCGCGTATATTGGGAAAACAAATCTTTGACCACTCTTTGGTACGACACCCTGCGTTTGTTGTTGGTTACGATGAGCAGTGGTCAAGCGAGCTATTCACATTAGACCACGCACACCCCCCCTCTGATCCACACAAAAACACACATTTCGTCGGCCGCCGAGAACTGAGAATTCTTTGATGGGCTTTGTGGCGTGATGAATAAGAGATTGCAAAACATGGCCATGGTACGGCGTGAGGCATGTTCACATGCAAAGAGAGCGACTATTGCGATAACTCATTGGCTATCTGCCGTGTTGCCATTATGTGACCAGACGAGAAGGAGGGTGGGAGAGAGATATTGAAAAAAGAATGGCAAACTCGGAGGCCAGTTCCCAAACTGGTTCGTGGGTATTGGATGAAGTCCCAAACAAGGTAACATAACCAGACCCTTCGGGGAGGCCTGCATATATTGGCGGGACGGACATCTGATGTCAGGCAGAGAGAGAGAGAGAGAGAGATACCTGTTTGGTGCATGATGCATCCCCATCCACCGGCTCACGAGGAAGCACGAATCACTGGACAAAAGGGAAGCCCCGTTTGCGCCGCGGTTCTGAATGGCGGCATGCAAGCATACTTGCACATATTAAAGTGATGTGTCTCCAGATAGGCAGCGCACAATGCTACTACTACACATGTCATGTATGTTGGTCACTCGTTCTTGGTCAAGAAGCCGTGGCCGCGAGATCAAGGAAGAAGAGGCTTGGCCGCCCAATCTTCGTCCTTGACGGCATGGAGCACAGATTACCGAGTGGCTCCCATTGGCGGACGAGTGTGAAAGGCCGGTAGGGTTAGGCGCCCGTAAGAATTCAACTCTCAGCTTGCTCGATCCCCGCGCCGTCGGCTTTATTGAACGCGGTGGGCGGATATAAGTGACGGCGATCCCATGAGAATGCCATTGCTTGTGGATATGGGGACAACAGATTGGGCGTATCGGGGGAAGCCTGAAAGAGGCTCAAACATGCAGATGGACATGGACGCTAGAATGATCAGGTTGAGAACGCGGAATCTATAGCCGTTTACGATTTGTTCTTCCGCCGCTGTGCTGGCTGTTGGAACATGTCCTTCTTCCATGGGTTTCGCTTATACACATGTAAGTGCGTGGTCCCGCTTCAACCCCCTGTCGACTCTATCGCACAGAAATGAGAACGCAAGAGTCCGTCTTGTCTGCTCAGGTAGTCGTGGATAGATACTCATGGTATCCCAAATACCACAATTTGGTAAACACATGAATAGAGCCTCGTCCATACTGTATTTTCATGACCGGCGGCAGACACATGCATCCATCACCCGGAGGCAGAATAGGGCAAGACTCCGGGGGCGATCTGATAGAGACATTACCACTTATGAAAATTGCCTGGGCACTCAGATATAAACGGGGAGGTATATAAGGACTAAATTAGGTATAATGTCGGGCAAATTAATGTTGAATAGCGACTACTTATGTATCTGTAAGGTAGTAACTTCCATCACATCATATGACCCTCGGGATTCCGATTCTGTATGAGACGCCTTTTCCCTTCCAACAAGCTTTATTCATTTTTTTCTTTCTTCAAAATTATCATCTGATCCTCTCATTACCTTACAGGCCCATCGGACCTTGAGTTTCAGAAGGCGATCAAAGCGCGAGCACGGATGCATGCGTCATGCTGTTGGCTGCTCCCTTGCCTTGGAAGCTCGAAGCAGAACCAGGCAAATGCGCGCTTGATCGGCAGTTCTAATAACGGTACGCCGCGAGAAACACAATGGACCCTCTTATTAGTTCTATTATAGTCAAAAGCATGAATACCCATTGTGGCCGAGAGCGGGCTCCGGGGCCTGCGGACGTGAGTGGATGTCGGCGTGTACATCTGTATGCACTCACATGTATGTATATCAACTCAGGCGCCGTCCAGTCGGTCTCTTGATGCAATGGCTCGGAGATACTGGAATACTTGTACTTTCCCTATGGGTCTACCGTTTCTTTTTATTACTCTTATTGGAAACGGAACACATTGTCCTGATTATAGGGTACATTTATAAACCAAGTTACCGAGCCATCACAGCTTGGTGTTGTTTAGCCATCAGCATGAAGATGGTGTCTACTTAGGTGACGAAACAGCCTGTGGTTCAGTATACATAACGCCTCACCAACGCTTCTCTTCCATAGCTGACCCTTTATTCACCATGCTAAAGGCTAAAAGTTGGCATTGAACCATGCAAATAAGCTTATGGCTATCAATTTCCTCTTTCTGGAGTACATGTAATATCGGGAAGATGCAAGACATGTGCTGTGCAACAATATAGCAACATGAAGGTAGCACGAGGTAACTGTTCAGGCCTGCAGCGGCTTAAGGCCTATGTGGCCCTATAAATAAGCACCAAAGTCGCTAAAACCAGAAGCTCTACTGAGGTGGTGCCCTGCAGCATTAGGTGGCTGTTGCGCTACGACTTAGCAGCAACCAGCCCCTACAGCTAGTTGAGCCCCCTACCAGAAGGGGCCTAGATCCCAGCCGTTGTGCCGGGTACCTCGAGCTTCCGACGTCATCGGACCCCTTGAGCTGATGTGAGCAGCGTCAACAAAGCGACATCGCTCCTGCTAAGATCGTGACGAACTAGTAAAGCTTCATCACTTCAAGTTCTTTCGTCTTCCGACGCGCTCGCGACACCGACCGGACACTACCCTCACAAGCCGTAAATTCTTGCGGAAAAACGCCCATCCTACCCGATGTCATAACGTCGAGCGCCATGCTCTCCAAGCTCTTCTCGACGGCGGTCAAGCTCGTCTTGCCGTCGCCGCAGCAGCAGTCGACTGCATCCTATCAGCCCTTGAGCCAGCATGACGGCGACGAACACCACGACGATGCCGTGGGCGCGACAGATGGGCCTTCGCATGTATCCGAGGCGCAGCCAAAGGTGTATCGGGATGCGGCGGCGATGATGCTCATCAAGCTTGGGCGCTCCCCGGACGAGATCATCACCATATCTCCTGCCGACGACGCCCGCATCCTTCGCCGCATCGATCTCGCTCTCCTGCCTCTCATGCTCTCCGTCTACTTCCTACAGGCTCTCGACAAGGCGACGCTGTCGTACGCATCCATCTTTGGCCTCATCGAGGACACCGACCTGGTGGGCGACGAGTTCTCGTGGCTGGGCAGCATCGTTTTCCTCGCCCAGCTCCTCATGCAGCTTCCTTTGGCGTGGGCTCTGGTCAAGCTGCCGATTGGCAAATTCACCAGCACCATGGTCCTCGCTTGGGGGCTGACCTTGGCTGGCATGACGTGGGCGCACAGCTTCACGCAGCTCATGGTTGCGCGCTTCTTCCTGGGTGCCTTTGAAGCCTGCGTTGGGCCGGCCTTTGTTGCCATTACGCAGATGTGGTGGAGGCGAAGGTAACTTTTCTCTCCTCCTCCCTTGGCCACGAAGCAGTGTTGACCCCATCTTGTTATTCATAGGGAACAAACATTACGGATCGGGTCTTGGTATTGTATGAATGGTCTGACGTGGGTGGTAAGTCGAACACAGCTGTCATCCTTCTGCCGTTATGTAAACCACCGCCAGCTAACTCACGGTGCACAGTTTGGAAGCCTCATTACATATGGCCTTGCCAGCATTGATTCCCATTTCAAGCCTTATCAGGTAAGGAATCTAGTCTGCTCCCCTCTCTCGTCCATTTCCGCTCATACTCTCCCAGATCATCTTCCTCTTCTTCGGCGTTGTTACTGTTATAGTCTCGGGAGCCATGTTCTTCTGGATGCCGGATTCCCCTACCGAAGCAAAGTTCCTCAGCGACGATGACAAGATAATTGCCATAGAGCGACTCCGCAACAACCAGATGGGGGTCATGTCGCGAGAGTGGAGAATTCCTCATTTTTTCGAGGCTTTACGGGACTTGAAGACCTGGCTATGGGTCGTCATGATCTTCTGCATCTCGGTACCTTCAAATGGCATATCGACATTTGGACCGCTCATCGTCAAATCCTTTGTGACGGATCCATTCCGAACCATACTGTTCAACGTTCCAGTAGGGCTGTCTCATGTCCTCGTCGTTTCACTGAGTGCGTACGTGTCGATGAAGTGGAAACTCAAGGGGCCTGTCATTGCCATTCTCTGTATCCCGCCCATCATCGGGTTTGCAATCCTGTTACACTTTCCTCATGATATCGAGCATAGAGCTGTCTTGCTTGCGGGCTATTTTTGTCTCTCCACGTTTGCTGGCATTAGTAAGTTCCAAGCTCTCACCCAACAGCGTTTTCAATACTAACATGTGTCGGCAGCGCCACTTATTTACTCTTGGTCGGCGCAAAACACTGCCGGAGACACGAAGCGAAAGTGCACGTCGGCCCTTGTCTTCATTGGCTCTTCCGCCGGAAACATTGTTGGGCCCCTGCTTTTCACACCAGATGAAGCGCCGGCATATTCACGAGGCTTACGAGCAAACATTGTCTTCTTTGCCATGGTCCTGCTGCTCGTGGGAGCCACATCATTGTATCTTAGATGGCTCAACTCTGATCACGCCAAGCGGAGGGTGGCCCTGGGAAAGAGCGCAGTCGTCCTGGACATGAGTCTGGAGACGGCCGAGGAGGTAGAGCGCATGGAAGCGTTGGAGCGGGCGATGCGGGAAGGAACACAGAGACTGTCCGAAGAGAACGGAGATACCCGGCTAGCGGAAGAAGGAGAAGAAGGAGTCCAGCCGGACGATGTGAAAGGTCGCAAGGCTTTTGCGGACATCACCGACCTGGAGAATGAAGATTTCGTTTTCGTCTTCTGAATTTTTTATTTTTTTTACATGGCGTAATTGGTCAAGACGGATACCCGAATTTCTTTTTTGTTTACTAGGTTCCTACCGATTGGATTCTAGCGGATGAGTGGACTCAACAACTACTATTTCCTGCTTACTTTATACTCGACCCTGACTGATCCTGCGAAGCCGTGTCGTTCAACCGGGACTTCTCGAAGCAAGCAGCAGCCATGGTTGGATCTCAACCGAACGGATGTTGCCCTATGACCTGGCGATATAAAATCGGCCATCTGCTCTTAAGCATGCTGGAATCCCAATTTAAAAAAAAAAAAAAAAACACATTTCAGTGCTATGACGCCAACCATCACACAACGGTCGAATCACCGCATCATGTTGCCCAGCATGAGTTTCAAATTCTTTCTCGTGCTGCTGCTCTGGGGGGTGCAGGTTAGGCTGCTTTGGAAATCCAACCGCCTCTCACCTCGGTTCAGCAACAGCCTATATCAAATGGGTCACGGGCAAGCAAGTTTCAATTCTTCCTATCCGAATATGACAGCCACCGAGCTTACACCAGTACTGGTGGGAGAAGCAAGCAAGATAGGGACACAGCTGGAATGGAGAGTGGGGTGGAAGAGGAAGAAATAAAGATGTTTCTACGTGGCCGCCGTCCTCCTTTCTAAGATGTTGAAGACTTTTGCGTCTGATGATACGCAATAAGGTGTTTGGAAAGGAGCTGTATAAAATAATCAACACTACAAGGGAAATATAAAATTGTTCATGATGGTGACGGTGATGGTGAGCAAGGGATCTGTATATAAGTGCCGTATGTGGAGCTGGGGGGCTAATGGTGTTTACATTGGTATATATTCGTTTGTCAAAATGAATTTGACATGATAGCCGCGATGCTAGCCACGTACTCCGTGTCATTGAATGGAAGCTGCGTCAATCAGTCCTGGTAGAAGGGGCATGAGTTGTTGTATCCAGGACACTTCTCACAACGCCTACCTACCCTGTAGCGAGACAATGTACTATACTCAACAATGCGTTGTAGTGTGAATACACTAATCCTTGATTTTATCCGTCATGGCCTACATAATACATGTATCCAAAGCATAAAAAGCTCCATCGTATAGCCAACAAATGTCCCCATCACGTAAACGAGGTAGAAAGCCACCACCGCTTATACGAAGCTGTGGCGTGTTGGCAAGCAACAAGGGTATAGTGACAGGCAGTGAAAATACATCAGCAGATCAAAATCGTGACGCTGGACCATCCATTGGTCAAAAATGAATCCTGACATTTCCACCTCCCAGGTCAATCAGCGTCTTTGGACCGGGTTCGAGGCTTCGCATTGGCTGTGCTGAGCGAAAGCTTGCTCACGTAACTGGCCAGCACCGCCTCACCCGAACAACGCATCCCAAAAAGTGGAGGCTGGGGCGAAGGGGCCGCGACAGCTCACTTTGAGGCCGCCGCTTGAGCTTGCTGCGTCGAATCGAACATGGGGACTCGCTCTCGGTGGGGCATACTTCTCTCTAGTTTGGGGAGACTCGGACATGGCATCACCAAGATAGGAATACGCAACAAGAACCTCTACCTCTGTTCTCACACGTACGCTCCGAGACATAAGTATAAAAAGGCCAGGCATTTGATCGACAGATAGGAGCTGCTCCCTCGCATTCAAGACGGCTTCTTCTGTGACTCGATCATCATCTCACCATCGTCGAGCCATAGGGCTTCCCACATACCTCGTTCTTCTCGCGGGGCTAGCTCTCCTCCTGTCCTTCATTCCGTTTGCCAAGTTCTTCCCACCACCAACAAACATGGCTGACGGCGGCTATCGTACGGTTGCCTACTTTGTCAACTGGTGAGCTATGTCACCCGCCCTAACTGGACGTAACCAACTAACACATACTTCTTTTTTCTCTCCGAACAATAGGGCCATCTATGCTAGAAAGCATAGGCCCCAAGACCTTCCAGCTGAAAAGCTCACCCACGTCCTCTATGCTTTTGCCAACGTCAGGCAAGACAGTGGAGAAGTGTAAGCCCACATCTCACTTACGCCCCTTTATATTTTCAACTGGACATTGATACTGAGTATCTGCTCATAGGCACTTGACTGATGGGTGGGCTGATACGGACATCCACTGGGAAGGTGACTCATGGAATGACACCGGCAACAACATGTATGGCTGCCTCAAGCAGCTCAATCTCCTCAAAAAGCGCAACCGCAACCTCAAAGTCTTGCTGTCCATCGGTGGATGGACGTACAGCGGCAACTTCAAGGGCCCGGCCAGCACCCAGCAAGGTCGGGACGCATTCGCCCGCTCCAGCCTCGAGTTGCTCAAGAACCTGGGCTTTGACGGGCTTGATATCGATTGGGAGTATCCCCAAAATGCAGAGGAAGCCAGGCACTTTGTTGAGCTTCTCGCGACTGTCCGCAGGGAACTAGATGCCTACTCGGCGACGCTTGCAGGCCGCCCTCATTTCGAACTGACGGTAGCCTGTCCTGCTGGGCCGACACACTTCCAAATACTCGACATCCCCGGCATGGACAGGTATCTAGACTTCTGGAATTTGATGGCGTACGACTACGCGGGCTCGTGGGATCAGACTAGTGGCCACCAAGCAAACCTCCACCCTTCCTACGACAATCCTACTTCCACGCCATTTTCTACTGACGCCGCCATTGACCACTACACCAGGAATGGGGTGGCGCCCAACAAGATTGTGCTCGGCATGCCCATCTACGGCCGCGCTTTCGAAAACACAGACGGCCCCGGCAAGCCATACAGCGGCATTGGGGAGGGCTCGTGGGAGAACGGCATCTTCGACTACAAGGTCCTCCCCCTGCCGGGCTCCCAGGAATATTTCGATGAGAAAGTAGGCGCCAGCTACTGCTACAACCCGCAGACGAGAAAGCTCGTTTCCTACGACACTCCTACGGCCGCCAGGGTCAAGTCCAGGTATATCCAGGAGTGGGGGCTCGGAGGCGCCATGTGGTGGGAGAGCAGTGCCGACAAGCAAGGGCCCGACAGCCTCATCGGCATCGTGGTCAATGAACTCGGAGGCACAGGCGCACTGTTGAGGCAGGATAACTGCCTTGATTACCCGCAGACGAAATACGACAACTTGAGGGACGGATTTCCGAACAACTGAGAGATGTGCCTTTGGCAGAACGCATATACTGACTGTCCCAATACAAAGTGCAAAGTTGAGGAGTGGAAAAAAACTAGAACTTATGGAAGCGGCAACAAAATTCGCGAGTGTACATGTATAACGTTCAAACAAATATTGACCGACGATAAAGAAATAAAAGAATAAGAAAGAGCAACTCAAGATAGTATTACTGTAACAACACTGCCTCTTCCCCATGACAATTCCTATTTGTATGGGCGAACATTGGAAATGAACCGCAAGACGCGCCCCGCTCTCTGTCCACGTGACTTATCCCACATTGCCAGTTCCTGCCGGCTGCAAAAGCCTATTGGTCCGTGCGCTAAGCTCAAAGCTACCAGAAAATTTCGTCGACCAAAAAAAAAAAGTTGAATGTGAAAGAGATTTGGAAAAAAAAGTCCACCAACTGCCCTCAATTGCAGCAACATCGTCTCTCTTCCTCCCCAATTTTCTCAATCTGCGGCGTCGCCTGGGAAGAGACACAAGATGGCGCACGTCGACTACGTTCTTTTCGAAGCGGCCCTGGGCTATGCCCTCTTCAGTGTCGTGCACCAGGCCGATGCGGTTGGCGCCAAGTTGAAGGAGGTGCAGGATGCCGTCAACGAGCTGCCCAAGTTCAGCAAGATGGTCAATCTTGTCAATTTTACTCCCTTCAGGTAAATGCTTCTCTTTTTTTTTTTTCCACCAACGCGGTTTGGTCCGAGGCGAATTCAGCAACTGACGTGGGTGGGAACGATAGCGGCCACGTTGAGGCTCTCGAGAACGTCAACTTAATCTCAGAGGGTATTGTCTCCGATCAGCTCAAGTCGGTCCTCGAGCTCAACCTCCCGCAGACCAGCGGCAAGAAGAGCAAGATCACTCTTGGTGTGGCGGAAAGGAATCTCGGTGGTGCCATCAAGGCTCAGTTCCCTGGTCTCTCAATTGAGACGATCGAAACCTCCGTGGTTGTCGCCGAACTTATCCGCGGTATTCGTCTGCACGCCGAGAAGCTTCTCAAGGGCCTCCAGACCGGTGACCTCCTCAAGGCTTCCCTGGGTCTGGCTCACGCCTACTCGCGTGCCAAGGTCAAGTTCAACGTCACCCGAAATGACAACCACATCATTCAGGCCATCGCCACCGTTGACTTCCAGGACAAGGGTGTCAACGGCTTCTTCATGCGTCTCCGTGAATGGTACGGATCGCACTTCCCCGAACTCCAGCGATTTGCCTCGGACAACTACACCTACGCCCAGCTCGTGGGTGTCATTGGAAACAGAAAGACGCTGAGCGACGAGAAGCTGCACGACATTGCTGCTGTCCTCGGTGAGGATGGAGAGAAGGCTCAGGCTATCATTGATGCTGCCAAGGTCTCCATGGGCTACGACCTCGCTGGTCAGGACTTCGAGATCATCGAGCAGCTTTCCAAACTTGTCATCAAGCAGGCTGACAACCGACGATCAACATCCAACTACCTTGACGAGAAGCTTGACCAAGTCGCTCCCAACCTCAAGGCCTTGCTCGGATCTAGCGTTGCTGCTCGTCTCATTTCCCATGCAGGCTCTCTTACCAACCTGGCCAAGCTGCCTTCATCAACCCTGCAGATTCTCGGTGCTGAGAAGGCCCTCTTCCGTGCGCTCAAGACCAAGGGCAACACCCCCAAGTTTGGACTTTTGTTCCATGCCGGCGCTATCGCCAAGGCCAGCAAGCAGAACAAGGGCCGCATGTCTCGATGCGTTGCCAACAAGGCCTCTATGGCTTCGCGTATTGACGTCTTCTCTGCCGAGCCTTCCACTCGGTTCGGTGAGGCGTTCAAGCAGCAGGTGGATGAACGTCTTGAGTTCTACGCCACCGGCAAGCGCCCCACCAAGAATGCTGATGTTATTGTATGTTGTAATCTTCCTCCCCTCCCCTTATGTAAATCATATAACTAATCTGAGCGCTACAGAAATCTGTCTTGGAGTCTCTCGGCGATGCCGCTGAGAACGTGGATGAGGACATGCTAGATGCCCCCAATGCTGCTGCCCCTAAGAAGGAGAAGAAGGACAAGAAGAAGGACAAGAAGGAGAAGAAAGAGAAGAAGCGCAAGCGTGATGAGGATGAAGATGTTCCCATGACCAACGCCGACGACGACAAGAAAAAGAAGAAGAAGAAGAAGTCAAAGGCGGCCGGGGACGAGTAGAATGCTTCCCAGCGCTTAGAAGCTTCGGCTGATTCAAAACCCGCTCCCGGAGTGGCTCCGACGGAGAAACCAAAGGATGGCAGCAAGGCAAAGGGGAAACAGGGAGACGATCCGTCGGCTCGTAAAAAAGAAGACAAGAAGAACAGAAACGACATGAAATTCGTCAAGAAGGAAAAGCTGAGCATCATACCCACCCCGGCTACCTCGCTTGTTTACAAAGGTCCCGCCGATTCTAGCAAGGACGCTTTGGCAACACACAAGGATATGCCTCGCAAGCCCAAGAACGTCTCTGGGACGGAGCCCAAAAGGGAGAAGGGCAAGAAATCAAAGAAGAGCAAGATGTTGAAAGGCCGAGTGAATTAACTACTAGCATCGGGAGGCTGGCTTCAGCCTGGGTGGTATCTGCACTTCACTTTGAGGGAGTTGTACGGAAATCTGGAAACGGCGTTTGAGGACACAGCTTTGCTATGATAATTTTTGTACATATCAAGGGATGCATACCCGACTTTGATGTTTACAATGTCGATTGGCCCTGATTATTTACTTTTTGAAATTGAAACCGATTTAAAAATGAATACCGCATTGTGCTACGTGATTGGTATATCAACATTCAAGACAAAATGTTTGACGGAGGTCGGCGTGACACTCATCCACGTGGGCGCAGGCAGTATAAAGGTTATCATGTATCTTAAGTTAGTACCTTAGTAGTAGGGTCCGCTCTTTTCGCGCCCACAATTTTTGTAGCGCCTTGGTACAGGTAAATATCTTCATCTGGGACTGTTCCGTTGAAAAAGGACCCTTTATGGTCCAAAGACGATGATTTCCCCCTGCCTAAAATGACCTTACAAGTCTCAACATCACATGGCTAGGAGGCAAAAGGTGTTTTAAAGGCAGTCATTGCACATTGTCACATGAACTACAGTTCCCGAAAACTCCACGCGTGTCTTAAATCAAGCATTCATTACCAGAAGCCGCCAGATGTGCCTCTCTATGCTACATCAACGCCTTTGTTTGTTTGGCAGTCCCATGGCTCCAGCCGTCCAATCCACAAGTTTTAAAAAGATTTTTTTTATGATTTCCCAAGCACATCGCTTACTGCTTGTCGAAAACGTAGGTCAGGTGGCAACGACCACAGTATTGACGGTCAGGCATGGCAGCCATGAAGACACCAGCACCGCACTTTAGAAACAGTATTAGCAATCCATATTCGCCACTTTCTTGTCTTGAGAAGCTCAAGCACAGAGGGTGAACGGGAAAATACTCACAGTGTCGCTGGGGCACTCTCGTCGCAACCGCTCGATGTTACCATCGTTGCTGACCTTGTAGTACTTGAGGACAGCCAACTTGGTCTTCTTCCGCTTGTGCTTGATCTTCTTGGGGGTGGTGTAGACCTTCTTCTTCCTCTTCTTGGCACCACCACGCAGGCGCAGGACCAGGTGGAGGGTGCTCTCCTTCTGGATGTTGTAGTCGCTCAGGGTGCGGCCATCCTCCAGCTGCTTACCAGCAAAGATCAAACGCTGCTGGTCCGGGGGGATGCCCTCCTTGTCCTGGATCTTGGACTTGACATTGTCGATGGTGTCGGAAGACTCCACCTCAAGGGTGATCGTCTTCCCCGTGAGGGTCTTGACGAAAATCTGCATCTTGCCTAACTGGAAGGGTTAGATTCCCGTATTAAGATACGAAGCTGCATGAGACGGCTGAGGGTGGAAGAAGAGAGGGTATCGTTGCTGCAAAGAAATATTTCTTTGCAGCAACAATGTGGAAATGGGATAGGTTGGGGAAAAAGAGCATGTAGTGAACATTCAAGAGGGAGACATCAACGATGATTCCCTCTTGAAGCTCACGGAGCTCATGGAGGGCAGGTACAAAAGCAGCATCTTTCAGACATACCTCGACAATAAAACTATTGCCGTCCTAAGCAATCCTCAGATGTTGCGGTTGATGAGAGAGGTGCACATTTCGTTGGTGTGGCGCGCCAGAAAATTCACCTCCGGCGACTGCGGGCAAGCGGGGTCACCTGATCTAGGGTTCTCGCACAAGGTGCCCTGGCCTGCCCTTTGGCGAAACAATTGATTCCAAAGTGCTCGCCTGCACAATTTGTGGAGCAACACTAAAAGAGGAGCCGACTTTATTTGGCACACCAGCTTTTGGCGAGCCCTATCCCAAAGTTCCTTTTTGACAAGCACCAACTCAAGTATGTGGACTGAATCCCTTTCTCTTTCCTTTCTTTCCTTCTGTGTGAGGATCTAACAGACAATCCAGAACCGCCAAGATGGTCAAGAAGAGAAAGAACAAGTATGAACTGCCTTTCCAATGCCTCTTATTCTCGTGCATCCAGTCAAGTCGCTGCCATCGAGTTATCTCTCTTGGATGATTCGTAACCACCCGCCGTCGATTTTTGCCAGAGATGCACGATGAAGCAGAGGTCTTTTTCATCCGTATAGGATGCTAATGTGACAATAGCGGCCGCAACAAGAAGGGCCGCGGCCACGTCAAGCCCATCCGATGCAGCAACTGCTCGCGATGCACTCCCAAGGACAAGGCGATCAAGCGCTTCACCATCCGCAACATGGTCGAGTCTGCTGCCATCCGTATGTGACCCCTTCCACGAAAGATCTCCATGCGGATAGTTTACACTACGTTCTCTCTTTGCACTGGATCTTGGTCGACCACGTACGAGTAGAACATTTGTCGCTAACCAACCACAGGTGATATCTCCGATGCCTCGGTCTTCGCGGAGTACACTGTCCCCAAGATGTACCTGAAGCTGCAGTACTGCGTCTCTTGTGCCATCCACGGCAAGATTGTCCGGTACGTTGCCTCCCCTGGGAGTGATACAACTGCGCCATCATGGCGTATGTGCTTCAGATGAGCCTTGGTTGTACTCAGGGACCTTTACGGGTCCCCGCTCTCGAAAACTCTTCCCCTTTCCCCCGCCATCCCAAGGTACGTTGGAAAGCAAAAATAGCTGACAGAATTTGACAGTGTCCGATCGCGTGAGGGTCGCCGCAACCGTGCCCCCCCTCCCCGCGTTCGCTACAACAAGGACGGCAAGAAGATCACCCCTACCGTTGCCCCTAAGGTTTAAATGGGCATAACGGTGTTGGGTGGGATGGAGTCTGGTTACGTTTTTCACGTCTTCATGTAAAAATCGGCTTAGATAATACCCAGGACTGGGATTCCTGGAATCTAAATGAATCGGACTTTGATTCCTTGACGACATCTACTTTTCTGCCTCCTGTTTTCTCCTTTTCGTGATGTATATCATGGGCGCAGTGTGTGAAGTATATGGTGTGACAAGTCTTGAATCTCTGTCGATTCAATCTTGCCATTGTCCTACTAGGAATGGGAGTAGATGTCCAAGTATAGGTCATATCAATTTTCAGTTCACTGCTCGTTCTCAAAATCACTCGACCTCCCTAAAGCAGTCCCAGTATAGCCCCGTTCACGTTCAGGAGCAATAGCAACAAAAACATGGAAAGCCAAAAAGCTAATCCATTCTGCCTTGTCATCCGTTACAAAGCCTGATTACTTCATGTCCGCCATCCCCTTTTATCACCTCAGAATAGTCCCGGCCTCACCAACAGCGTTCCATTCTGCGCACACTCATACGGATCAACACAGACACCTCCCCCACAGCAACTTCCCGTCAAGCAGACAAATGTCGAGTGTCCCGCCTTTTGGCAATCATCATCCGTCTCGCAATCGCTCACAAAGTTCTCGCACTCCGTAATCTCAAAGGCCACCGACGTCCCCGAAGCCGTATTGCCGCATACGCATCCCGTGTCGCCGATGTGAGCGCTGGCCGGATACGCGCAAGTGTCCGCCGCTTGATCCTTCTTGGCATCGCTCCCGGGGCTGCAGCATGCCACCTTTGCGGGATCCTGGATGGTGACGTTGAAAGGCTTGGGGTTCTCCGGCGCCCAGTTGAGCCTCGCGATGGCGTCAATGGTGGTGACTCCCGCGCGGAGGCTCATCTTCAGGGGCATGTCGCCCGCATGGAGGTCCTCGCAGATGTCATCTTCGAAATTGCGGTACCGGTTATAGATGTCGATGTACTCTTGGATCGCACTTGTCTTTCCGGGTGGTTGGGTCCGCAGTTTGGAGAAGGCTTGCTTGAGAATCTCCCACAGCTGCTCGTAGTAGATGACAATGAGGTTGGCCTCGCCCTTTTGCGCATCATCGAGGCCTTGGTTGTAAAGTTCCGTCCGGAGAGACTCTGCGTTGATAAAGTCCTGGCCGTTTGCCTCGAGAGTGGTAATGACGGTGGACAAATCAGGACAGGCACCACCAAAGGGATCCGTGAAGAGGAACTCTTCGATGTCGTTCCGGACAGCCGATTCGCAGATCAAGGTGCCAGAGTCAGAGCCGGGGAACGTGCAGTCAAAGAGCCATCGGCCGGTATTGTCATCAACTTCAAGATCATTGCACTCCGTGTCGCCCACCATGAGATGAGGATACTTCCTCACCGTTCGCTTCACCGGATTGTTGCACTGATCCCTTATGTAGAGTGTCTGTTTGAAATCTACGTCGTTCGTCCTCTTCCGCCGATCGCCCGTGGAGCAGACCTGGCCAGAAAGCGTAGCAAGCTGCTGATACATGGAGTCGATGGTAATGGAGACATCATATTGGCACAACTTTGTCGAGAAGTGGATGCCCTTTGCATCGATTATCATGGCGTTATAGAGCGAATCCACAATGGCGATGTAGCTTCGATTAGAAACATCGATGTAATGGGTCCCCTCCGCTGCGTCCCGTAGCGTCAGATACAGAGGATCGACGCCATCTGTTTGAAAATCAACAGACTCAATGTACGGGAACGGGATCGTTGCGTTTTGTTCACGCAGATCCGTATTGTGCATCAGTGCCCGCCGGGTTGAGCCGCCCTGGGACCCGGGCATCTGATAGCATGTCGGCTTGACAATGGCCCCGGTTCGGGTGACCTGCGTGAAGTTCGCCGCAGGCAGAGGAGGAGGCCCCGTCTGGGTTGCGTTAATTGCACTGATTGTGCTGCTGTTGAAGCCGCTGGGGGTGATGAAAGGCGGAGGAGTGGAAGCGGCCGTCGTCGTGGCATTTGCGGTTGCGGATGCTACTCCTGAATTTGCGAATCCTGAAGACGATCCTGATGCTGCTCCAGAAGTAAGACCAGTCGTGGAAGTGACAAGAGGAATCCTGCCTGTCCCAGTGACTGAAGAAGGAAGAGACGTGACTGAAGCATTCCAACCAGCGGTCAAAGTCGGCGTAGCTCCTGTGTAAGTGAAGCGACTTGTTGATATATCCTCCGTGTTAGTCAAGGTTGCATTCAGCCCTGACGATCCTGAGATGGAGCTTTGCACTCCATTTGTCAAGGTCTGAGTAGCCAGACTTCTGCCTGATGATTGTCCATCTCTAGACGCTTCGCTTGCCCTAGTAGCCGTGGCATTAGCTGAACTATTGCCGTCCGTTACAGTTGCCGTGGTCGTTGGCGATACTGTCCCAGAGTTGTCAACTGTACTAGAAGCAGTTATTCCAGACTCCGGGCCATCACTCGATGTAGCAACATCGGTGTCTGATGAGCCAGAGGGCGCAGTCTCTCGCGATGAGTCTTGAGACGTACGCGTGACCTTGCCAGTCATAGACCCAGTGTCAGAGCCGGTAATGCTCGGCGTAGCAGAGACAGCAGAGTCTGTCGTCGATGCCGTGTTGCTTTGAGTCTCACCAGATGTGTGAGTGGCAGAGTCATCATCACCACCAGACGTCTGCGTAGTAACAGATGTGCCTTCAGTCACCGTTGATGTCGAGTCAGCGTTATCGCCGCTGTTAGTTCTCGAAGCACCATCATTATCACCGTCCGAGGACCTAGCCTGAGTAGCAGGCCGAGTGATTGCCGATCCCCGACCCGAAGTGTACGATGCCGTGCCATTGCTTCGCCCAGTCTGGTAGTAAGTGGCCGTCGGAGAAGCCGTCCTCTCCCAAGTACAGCTCGTCACGATGCAAGCACACTACATGTAAATCTCCTAATCAGAAACTGAGAGAACAATCGTGTCCACGCAAGACGAAAAGAACTTACATATGAGGACAGCGTAGCCGAAGCATACGACGTGAACTGCGTAGGTGTTGACGATACCTCGCAGGGAGTCTTCACCAGGCTTGAGCAAAACTCTGCGCCATCCCGGGATAGAGAAGTATACAGGCTATCTTGCACACACGAAAGCGGATCCTGAGCCGCTGGAAAGGCAACGACGCCATGGAGAATGATGATGGCCACAAATAAGAGCATGTTAAGTGGTGGAAATGAGTGATTGTTAGCATGTGAAGCTAACAAATAATGATTTCCATGGGTCATGCTTCAAGGAACATCGCCAGTTAATATATCGACACCAACATCAAGAACCTTGCCACCACATCGACCTACAGAGCATTACACAACCTCGCATCTCTTCATCAAGACACACGAGACATGGTGTATCAGCAAGCCCAACAACCCCCTGACTAGAGCCAGATGCAGACAAGTCTCTCAGCTCCTTCTTCTCACTTAAGCCCTTATCCAACAGTGTCATACCGAATCTGAATGACAAGCTCTCAGCTTACAAGAAACAGCAGCATCGATCATGTCTCGGCGAGATGACAATATTCTTTCGGGGGCTTTCCCTATCGAGCTGAATGCCTGAAGCCATTTCCCACAATGGCACCTCTCTATCCGCGTGTACTACCAGGCAGAGAGATAGTCACTCTGCCTTATTGCCCGTCTTTGAACACATCCAAATTAGCAGGACCTCAGCCACAGTTCACTCCATCTTTATTTCCCATCACACAAAACATCTCTGCACGACATCACTCGAGGGCTAAGCCGTCACCATCTGTCCGTGTTACATCGATCCGGCACTGTCCCCAAAAGTGGTCTCCGATCAGGCGTGCAAGTGGCACATGAGGCCTCCTCCAAAGGGCTGCAGAAATGAGACATTCTCGCATTGATCTGTCCAGGGTTGGAGGAAGAGAAACGAAGAGACGAAAGAAGATAAAATCCCCCGAGGAGGCCCGAACAAGACCTGAACACAGGGTACCAGAGCTCGAGGCGAGCGGTCTCGCTTCTGGGAGACGCAAGTCACAACACTATGCCCAGATGTGGCATCGTTAAACCTATAAAGGAAACAAGAAGAGCACACGCCTGAGCTCTAACAAGTGGACGCATTTTTTTTTTTTATTCATCAAAAATCGTTAAAGCCACGACATTTGTGACCCTGTGGCCCTCCATAAACCCAAAGAGCCAGCCACCCTTTTACCTCTACCATGCCTGCCTTCTTTATAACCATATATGAATCGTGGACACATCAATCTAGCGTGCTAAATTCGTCACCGTCTTGTCAAACACACAGCTGGACCCGTACAACAGCGACAAGACAGTCCATCACCTTATGGCTAGTGTCGCGGTGTTTCCAGCTCCCAGTGCTCTCTGCTGTTGCTGAGGCCTCTCGATAAAGTCTTGGTTCTCAATCGTGACACTCTTTGTCATATGGTTGACCTTGTACACGCCGACAAGGCGCGCTGCAAGCTCAAACATGTTGTTTCGTAGCGAGATGACGATGAACTGCGCATTCTTTGTGCGCTCCTTGATGTAGTTTGCAACAATTGAGACCTGTGGGTAGGCATTAGTATGTGAAGCATTGGGCGCAATCAACTCCTCTGAGAGGAAAATGGTTCCCCCGTCTGAGAAAGCGTCTGGAAAATTGTACTCACATTTCGAAAGTCCAAAGCGGCGTCAATCTCGTCCATGACATAGAGTGGCGTCGGCTTGTAGTGATGCAAAGCAAACACCAGCGCAAGACTGCTCAGCGTCTTCTCACCACCTGAAAGGTTGCTGATGTTCTTCCAACTCTTCTTCGGCGGCATCACGCTGAAGAGGATGCCTTCGCTGAATGGGTCTAAACTGTCGACGAGCTCGAGCTCTGCGTTGCCACCCATGGTAATCATCTGATACATCTCCTTGAGACGCAGGGAAATTGCGCTGAAACCCTCCATGAACCCTTCGAGCCGCAGACGACGGAGGTCGTCGCATCTCTTCTTGGCGGCGTCGCGCTGTTCAATGGCAGCTTGCAGATCGGACGCACGAGAGGCATGCTCCTCTACGCGGCGGCGGTATTCAGCCAGGACGCCTAGATCCACGTTGACGTTTTGCGTCTTTTCCTCTAGCGCCGCAATCTCGCCCTTGAGAGTCTCCTTGTTCATATCAGCCAACTCATCAGGGGTGTACCTGGGGAGTTCAGTTGGTTGACGAGTTGATGATCTTTTGCCATCTGCAGGTTCCTCGGTAGAGGCATCCGATAGTTCTCCCTCTTCGTCAGGGACGTCGGTCATCTCGATATCGTCATCATCATCTCCGCCGGCTGGTGCTGCTGGCTTTTCCGACACTTCTGATTCCTCCGATTCCTCGGTCTTAATGGGCTCGGAAACTGTGTTACCGATCAAGTCGTCAATGTCCTGAAGTACCAGCTTGGATAGCTTGTCCTCCCAGTATCTAAAGCGCTTTTGGTTATCAGCGAGCACCTTTTGGTTCTCTTCGAGCTTATTTCGCATCTCAATCTCCAAAGCTCTGGTCTCGTTGATTTCTGCAGTCTTCTCGTCCAACTCCGCCTTAAGTTCCTTTAGCTCTTTCTTCTTTAAAGCCAAACCTTGCTGGGCTTCCTCGACGCGAGCCTTCAGTTCATCAGCCTTTTCTCCCTGGTTGTTGATGCCATCCTCAAGTTGCTCAAGGTCTTGAACGGCTGAGTCTCGCTCTTTGGCGGCTTTTGCGTAGTCCTTTTCGAGCTTGACCTTTTGCTTCTCGGCCTTGGCCTTTTGTACCTCAGCGTTGGAGATTGCCTCATTGTTGGAGGAGATCTCTTCTTTGATAGAGTCGACCTTGGCTCGCTGAGCTCGCAGTTTCTCTCCACCGACCTCCATGATCTTGTCCTGTAAAGCCTTGATTTCTTCTTCAACACTAGAAGTCTCACTGCGGAGTTTGTCCACCTCTGCAGTGAGTTTGGCGATTTCCTTTTGTAGCGCTGAGACGCGCTTGGTGTCCTCGGCGGATGGCTGGTACTCTTTGCTGACCTCTTGGATACGTCGTTGGACATCTGCCAAGTTCCGCGTGGCACTCTCCATCTCCAGGCCAATCTTCTGCATCTTGGTATCTAGTTGAGGGATTTGCTGGTTCAGCTCTTTCAGCGTATTCTCGCATTCACGCTGGTACTCTTGGAACTCTTGGAACTTGGCTTCCCACCCGTCACGATCCTCCTCGAGTTTGGCGACATGCTCTTTGGTAGTATCGGCAACAAGCTTAGAGGACATCAAGCCTCTTTTCACTGTTGTGCCACCTCCAGACATAGTACCAGACTTGTCAATCAGCTCTCCATCCAACGTCACCACCCGCCATCTCTTGGCGCCGTAGGCAATTCGATTAGCTTGTGCGAGGTCTTTGGCGACCAAAGTGTCTTGCATGGCGTGATAGAAAGCTGGTCGAAATCTGTCCTCCTTCGCCTTGACGAGGTCGAATAATCGGGGTGCGTTTTCCGGCGTCTGGATGGGCGACAGATCTCGTTGCCGCAGCTTGTCCAAACAGATGAAGTTGCCACGGCCCAGATTGTTCTTGCGTAGATACTCGATACATTGCTGGCCTGCCTCGACGGTTTCTGTGACAAAATTATCGAGTGCGGGACACGCAGTGGAAACTGCCACGTCGTATTTTTGATCAATCGTACCGAGATTACCCAGGCGACCCTGAAATCCATCGATACGACCGGATTCTTTCATCCGCATGAGAGCGGATAAGACGTTGCCTCTTGTCTGGGTATTAGCTAGACTCGAGCGAGCTTCATCTGCTTTCTGGCGTGCGTTGGAGATCTTTGCTCTTATCTTGGGCTCTTGCTCCGAGAGGATCTGGAGCTCAGAGGTCATCTTCTCGGCCTCCTTTGTCAGCTTGGCTTTCTCAGCCTGGCACGTCTTGAGCTCTTTTTGCTTTGCAATTTTGCTCTCCTCTATAGAAGCGATCTTGGCCTCTAGTTCCTGCAGAGCAACCGCACCGGCATTTGCCTTCTCTTGAAGAATGTTCATCTCGCTTTCTGCGACGGCAATGGCGGATTGCTTCTGGTTGATCTTTTCCATCCAGGGCTCTAGAGACCGTTGTTTGGCCGCGATCTGGTCCGAGAATACTTGTGTCTTTCCCTTCAGGCTCTCTCGAATCTTGGCAAGCTCTGCCTCCTCATGCTTCGCTAGCTTCTCTAACTCTGCAATTTCTTGGGTCTTGGATTCGATATCTGCGCCACATTGCTCGATTGTCTCATCTGCCTCAATCGAGGACCTTTCGGCGTTCTCAATCGTTTTCTCGAGCTTCTTCTTCTTGTCTTCGAGGAATTTTTTCTTCTCATCGAATTTGACGCGCTCCTGTTCGAACTTTGCCAGTTCCTTTGCGAGAGCCTGAGTTTGCTTTTCTTGAGATTCAACCTCTTTGCTACCCTTGGCATATTGGCTCTCAAGATCCTTGATAACCTGTTGGCCACCTTGGTGCTTTTCGAGCTCAGCATCTAGTTGAGCTTGCATCTGATTGATTGCTTCTTCAGTGACGGCAATATTGTCGTTGCATTCGTGGAGATAGAGTTGATACAAGGCAGACTGCTTCATGACAAGTTCGTTTCCGTCTCGGACAAACGCAAGTGCTTTGTCCTTCTTTTCTTCCAGACTATTCCTCTCCTTTTCAACATGCTGAACACGAGTGCTCTTCTCTACGCAAACTTCATTGAGAGTTTCGACTTCAGCAGCTGACTCTTCAATTGGGGTTTTGTATTTCGATGTCCCAATGATGTCTTCGAGATATTCCAAGAGACCATCTTCATGCTCATTCGCAGCCTTGGGCTTCATCTGAGCAATCGATTCGACTTCACCTTGGAGAATCAGGAAACGCTTGTGATCGAGATCTACGCCCCTATCCCTCAATAAGGTGGTAACCGTCGTAAAATTTGACTCTTTGTTATTGATGTAGTACTTGCTGGAATTGTTGCGGAATGCCTTGCGAGAAATGATGAGCTCTGAATTGGGAATGACCACAGGAGTTCCCCCAGGCTAGAAAAAAGTTAGGTCAGTTTCCCGTCTTGGAAGATAGATAAAAAAAAAAAAAAAAAAAAAAAAGTCTCTGTAGATGATACCCACCTGGTCCAAAACCTCCTGGAAATGCACAGCAACCTCGCAAAACTCTAGGTTGGGGTACTGCGCAGAGTTGTGAATAAGAGCGGAAATCTTGCCCTGTCGCATCTTGCTGGCTCGGAAGCCAAACACGAAGAGGAGGGAGTCGATGACGTTGGACTTTCCGGAGCCGTTTGGTCCAACAACAGACGAAAATGATGCGTGGAAAGGTCCTACTTCCTGTCTCCCAGCATAACTCTTGAAGTTGGTAAGGATCAAATATGTAATGACGATACGGGGCTTAGGCGTTGTGTCCTCGACGACGGGTATCGTCATCGTCCGTGACTTGAGAACAATATCCAACGGCTTCTCCAAGATTGTATCCATTGACTTGATGGCCTTGACTGTAGGCGGCGGGTTGAGTTTGGCTGCATTTATATTTGAGGTGATGTCAGCGAGAGGAGAACCCTGGGTTTGAGAAGTTGGTGGTGTGGTCTGCGGACGTGGTTGCGACGTTGGCGAGTCTCGTGATGTTGGCGTCGCCTGGAACACGGGGGTGGATATTGAAGATGGCGTCGCGGTTCGAGACCTCGGGGTAGTCTGGGATCTTGACGAAGCCTGAGACTTGGGAGTTGTCTGCGCTCTTGGAGGTCGTGGTTTGGGAGTGACCTGCTCCTCTGCTGACGGTTGCTCGCCCGATGAGATTTGCGACCTTCGGCTAGTCCGAGCCCTAGGCGTCTGCGGTTGAATAGTCGATGCATTGCTAGCCAAGGAACTCCGAGAAGCAACGCTTCTCCGTTTCTGTGAGGGCGCCGCGCTTGCCGAAGATGAACTGGCGTCGATTTGAGTAGCATCAAGCTCATCAAACACATCAGGCTGACCTGCCTTGGCCCCGCTAGTAGAAGGAGCAACTGAGACCCTCTTAGGGCGGCCACGAGTCCTTGTTGAAGTCAGAGTAACATCTGCCTGGGAGATTTCATCCGCGCCAAGTATATCGCTGCTATCAGCCGACTCGGATGGAGCCGGGGCTTTCTTGGGGCGACCACGAGGTCGAGGGGCGCCGGCCGGGGCTTGTGTTGACGCAGCTGGAGGGGTCCTACGCGCGGTCCTAGTCTGTCGTGCGGCTGGCCTAGATGCTTCCAGAGACGATTCGTCCCTGGTGTCGTTGTTCTTGGTAGACATGATGGAAATTTCATCCTCATCGTCGGAATCGATGATTGCCGTGCGCCTTGAAGCGACGCGTCGCGATGGTCGAGCTGGGGCAGAAGCCATGATGGCGAGGTGGGCTGTCGCTCACAAGCCCAAGATGAGATAGGGATTGATGCGTTTTTGCTTGTAAGAGATCGAGCGGTCTTCCGTCAAAAACCTGATAATGAGGATGAAGTAAAATGAGCCAGATGGCCGGTCTGATCGATCCTGTGAGGTTAGTCCACGGCCCTCAGTCTGCCGTCTTGTGCTGGCCAAGTCTGCAATTGACCGCCAGAAATTCGACCTCTTAGACCCCGCGCTCGTTGGCTTTGTTTGGAAATGTCCCAATGCGTGGTTTGTAAACAATGGGTACGTACCCTGACATACCCCACCTTGCCCACCATCTTCCTTCCTCGTTTTCCTGTGGCTTCGGCGCCAAAGTCTGTTAGTGCGGCGAGCTTAGAGCTTCGGGCACGTGACGTCGCGACAAGCCGTGCTTTTTGCATGTACCTAAGGTAAGGTACCTTCGTGCAAGCGCAAGTACCCAAGTACCGACCTGCAGCAAGGGCCAAGGAACTGCGGTCCTGAGACAAGATTGACGGAACAGAACTTTGTTCTCTTCTCTTCATTCCTCCCTTCCCCCCCCAGCAGTTCATGCCCACCTTGGTTTTAGAACTGGACAATCTGCGACAATGTTCGAATACACCGACTTCCACAAGGTCTTCCCTGCCGGGATCCAGATGCCCTACGATCGCAAGCGCATACACGAAATCGAGGCGCGTCGGAAGGATCTAGGCGGCCAGCTCTTTATCGATCGAGTGTTGAAGGCGCTGGGTGTCACCAAAAGTCAGTTTGAACCCGTCGCTGTGTTTGCGATCCCGAGAATTTCTAACCAGTCATGCGTTTCAGGCAAGCTATACCCCCCGAAAAATGACAATGGCGTGCGACAGCTGCACCAGCAGATTTGCGAGGCCAGCATGTCGATGCACCACAAGCTGTCTCTGATCTACTACGTACTCCTGGATTTCGATACAGTGGATGGTCAAGCGTCTGTCTCAGAGAGCTTTGCCTCTGCCTCGGGTATGCCCCAGAAATATGAGATATTCATGAAAGGACTGTGGTACATGGATTGCCAAGATTTTGCCGTGAGCCACCTCTGTTGAACAGTTAGAAGCTTCCGTTGCTAATCTTTTTTTAGACGGCGCTTGAATACGTCGCCCACCCATCACTGATACCAGACTTTGCGGATGACATCATCATCGCCCTCGTTCAGCATGCTTCAGACGGCGACTACAGCCTTGCTCTCTCCTATTTTTACGCCGTCCAGCCAGTCCTAAAGTCATCGAGGGCGTTGGAGCTTCTCTTTGGGGCCATGGCTCAGACCAATGTTACCGAGGCGCTGATCTATTCGCGCACATACCCTGAACACACTCGCGAGCTGCTGTTCCGCCAGTTGATTGCCGAGACGCTTGGTAACAAGTCAAGCCAAGCGGATGAGCTGCCCTTTTTACCGTTTGACTCGGCCGAGGAAGCTTGGTTCGAGGAATATCTGTCTACGGGCGAAGGTCGAAGCCTCAAGAAAGCCAAGGACACCCTCCTTATTCGCAAAATTGCAAGCGACCGATTTGGGGAGATACGATCGCAGAGAACCAGCAGCCAATGGGGTCCCGTGCTGGAGGGTATCAAGCTAGGTATTGAGGGTCAGGTAGAGTAATTGGCGAATCTGGGGATCACCGGTGCCCTTTTTTCTGCATAGCGATGGCGTTGTTTGGCTGTAATTAGATGGACTCGTGCAGCAGCTGTCCTAAGGTTAGGAAAATAGACTGCAAAATAATTATTGGATCGGAAGGCTTTCGAATTCTATGCTAATAGTAGCCTCCGTCTATTCCTTTTTTGTCTAACCCATGATTATTATACCTCTTCCTTGTTCAATGCTGATTAATTCTACATGCATCAGTCGTAGAATCTACAATTAGTGTCCTGTTGTTTCCTCATTTCCTTTACTGCGCCTTCTTGCCAGCAGACGCCGCCTTGACCTTGGCGAAAGCCTTGGCCGTCTCATTCACACTCTGTCGGATGAGCAGCAGGGGGATGACGATCCAGAAGAAGTTGCAGAGAAAGTAGTAGGCCCAAAAGTAGAAGCGCTCCGGGCGGCAGTAGACAATGTCGAAAACCAGCTCCTGGAAGGTGCAAATGGCGTAGTAGAGGACATCGCCATAGAGCTGGCCCAAGCTGATGATGAGCTGGAAAGGGTGGCGCAGCGGATGCTCTGCGATGATGAAGTAGACGCAGAAGAAGGACATGGGGCCCCAGAAGACGGCGGTGATGGTCTCCATGCAGACGGTGAAGGCGTCCTGGGTCATGTAGCGGGAGTCAGAGAGCGCGTACTCCTTCCACAGCTGGCCGAACAGATCCATCTTGCTGGCCATGTCGAAGGCATTGTAGGCAAAGTAGCCTATTTAAATTGCCATGTCAGCATGATGTTTCCATTGAAAAGATAGAGCGTGTGACGTGACCAACTCACCTTCGAAAAAGAGATGGATGCAGCCGCAGAGCGCAAACCACAGCGCAATGGCAATCTCGCCGCTGCCCATGGACGGCCTCGTCCGCTGAATGATGCCGTAGGTGACGGCGAAGATGACGGCGCATCCTGCCCCAAAGATGGACACCAGGACGGGCGCCGAGAGCGTGTTGGCGACAAAGGTCGGCAGCTCGACGGCAAAGGGGGAAAAGGGATGCAGCGGCAGATCTGCCATGACTTGCTCGACTGTGCTGTTCATGCTGGGCTGGATGGAACTGAAGAGAGAGATCTATCTGATGCCGAAAATTACAAAAAAAGAAAGAAAGAAAAAAGAACTACCCCGTGAGAAAGTGACTGTCTATTTGTGTGAAACAATGTTGGAAACCAAAATTTCTTGGAGTTGTGCTTCTTTCAACACCTGGCCGGCATGGATTGGCTGGTTGTTAGTGCCTGTGTCACGGCCCAGCGCAAATACGAATACGGCGCTGTTTTTTCTACTTACTCTAGGAAGGGAAGGGGCGGTGACGAGCCGTGGATCGGGCTGTGCTGTGACCCTCAAGGGTCCCCGTTTTCATTTCAACATGTCTCTACAATTTCTCCTTCATTTTCAGAGTGTTACCTTGCCGCGGATGCATGTCAATGTCATCAATAGTCACTCGCTGCTAGTAGTAATCCGGGGACAATCCCTTTGTGCGAAGAATACGTGTATTCAGTGGCAGCTCTATTATGTGGGGAAGAGGATAAGAGACGGGAAAAAAAAAATTAAAAGAAAGAAAATCCAGAACAGCACTACACCATAAAGCTACCCGGCAACTAACCTCCAGTCTACAGGTGAACATCTCAATTACTCGCAAGTGTATTCTGAATCCTCCGCGCAGAAAACGCGAAAATGCTTTGTATAGATTATCTTACAATATGATACATGCGGTGATCATGTAGCATCCTTCAGGAAACCAGGCACTTCTCCTTTTGTCCCACCTACAATAGCAAAATACGGCAACCAATTCGAGTCTTCCCATGCAGAAATTGTGTCCGGGAGGGGGGAAGCAGTGAATTCTCGCCGCCGTGATCCGCGGCCGAGAGCCCGCGGAGCCCGAAAACCCGGCATGAGAATATCAACAAGTGCGGATCGCGGATCTGTGCTGATGCATCAACCCGAGCTCGTATGGCCATGACCAATGCCAAGATTCAAAGGCGTCAGTGAGTCAAGTGCTGCATGTATATAGGTCATGTACCTGGAGCAACGTCAGTTTTCAAGGAGCGGCAGTTCAAAAGACTAGCCATACAAACAAATTCGTAATTATGCCCCTGGAAATCTCTAATACCATCAGGGCTATAGAGCATTACTTTAGTCTTTAGCCAGGAACCCAGAGTGCCGCATAAACGCCTGCCAAGATATCTCGCCTTTTCATATTATTATCCTATTAACATGTCAATCTTTGCCGTCTCTCATGTCCAGTCCGATGTCCCTCAAGCATATCTGTCGGCTTCACGAGGCGCTTCCACTCCATTATCGGGCAACTCTGCGGCCGGCGCGTAGTAGTTGCCCATCTCATAGACCTGGCCGGGCGACGATTTTTTACTCTTTGCAACTTCAGCCTCTCTGATCTCGGTGTCCGCCAGCTCGCTGCCGACGGACAGCCGGTGCTTTCTGGACTTGCGGTAGAAGAAGATGGCGGCAGAGACAGCCAGCAGGAGGGCTGCGCCAAGACCGACGCCAACGCCTATCCCAGTCTTGGCTCCGCTAGATAAGCCGCTTGACTTGGTGCCCGGAGAAGAGGTTGTGGTCTGTTGAGCTGCTGATGATGAGGTTGCTGTTACGGTGGTGGTTGATGTCGTCGAGGTCGACGTGGGTAAATCGGTTGCTTGGAAGTTGAGCTGGAACATGGGTGCGTACAAGACCATTGTCTGCGTAGAGGTGGTGGTTTCGACGCTGGCGGAGCCAGTATTGCCTGTCTCAGTCACGGTGATCGTGACGACGTCTGGAAAGGTTGCGGTCGCGGAGTCTGTGATTTGCGTGCCATCGCAAAAGGCCGTTGGAATCGCCGTCTTGTGTGTTGCTGTGGCTATGCATGTATTCCCATTGATGTTGGCGCATGAGAACCCCCTGGGAGAAGTACTGTGTTAGCTTGGCTCTTCTGTCTCATCGCCGAAAGCAATGGCTGCCTTTTTTTTCTTTTTCAACGTCTCGCGCTCCTCCTCGGTTGTGACAAAGCCCCAAGACATCACTGCTAAACTCAAATCACTCGTTCAACTTACGTCGGACAGCATCCTATGGCCGTCTCTGACGACACCAGGGTGAATTGAGTCTCCCACTGCGGTCTCTCGCCGTAGATCGCTGTACAAGCAGCCGTATAGCCCGCAGGACACGCCAACCCCGGGGAATAAAACCCCCAGCCAACAAAAGGCCATGTCGGCGAAGGGACTCCCGCCGTGACTGGTGGCCAACAAGCCGTGTTATCCTGGACCTGGCCTCCGCTAACGGCGTTGCAGGACTGCCCTCTGAATGCCTGGTCGCATGTCGAGCACGGCGGCATGAATATGGAGCAGGTCTCTGGCATGGTCCATGTCGTGGTGAGAGGGCCGAGCAGCGTGCCCGCCTCGTTTGTGAAGGCCATGATGGGCACTGGCCGACGGCGAGACGCCTGTTGCTCTTCGAGACGACCTTGTTTTGGGAGATGGAACCCTCTGCAAGCAGCACTAGGCGAGAGCAGAGCAGCGACAACCAACCGAAACGCCTCTAGCTGTCCAACAAACTAAGAGGAAATTGAAGGGCAGAAACACCACATCGTCCAGCTTGTCGCAGATCAAAGGCAGTACGGTAAATGCGACGACGAATGGAAGCGCCACCGCAGATATAGCGCCAGGCATACAAAGGACAACCTGCGGCTCTTCCTCACGTGTAGCGAAACCATGCACGCCAATGGCCCATCAAAACCCTCCCAAGAAGGCAGACTCGTCTAAACCTTTCATCTTTCTCTCCCTCTCCCCTGGGACCGCCCGCCAAAAGCCAGCAAACAGGTTATCCACCCAAGTTGCTAGGACTCGAATCCTTCTTCCCGGCATGCCCTGTCCCTCCAGGCTTGCTCTCAGTGGCCACTAGCCTTTCAGGCTGCACTGTCCCGACGCCGATCCAATGGTAGTCGCGGACTCGCATTGCCGGAAAACTGCCTGGCCATGCTATCAGACGCTTGCTCGTGTAGCAGCAACTAGACAGTCCGGCCTATGGGGGGACAAAGACTGGCGACACGAGACGTTCCAAGGGGGGGTGGTTGAGGGTTGGAAGGATCGCACGCCTGGCCTGGTCCTGCAGCGATGCCGCAGGCCAGAGACGAGATATTGCATGGTGGTGGTAGTAGTAGGTGTGCTTACTCTGTATTCCCCCAATCCTTCTTCCCCCCCATGATGCGGCGCTTAATGGCAGCTTGAGTGTGAGGGGGCCCACCAACAATCCCGGCTTGTGTCCCACTCAGCTGAACTGCTTGTATGGATGTAACTGCAACAAAGTGGCATGATGCTACATGGAGGCCAAAGCCTGCCCAAATATCGTTGCAGAACTCCAAAGTCGGGGGGTGTCGTTGCAGAAACAGTCCTCAGTGCCTTCATTTTTGTAATCAACAAGCCAAGATCTAACTCCAAGGACATACCCACCAATTTGGGCCGCGATACCCCAACGAGTCGAGTCTTTTCCCAACTTGTGCGGGCACTCCAGCAACCAGACGGGCCGCCTGCGCTAGAGCAAACTTAGCGCCTTCATAGCCTCTTTTCTCTCCAGTCTTCTTCACAATATGTAGTACAGTGCCGAATGAGGCTTGAGGCAATCCTCCGAACCGCCCGTAAATTAGTATGGGCGTTGGTCTGTCCATTCTTCAAGCCTCAGCCCCCAATAGGTCTCTTCAGCAGACTCGGCTGCGCAAGGCCAAGCGTCTCTAACTCTACTCTCGCGTCAAGGCCGCCTATGGCAAGCTAGTTGCTGCATTTATTGCCGCCATCGAGTGGCTGCATGATCTGTCCTAGATTTGGCCAGCTTTCGCAGAAGAAGCAACTTGCAAGAGCCACTATTACCCGGTGGCAAAGCACTTGTATGATCGAAGGGTCGTTGCAATGATGATTCACTTTCAGGGTAATGACGGATATTTGCACAAGATCACAGGACAGATTAGAGACTTAATAGGTAAGGCATTCATTGATATTACTTGAATACTAGGAAACTACCATCTCGGTATGAAGGACATGGACACTCAATGTCTTGCACCCACTCCTAAATAGGTATAGAATGATTTTACGTACTAATACGTCTCACGAAAAAACTACGCCTAACCATCCATTAGCATACTACTAAAAGACTTTCTCCAACTGAACAAGAATAGAAGGATAAGAGGTATTGTCAGGGTTATGGTGCCTTGTCACAGGCGTTATCATCAGAGCATATGGCTAAGTTGACCGTCGTGATATTTGTACATCATGTGAATGAGGGATAAAGCAAAGTAAAGAAGATGTACTACTCACCATTTACCATTTGCTACAGTCAAGCAGCAGGAATTAGTATAGTACGTTATCTCATCTTTACACCAGTTAGCTCGCAGTTCAGTTCCCTTTCATCTGAACCGTGGTGTATATGAGTGGAAATCAGTTCCGAATATTTTGTCTTCGTCGCGTGAAGCTCAGACATATGCTTGTCGTTGTTTATTCGAGCTCATCACGAAATGAGTGGAGCGAGAAAAAGAAATGAGTGGATCAACTAACATTTTCACTTTTCAAGATATTAGCGCCAGGATCAACACCATAGCTTGAGCAGGATAATGAATGCGAACGTTGGATCAAAAATCAGGGAATGCATGAATGGTAGGTAAGATAGGTTGTCTGCATCGGAAACCGAATAAGACTCGTCATCTGGACTCATCACAAGATGCCAGAAATATTATGGAAATAAAGTACAAATGTATAGACTCACCATTATGTATCCTGGATAGGCAGTGATGCGTTGGACATGCACCTCGCTTGACACTGATATCGAGCAATTAGTTCTCATGTCCCAAGTCATGCGACGTAAAGTACAAAATCGATGATGTAGAATCAGTGGGCGAGGTTTTCTAGGCCTGCCGCAAAATGGCGTTTCTTGCTCATTATAAAATCGGAGCCCAGTGCCGTTTCATCATCTAACATCGAGGCGACGGAAGGACATTACAAACACTGCATACCTTGTCAAGCGGTTCTATTCATTGAGGTCAGCCAATGTGACATCAAGAAATTTTCAATATAAAAAAAAGGAGAGGACATTGGGGTGCAATCAGTCATAGCCTAAGAATATCGTCAAGGAGTAATCTCAGCCGGTAATTTCCAGCGTATATAGTTTGAAAAATGATCATCATAATGCACGAGGACAGTCTCAAGAAAAAGAAGGCAACCTACCAACCAGACATCAACGGTTCATGGCGCAAAAAAAAAAAAAGGCCAGCAGTATGCTCCAACCCGACACCACTTGGCATTCAAATCCTATACAGACAGTTAGCACGAGGCCCAAACTCTTTGCATGCAGTTAAACAAGGAATTCAGCTGTCCGATAATCGTTCAGACTGACGTGTAAAACGCTGTTTTCACTCCAATTGGTCAAAGACTCTAGTTTGCGGTTTGGTGTATCATCAGGTGCATGGACTGAGGGTATTTGAAAATAGCAGACAAGTACACGAACTTACATTGAGCTTTGTCCCTTGCAAATCGCGAATGGAGGAAAAAAAAAAAAATATTTGACAAACAACGAAGGAGAAAGAGAAAAAAAAAAAAAGCTTCGGCGGAAATGTTTTCATAGCTTTTACAGGTGGGGTTGCGGGTCAGGAAATTTTTTGCTAATGTAAGTGTCCACGTGATTTCGCGTTGCTCCGTGTCTTGAGAGAATGGGAAAGGCGCGGCTGACGACGTGTTTGCACGAGCTATAGTTCTGTGCTGTATGAAGTAGAGTGAAGAAGGCGTTCAGGTTTACTGCTCTCAATTGCCTTGATAAGTTCAACCCTTAAAAAAAATGCCTGAAATAGCTGAAGGAATGTACAATCTATATTGTTTCTGAAAAGGCTTATGACTAACCTACTATGCAGTGGCACGAATAGTACACTACCTCCGCCAGAGGCTGGTGGGAAAGACCATAGCCAATGCCACGGCTGTAGACGACAACAATGTCTTCGGCAAGGTCGGAACAAGCGGTAAAGAAGTTGAAGAGGCCTTGAAAGGCAAGAAGGTGAGAATGCCGTGTTGACGGACTGAGTGAGATCCATTATCGTGTCTAATTCTTTGTAGGTTGTCTCTGCGGGTTCTCAAGGAAAATATTTCTGGTGCGTAAAGCCATCATTAGCGGTCATCATGGAGCTTCACTAAATTTTGTGAAAGGATAACATTTGACAAGCCACCTCATCTTGTAATGCATTTTGGAATGACGGGTAAATATCACTTCTTCCAGCAACTTAGCCTTCCATACGTCAACTCACAGTCTGCATGTAGGTTGGGTACACATAAACGGCGAAAGAACAGCATACACAAACTACTACAAGAAGATGAAAGAAAGCGACATCGCTCAATGGCCCCCTAAGTTTTGGAAATTCCACATCAAAACCAACGACAAGGATCCGGTCGAGGTTGCATTCGTAGACTCCCGAAGATTCGGCCGCGTACGCCTCGTCGACTGTCCCGGCGAGTCTATCCGACAATATTCCCCACTCGTGGAAAACGGGCCCGATCCCGTCGTAGACAAGGACACCTTCACGGAAAGCTACCTTTGCGACAAGATGAAGTCCCGCCACGTCCCCATCAAGGCGCTGCTCCTTGACCAGACCATGATCAGCGGCATTGGGAACTGGGTCGCAGACGAGACGCTCTACCACGCGAAGCTTCACCCGGAGCAGTATTCTGATACGTTTGATGATAAAGAGATTACGCGGCTATACGAGTCCATCCGCTACGTCTGTCAGCTGGCCGTGGACAAGCTCGGCGACTCAGACGAGTTCCCCGATCACTGGCTCTTCAAACACCGATGGGGCAAGGGCGATAAGAACGCACCGACCAAGTTGCCGAATGGGGAGAAGCTGGCCTTTATCACCGTTGGCGGGCGGACCAGCTGCTATGCGCCAGGCATACAGAAGAAGACCGGGCCTGTTGTCGCCGGGGCAAAAGCGGAGCCTGTGACGAGCGACGCCGAGGCAGCGGAGAAGAAGCCCAAGAGGCCTCGGAAGAAGGCAGTGGAAGTCAAAGAGGAAGAGCCAGAGGAATCAGACGAAGCAAGCCCACCGAGCAAAAAGAGAAGGGGGGAAGCGACAACGGAAAGATCGAAGCCATCTCCTGTCAAAAAGGAAGAAGTAGAAGAAGTCGCAGGCCGCCGCCGATCCAGTCGTTTGAGGAGGTAGGTGGTACGAAATACAGCATGCAAACCATCCTGTCGGTTGTTTCTTTCAATAGGTATCCTCTCTTCGTCATATTTTCTGCCTTGTACAGCGAAATGGGTATTCAACTAATTGCAACGCCATGTCATATATTCTACGTTGCCCCTTCCAGATAGTCGTGTATAGATACTAATGTAGCATAAACCTTTCGTGTATTGCCCGTATCCTTGTCACTCATTTTTCTCCCAAACCAAGCTGGCATGCCGAATGCTGAAAACGTCTGAGCAAGTCAAATAAATGAATCACGGTCCATGATCGTGTGCGCCCTATAATTTCTTATGACACCTTGTCCGGTAGTTAAAAGTCTAACTTAATTCCCGAAAATGCAATAAATCAACCGAAGACATGGATAGACTCTTTGAGGGCATCGCATAGTCTCGTCATATACGAAAAGGATGAACCCCGTTGCTTACATCACTCGTTATAGAAACCATAGACGTCCATAGAAGAAGACGATTTGCTGGCCGATTGAAAAAAAAAAGAAAGGAAAAAAGAATTCATAGCGCTGAGTTTATGCTGAATATAGGATAGAGTGTAGCGTGTTGCAGGAAAATAATTGAGACGGAGATCTCAAAGATCCTTTGGATAGTGTCCCAGTCGTCAAGCGCTCTCTTCATATTTCGCCTTGGAAGCCGACAACATAGTGATGTCCGGCAGAATCCGGCTGCAAGGGGATTATGGTCAACAGATTGGTGAATGGCTTTCCGTTCTTTTTGTAATTGATTATTTCTAGTTGGATCTCTTTGTTGTTCTGGACGGCATCCCCAATTTGCCTGGCAAAGCCTCTGGTGGTGCTATTTGAGGGGGGAGGTCCGGACGAGTGTGCCGTAGGGGGGTATTGCAAGAAGCGGCAGTTTCTGCCCATGATCTCTTGGCGAGAGTAGCCGGTCAGCTCGCAGAAGCCGTCGGAGGCATAGACGATGGGTGCATCTGGGAGTCTGAGGTCACACAGGGTAAGTGAGGCGGAACAGTCGACAGCACCGAGGTCGATGCAAGGATTCGATCTAGAGATGACTCGAAGCTGATGGCGATCGAGTTAGAAAAAAAAAAAAAAAGAAACGGTTCGCCAGGGTTTCTTGACATGGGTTGCGTAAAACAGACTTGGGAAGTGATCCTTACTAAGATGCCCATGACATCAATGCCGCTAGACGAATAGATGCCGGGATAAATGACGGGATCAGGGAGCTGATTCCAGACGGCCACAGAACTATCTTCAGTTTCCGTATGGCCGACCTCCTGAGACGGAAACTGGTACTGATTACGCAAAGAAAATATATCAGCCGTGACTGTCCCTATTCGCCGCTTCGCCGCATCACGAAGTGAAAGCCCGACTTACGTCAAGAGCATGGTGCTCCCATGGATTCAGCTGCAATGGCAAATGAGAAGGCCTTGAGGATCCCATGGCTGGCTACTGCTTGCCTGAAAAAAAATCTGGCAAAGGCTATCCAAAGGGCGGATTATTTTCAAACGGCGTGGAAAACCAGGGCGGACTGAATCCAATTTAAAAGAATTAATATGCTCTGGTTGAGATTATTTGGACGATGGGAGGAAAGCGCACCACCAACGGCTGGCAGCAAACAGGCAGGAGACGGCATTTACCATCGGTGGCCCACGCAGAGCAAGCAAGAGACACATTGCCAATAAACACACGGACTATGGCAGAAGGGCAACGAACATTACACAGAGCGGCCGTGCGGTCAAGCCGGGCGGCTCCATCACAGCAGCTTCGATGCTTCAGCATTGCCAAGCCAGGACTCAAAAGGGCTTACAAGGCCAGAAGCACGATCCTGACGCAGCCAAGGCGCAACTATGCCGAAGGGCCTGGGAGGGCACTGTAGTAAGTCGGGCTTACGGGTAGGTGCAGGGGCAAGCTCCGCTTTCAGGTTGGATTTCTTTGACATAAAGCAGGATCTCAGATCGCGGTTGCGGAAAGCCTGGTCGACCATCGAAGCCGCCGGTGAGCACAACGACGGAGGCGATGGCGGCCCTTGCGGCTTTCTGTTAGCTCACTACCATGCGGCGTTGTGTTCATGCATGGTCTTGCGTTAGTGCCTGAATGCGTCCCTTGCCAGGCCGCCAGCCCGCACGTCCAGGGTCGTGGATCCCCGATCACCTAAAGATGGTTGGCCTCGAACGGTGATTGGTCCGATGGCGGTAAAATGGACCCCAACGGCGATCGACGCAATGGCCGCCCTTGACATCAACCGATCTCAATGACAGCCTCAAGGCTCCTCTTGCACAACTTGTTTGCCGTCACCGGTCCGCATGAGGAGGGTGGGCTTTAGAGCTTTAGAGAGAAGGGTTAAAAAAAAAAAAAGAACATCCAATCTTGCCTGAAGCGGTAAGACAGTTGCCAACGGCACTTCTGTCCCTTTCGAGTCTCCAGCCGGGATTCTAGACCCAATATCTTTTTCGAGTGCGGGCGTAGGAATGCAAGACCCGATTCTGCGCCTCTGCGTATTGCTCATGCGTTAGCCTACGGATGCGGTCCTGCCTCCGGCGTAGGTAGTCCATGATACCAGGCAAAGAGAAGCTTCCAGTCGCATACCTGCGGTATCATCTCGAGCGACAGGGCGTTGCCTTAGACGCCTGCCTCTGTTTGATTTTGCAGTCTCTCGAAGGTCGGGCTCGGTAATTGGCGAAGTACATGTGAGATAGGCTCGAGGCATACCTACTTGTTTCACAAAAACCTAGACGCTCCACACGACGACAATAACTGAGACACCATCAAGGCACCGTCAGACCCTGCAGCCCCAACCTCTACCCTCACAAAGTACTAGACGGCCAGACTGATTGATAACAATAGCTTACGAGATACCCCTAGATGTCAAGCTATCAGGTGGTTTCATAAAGCGCACGAGGTGGGAGAAGTGGGACGGAGAGTGGCGTGCCCCATAGGACTTACTAGATAATAGAGGTGTGAATGAAGATTGCGGCTTTCTGTCCTTTGCATACCACTCCCGACGTTCTATTGGAGGATATTCGAGATCCTGGCCTTTTCCACACCATCTGCGTTATCTTGAAATACCGCTCGGATCCAGTATCTGTTCTGACTCGCGCCGATGCAGTCGGGAGTTGTAAGGCTCGTATCCCTGACTCTAGAAGCCACGACACTACGTCAGGCTGCGAGCTTATGGAGATTGATACCAGCCCGACGCGACAATACTAATCAATAGCCCTGGTAGAGTGTCTCGGAAAGCACAATCAGGTCTTCGTATTTGTCGGCAGGGAGGAGGCAGCTGACCCGGTGCAGAGATCGGGAGCCTTTCTCGCACCATTTCCAAGACTAAACCCCCTGCAAGCCAAGTCAGCTTCTGTCCGCCACGGCGCCAGCTCGACAGCTTCGACTTGCCAATCAAGCCCCCGCGATCGTGGGACACATGTGCATAAGCGGAGTGGTGCAAATTTGGGTCGTTGGTTGGACCGGATACTTGGGATCCAGATGCTGCAATTGCTGTTTGGGGGCTCTGTCCTTGTCGCGGCCATGTCCGCGGGCAGACGACGCAGAGATGGCATGACGGTATCCTTCAGTCCGCCCCTTTCGCCACAACACATATAATACGAACCCACAATTACGCCAATAGCCCTCTCTTCTGTAGACCTGCCGCGAAGCGTTGGGGTAGACTCGTGGAGTACTAGTAAGCTTGTCTTTCAACGTTCCTTAGAAAGCTTTTCCGCTGCCGAGTTGCTTCCTCCGCTCGATACTGTGCTAAAGCCGTTCAGCAAACATGCTCAAATGCAAGGAGACAATTCGTGTCTTGCATTCATAATGCTCTACAATGTCTGCATTCTCTCAATTGCGCCTTTAGGCTGTGTAATCGAGAGTCGTCCATGCATAGAATGTCACATTTACTCTCGCGTCATCCCTCCATGGTGACAGGGAATATGACGGGCAGATGTGATATGAAATTCCAGGAGCTCCTTGACAGAAATTTGGACACCCCTGCCGTGCTAGTGGCTGTCGTTCATCTCTATGGTGCTTGAAACAACCCATCGGCGGGTAGATGATGTTCGGGAGCAGAAGACAGCCGTCTCCTTATGATAATGATTTGAGTAAACCGTTCTTCTCGGGTTTGTAACAGCTTTGTTACGTTCCATCAGGCTGTGCAAGTATTGAGACAGATGATTACACCTGATTTCCGTTATTTGGCCTCCGGTTTCTTGGTCCCCCCCTCGTTGGTTTTCTGGCAATCTCTTGGCACAGCGCTTGGGGATCATTGCGGCGGGACCCTTTTGAATAGCCAACGCAAGCATCGCTCAGTCAGACTGTAGTCCGATGGCTAGATGGATCGTAACAGCCTGGAGAAGAGGTGAGCTCAAGATGTAAACTCAAAAGTCAAGCTACTGAGAGGTAGACGATGGAGTCTAACAGGAGATGGCTTCGTCTCTTCCACGTGACTGCTATCATGACTTCATCTTGCTTACTAGGTATGTGTGCCTATAGAAGAGCAGGTATTGATTCCCAATTTTACCCATACCAGGTAGGCAACGAAATCAATGCTCATCGATCTCTCAGCCATTTAACGCGATAAAATTCTTGAATGGATAGCGGTCCATGATCAAGTGTGTCATGCCATATACTGGACATGGGTTTGACACAGCACTATGCCGGCAGCTTAGCTAAGGTAAGTAAAAGTGGTGGGATGGCTCTGTAAGATCTCAGAAACCGCGTCTGCTAAGCGCGTCTTCTAAACCCCCACTAAAGCACCCAGCACAAGCACTTTCATACCATTGACAACATCAACCTACTTGAACCTCATCGACAACGGTGGAAATGTTCTCCTAACTCTTCCCTGACTTTGATTACAATTTAAACGAGCACCTTTTGCCATGTCACGCCGTCTGTTCAACCGCAGCGGCCGTGCTGCTGCTGCTGCTGCTGCTGCATCATCCAGCAATACCTCTTCCATCACGACCACAGTCACAGCCCTTCCCGAGTACGAGCCGCTTTCTTTTGCCTTGAGCGATACGGCTCGGCGAGACCTGCTGAATCTTTCAAACCACCGCGGCACGGCAGAATACGAGGCTCAGCTCAAAGACTCCATCCGCCACCTGGGCCTCAGCGTGAGCGATCTGAACGAACGCTTGCGCAGAGACCAAGATCGACTAGCCACTGTCCGCGAGCTTCGAGAAGAGAAGGGGCGGGACAAGACTGCAGAAGAGGAGCAACTGGAAGAGAAGATACCCGTTTTTGAACTAGAAGTGGAGAGGTTAACGCGCGAATCCGAGCGTGCGCTCAGAGAGAACATTGATCGGAGAGCTCAGGTGGAAGATGAAGCTGCCATCTTGGAAGAAATTAGCACCACTACCAGTGGTTTGGCTGAAGCAAACCGCATGGCGGAAGTTCGACGTCGGAGTCGTCGAATGCAGGAGGATGCCAGTGATGGCGAGGAAGCTGCCAACAGAACTGGCGATGCTGAAGAAGCAGCCGCTCCTGTGGTCAGCATAGTGGAGAGCTTCCGCAAGCTTAGCGCCCAGAAGAAGGCGGAATACGCCAGACTGAGCGTCCAGGAACGTTATGCGCTCAACAACGATTACGCTGGATTCAAGAAACTATGGCACGATGCTGCGGCGGGTGAAGACGGCCCTCCCCTGCCGGATGCCTCGCGATGGTTCCTCTCCAATGGCGAGCCCGACATGACAATCCCGGGCCCCAGTGGGCAAAATGGCCTTTTGGATGACGATGATGACGTGGCGGTCTCGCGAGAGAACCTCAGCATCAATTGCCCGCTGACTCTCCTCCCCATGACGGAGCCCTACAGGAGCCGTAAATGCCCGCACACGTTTGAAAAGGCTGCCATATTAGATTACCTGCCTCCTCGCGGTGAGCGTCAGTGCCCTCAAATGGGCTGTTCTCAGGTAATTTTCTCCTGCCTTTTCATCTCCCCAATTATCATAATGCAATGCATCATTCTCTAATTTGCAATACTGCAGACCTTTGCTCGCTCGCGGTTCGACCACGAGTTCTACCTTGACGAGGCCATGAAGAGGAGGATCCAGCGCTGGAAGCAAGCGGAACAGAACCGGCGGGATATAGACGATGATGACGAAGATGATGATGCTGACGAGTCTCTTGTGCTTGGCGCAGAACGACAAGCCAGGGGTGGTGGAAGCAGAATAAAAAGAGAGGCGAAGAGGGAATGAAATCTCGAAAGATGAAGAACGATTTGCGACGTATGGAGCACTTGCCATATGGGGCACCATTGAAAATGATACCCGGACAATTCTTGATTTTCTTAGCCAAACACTTTGACTTGGGTGAAGTAGTGATGTGCTTTGATAAGTTGAAATGGTCATGTCTGGTCCTACCCAGGCATATGGCAGTCTATTGCTCTATTTTTACCCTTTCCCATCAGTTCATATTTGATATCGTACAATAGTCGCCCTTGCGACTTTCATCTCCCGTCGTAAAAAACTTCCATCATCGTACATCACAGGGGTATCATGCCTCCCACCGTCGTCATGGCCGTGCTGAGACGTGCTCTATAGAACACAGCTTAATGTCATGACTTTCGCGCAGCAAAGAAGTAGTTGCCTATTTTCTCACCCCCACGGACCTCCTTCCATCCCAGTCCAGGGATATACACCACGCCCATCACTCTGGGACTGTCCCAGCCCTTGCCGGCCAAGTAACCCCTCAGCTCCTCCTCGTTGATGTACTTGTTCCAGTCGTGCGTCCCGCGCGGCACGATGCGCAGGATATCCTCGGCGATTAGGTTCGTCGTGAGCCAGCTCGCCCACGTCCGCGCAATCGTGCTGGTGACGAGCCAGCCGCCGGGCTTGACGAGCGGGCGCACGCGATCCAGAAAGGCGCCCGGGTCGTCAATGTGCTCGAGGACCTCGAAGACCGTCACGACGTCGTAGCCCTGTCCCTCCGGGGGCACGTCGAGCTGCTCAACGGAGGACTGCTTGTACGACAGCTTTCCCGCCAGCGAAGGGTCCTTGCGGGCGTGCGCCTTCGCCACGCTGAGGACGGACGGCGTCGGGTCAATGGCCGTGACGTGCTTCGTGGAGGGCAGTCGGGCGGCGCTCTCTGCGAAGATGCCGCCTCCGCAGCCGATGTCGAGGTAGGTGAGGGTGCCGTCGGTGGTGGGATCGTTGATACGGGGCGCCGTGGCGGAGGACTGGAGACAGGAGCGGATGAAGTCGTGGCGCAGCGGGTTCATCAGGTGCAGGAAGCGCGAAGAGCCGCACGGATCCCACCACTCGGACGCGATGGCGTTGAAGTGAGAGACCTCATTGGGGTTGACGGAGGAGAAGCCCGAGTGCCATCGCATCGACAAGGGCACAGCTGTCGTCGCAGGCGCAATGCGAGCCGCCGTCTGCAGCGATAGGCGGGAGGGCACCAGCAGTTGTCGTCGTCGTCGCCCGAGGCCACTCGTCAGACCGGCCGCCGCACGGGTGGGTGCGGCCATCTGGCAAAAACGTTGCTGAAGCTGCCACAGGGCAAGAGGAAGAAAGTTGGGGGGATCGGGGTAGTAGAGGTCGGCTCGGCGAGGCTCGGAGAGTTTTGGCGGAGGGCACGGCGTGGGGGAGCTCCAGGGCCAAAGCTCACGCAGGATGTGGTGGGCGGCGTGTCAAAGGGAAAGCCGGAAGCGGAATCGGGATCGAGGGGCTACCGGCTGACAAAGAAAGTCTCGAATCCTTTCATGTTTCTTTTCCAATGCTAACCTGGCCGAGAGGGGTCTCCCCATTCCCGGCGTGCCGCGGGCCCTTGTTTTTTCTGGTCGGTGGAGACGTTTGAGCTGAAAGGGAAGAATAGAAGGGAAGAAAAAGAGAAGGGAAATTTACATGTGGGCGTTACCCGCGCGGTTGGCTAGCTGACATATTTGCGTAAGGTACTACTAGTAGTTGTTGGTGAGCAACTTTGGGGGACTTTGTCATTATCTGTAAGCAGCTGAGTGCCTGTAACCGCAGAATCGGTTCTACATGTATCCAATTGATCCAGTATGTACCTAGTGTACTGTTGGAGTAGCCGGAATCAGAGCATCTGCACAGAAAGTGGGAGCGCCAAACAGCTGCAGCCATCCACTGTAATACAGGGCACATACAAGGCACAAGCTTGCTGTGTTGCTTCATGTCCATCCCGAAGACGCAATGCAGTCATCATCTTGCCTGTATCATCAGAGTAACCGTTCCTGTAATCCCTCATCGTGCCATCTCAGCGTCCTGGTCTGGCAGTCCCATCGTGTCGGTAAACTTACCTGATCAAGAACCTGGCTCGCTGGATCAACTCCGTCCATGGGCTTCACTTGGCGCCACCCACGTCCGCCCTGGGAAGGGCTTACACATCATTACTTTTTTGCTCTACTCTCACAAGGGTAAAAAAGATAGAGTTGAGTTGAGCTAGCGATGCTTAGGAAGACCCGGTAGTCGTGAATTACTCATTGGCGCCGGCTCGGCCCAGCAAGCATCATGAAGCATTATAAGAACAGACTACGTTCCCCCCTGGTAACGACACAGCAAAAAGTCATTTAACACGACCTCGTTAGAATTGTCAAATCGTGAAAAACCCCCGAGCCTTTTATACGGGGACCAACTGATCCCACAGGCTCTGCGCCATTTGCGAGCTCTCGGCATTTGCCCCCTCCGATTCCATTTGGCTTGCTCGGACTTCGGGCCACGCTACCGCTAGCACGACTTTCCGCAACCCTTGCGCCAGTGACTTTTTTGACTCTTCGGAGTGCCTCGGCCGGGTGGGATTTTCTCTAGGCAGTTACCTTAGTTAGCAGTGGGAGTAGCGCAAGTCCAGAAAACGAGGCACTTTGCAGGGTCTCGTGGGAAAGGCTGGTCCGGCGAAGGGGAACAGAAAAAAAAAAGTCAAAAACAGCCCAGTCTCACGAGAGAAACCAATTCGCGGAGCCGACAAAGGATATTCAGAAACTTGGTTCTTCCTTTCCTTTTGGATCAGCCAGCGACTCAATTTCGTACAGCGCGACCCGGCATCAGTTACCACTGGAGGTACAGAATCGAGCAACCCACGACATCCGGACGAGATGCCTTCCTCCACCATAGATCAGGGTCAATTCGACTCCATCCCCGACGCGATCGAGGCCTTTCGTATGTCCTGACGTTCTCTCTTTTCTTATTTCCATTCGCTTCCGTAATCGGGCTAACCTCCCCATAGGCCGCGGCGAGTTCCTCGTCGTGCTGGATGACCCCTCGCGCGAAAACGAAGCCGACCTCATCATCGCCGCCGACGCCATCACCACCGAGCAAATGGCCTGGATGGTCCGCCACTCGTCCGGCCTCATCTGCGCGCCCATCTCGCACGCCCGCGCCGACGCCCTCGACCTGCCGCCCATGGTCCAGCACAGCCAGGACCCGCGCGGCACCGCCTACACCGTCTCCGTCGACGCCGCCCACCCGTCCGTCACCACGGGCATCAGCGCCCACGACCGCGCCCTCGTCTGCCGCGTCCTCGCCGACCCGGCCTCCGACGCCTCCAGCCTGCGCCGGCCGGGCCACGTCCTGCCCCTGCGCTCCGCCCCCGGCGGCGTCCGCGCCCGCAACGGCCATACCGAGGCCGCCACCGAGTTCTGTCGCCTCAGCGGCAAGCCCGAGGCCGGCGTCATCTGCGAGATCGTCGACGACGGCGAGGAGGTGCCCGGCCGGGCCATCCGCAACAGCCCAGGCATGCTGCGCGGCGAGGCCTGCATCGCCTTTGCCCGGAAATGGGGCCTCAAGGTCTGCACCATTGCCGACCTCGTGGCCTATGTCGAGAAGACGGAGGGGAAGCTCGGAGCCAACGGATCAAATTGAAATGAAAACATCTGTCAAAAGTAATGCAAGAGAGAGAGAGACGGAAAGAAGAGAGAAAGAGAAAGGGAGAGAGACAGTAAAGGACGAGATTCCCGCATGGCCGCTACCATCCAGCACATGCCGCAACAACGCAACGCAAAAAAAGGGGCGGCTTCCCTACATAGGTAATTACCGGTTGCTCCCCCATTCCTTCCTTACTTTTAACCTGTACTTACCCAACCTTGACACAAGGTGTCTGTTTGTATGTATGTACCCTATTATGCATGTATGTCCGCATGTTGTCAAGCTGTCTTGATTGGATCTAGCATTGGGTTGTTTTTTTGGACCTTTAGAATGAGCCATCTCTGCGGCGGCGTTATTTACATATATATAAGCTAGCTCTGAATCCGCAAAATCAGAAACAGGCAAATCTGCTGGAGACAAAGCCTCCTTGTTGCATCACCTGAGTTGTATTGCAAGTGTGTCATGATCATATATATCCCGTCCTTCTTATGTCCCAGTGTCTATAGCCCATACCGTGTCATCCCCATACCCAAAGAGAGCGGACTATGCCATGAAATCCTCCTCAATGTTGCTCTGACCACCGCTCTTGGGCGTCTTCAGTCCCAATTTGAGCTCTGCAGCCTTCTCGAGGAGCTCGTCCGTGTTGCTGGTACCGCGATTGGCCGCCGCGGCCAACGGTGGTGCCGTGTTGGAGCGGACCTGCACTTTAACCTCTCCTTGGACGCCGTCAACTTTGATCGTCGACACGGTGGTGCCTCCCGGCGGTGGTCTCAGGTTCGGCTGCGGCGCCATACTGACCAGCTCGCGAAAGAAGTTGTTCGCCGCTTCGCAGCCGTCCAGCAGCCATTTCAAGCAGATGGTGACCCGCTCCTTGGCAAACGGGTTGTGGTCGTCATAGGCGCAACAGTTTAGCAGAGGCACAATACCGTTATACTTCATCATCTGCATCTGCACCTGAGCATTGCCAGGGCTGCTTTGTCCTGGCGGCGGCTGCAATAGCGTTGCAATAATGGTAAAGATCTGGCCCTTGATGCCGGACCATGGAAATTTATGGGCCGGCTCCTGCAAGGGTGGCGGCGGCGGTGATGGGGACACACTCTCGTTTCCGGTTGAGTATGGTCGCTCAACCATTGGGTCGTTGGTGGTAGTGGTGGTGGTGTTAGTGGCGGTAGAGTCCGCTGCTGGTGCGCGCTTAGGCACTTCGACCAGCGGTTTCTTGGGCACGGCAGCTTCGAGGCTGCTGAGGATCGTGATGAGATCATACACGGCCTGCCACTCAATAAGCTGAGGCCTCATATCCACCATTTCGGCCACAGTCGTGAGGAATTCCAGGTACTGGGCTAGCCCGTCTTTGGCTCGTTCCATATCCCAGCTATCGACGGGAAACTCAGCTGGATCCCGATTCTCCTCGCGGATCTGAGCCTGTAGATGCATCAGAGCCGCGCACTCGGGCACAATGCGGCTCCGGAAGAAGCTGAAGAAGAAGTGCACCAGTTTGAGATCCCTGGAGTGGTCTTTGGAATCCTGTGGAGTGGCACTTGAGACTCGAGCCCGGAGCATGTGGTTGACTAGGCGTAAAAGGACCGTCTGCGCCGGAGATATAATGTCCTTGGGGATCCTGAGAGAATTCCATGCATATGGAATCAGGGCGCTATGATGCAGCGCCTCCACAATCTGCGTAGTGACTTGGAAGATGAGACTCTGCTCGTCTTTGTCCCAGACGGCGATGAAGACGAGCAACTCTCGGAGCAGGCTTTTCCCGCAGTCCAACGCAAGGAACATTCTGCACCGAGTCTTTTGTAAATTCTCTCCTGCGCGCGTTAATCCAGATCCAGCACTATCGAGGATACACGACTTGATGATCATGTGCAGCGCCTCGATCTGCTTAGGATCCAAAATATTAGGCACCTCCGTCAAAAGGCCAGTCAATGGTCCCTCCCCGTAGGATTCGTCATCGTCGACCTCTTCGTCGTCCATCATATCCTCCATATAATCGTGGGCATAATCGTGATCATGGTGATGATGATGGTGGTGGTGGTGATGGTGATGGCAGCAATGATGATGGTGATGGTCGTCTTCGTCATCTTCGTGGTGATGGTGGTGGTGATGGTGATGATGCCGGTGATGCTCACATACGTCCACCTCGTCACCGTGGGCATGGTCACACTGATGATTATCATGATGATGATCGTGGTCATGTTCATGTTCATGTTCATGGTCATGGTCATGGTCATGGTCATGGTCATGATCGTGATTGTGGTTGCAAACATGCTCCTCATGCTCATGCTCATGCTCATGTTCATGTTCGTGGTCGTGGTCATGATCGTGTTCGTGTTCGTGATCATGTTCGTGATGGCACTCCTGATCATCGTCGTGGTGATGGCGCACGTAGCATTCGTGGCATTCGTGGCAGTGTCCATGATCAGACAGATCCTCTTCAGCGCCCTCTGGGGGCGGCGAATGATCCGCTCGGTAAGGGTAAGCGTAACGATGAACCAGATTGTTCCGGCAATGTTCCGTACGTGACTGAGCAAACTCCACAGACGGCATCCCAACCACCCAGTCTTCGTAATTCGGGTCCCGTGCCCGGAGCCACCAGGTGTCTATCTCGCGAGACACTCGGCCGTACAGCCGATCCTGTTCAAACTTGTTCGTCTCTTCCGGCTTCCACACCGGGTTGATCTTCTCGTTGCCATCGTCGTTGTCGATCGGGAAGTCGGCGGGAGCGCCCGGAAGCCAATTCCAGGCCAACGGTCGGATAGGTGCCAGGTTGCCCGGAGGCTTGTCCGCATGATTCTGGGCGTAGTCCTTGAGCAGTTTCCGTGCTGTGTCGCACATTCGCGAATTCCGATCGAGCCAGTGCTGGACTTGATGCTTGGCCACGTCCGGTCGGAAGCCCGAGCCGTCGCTCATGATTTCCTCAGCGCCCGACAGTGCGCCATCGTCGTCGAAAAGCACGTCAAACCAGAACGACATCTTGTTCCGATCGTGCTTGGCGGTCCAGTTGTGGACTTGCTGTAACGCAGTCACAAGCAACTTTTTGTCTAAGAAATGTCAGCTTGCGGGTCCTTTCCCCATCTCGAGCTTGCGGGGAGAGCGTAGTGTAAACGAACATAATTCGGTAATGTCAGTGAGTTTTAGTCTCTGAGCTTCGTCCAAGATCTCGCCGTCGTAGCCCTTGCTCGTCACATTGACGCAGAGGATGATGGTTTGGTAGACCATCTGGTCAAAGTGCACAGCAGCGCATATGTCCTGGGGTACTTCGGGCTCGGCATTGACGAGAAGATTTCTGGCAATGTGCATGAGCTTGATAAGCGTCCCCACGTCCTCCTTGACGGAAAGGTGGTTGAGCACGATCAAGGCCGTGCTCTCTTGGGGACTGACACCCTTGTCGGGATCGTTGAGAGCAGAGAGTGGCCCCACCGACCGCGCTGTCAGGCTTGGGATGGCGGCAGCAAAGATTCTGGTCAGCCATATCCAGATGGCCACATTCCGTGCCAAGGCTTCCCTATTCCGATAAGAGTGGCAGGGTTAGCAATACAAGCCAGCCCAACGTACCATTCCGGCAGATGGGGTGTGTCCTACCTAGCTTTCCGAAGAGTGTGAGTCTTTTCCAACGTCTTGGAGATCATCGAGTTCACCCTGGCCGTAGTCTGAGGGCCCATGGGAGGCGACTGCGTGAAATGGCCCTCCAGGCAGATGAGGGCGGCTGAGAAGCATCGCTCCTCGATGGTCTCGCTTGAGCTGTCGCCGCCATGGTCCTGCGGCCGAGGAGCCGCTACATCTTGTCCGAGGATCGTGGTATCATTGATGTCTATCGTCTCTGTCATCCTCATATCTGCGGCCGTTGCTGCGAGTCGCAAGGGTTCAGTGCAGAGCGATGGCGATGCGCGCGTCGGCTCGAGACTTTTGGTTTAGGTTTGTCTGCAGGCTATGGGAAATGTTTGGCAGAGGCTCCGCAAAAAAAAAAAAAAGTTGCCGACGCTTGGTAAGCATTAAGGGCCCCCCGCCACTTCGGATACCTTTGAGCAGGTAAAGAGAAAGGGCTCGAGCTTCTAAGATGGAACTTAAGAAGCATTCGCGAGTATGATGGAGTAGGGCCTATCCTGTTGATTTTGTGAGCCAAATCATCTTGACTGGCATACAGAGCAAAACATTCGGCTCGTTTATGCCATGCCCTTACTCTGAAATACCGTTACATGCGAAAAGAGCTTAGGTAGAGGTACCTAGGAAGGTTCAGGTTAGTGCCCGATATGTACCTCCCAAGGTACCTTGGGCAAGAGTAAAATTCCTTGCATTAAATCCACATAGTAATCCAGGACACAGGGTACCAGGTACAGGCGCGCGCTTCGGAAACAGACTCTCAAAACTACAGCCACATAAGGTTGAATAGTGTAGTATAGCATTTTACATCTTCAAGCATCTTATATGAGCACTAAAGTGTAGACTATAACGCCTTGTGTCTTCGCTGACGTGCAATTTGTCCCCAGCGCCGTCTCACTAGGTATTGAGATTCCCAGGTTAAAAAAAAAAAAAAAAAAAAAAAAAAATCTTGCCCCTCCATCAGTATCGATAGAGGGGTAGCTCTGCTCTGTAGCTGCGACCACTTTAGATCCCTTGTTCCTGTTAACCTGCGGCCTTTCTGACAGACTTCAGCTTTCCAAGGTCTATTGCCTGCGCAGTTTAATCATTTTGGACATAGAAGCAGCAGGCATGTCTTCCAGATTTCGTTTCACAGGCTCATCAGTTGACCAAATTTTAAACAGGAACCAGCCCGTCGCAATGGCCGAACTTCCCACCACCTTCGATCGTATGCCGAAGCTTCCTCCCCCAGCATCTTCTGCCTCATCGCGATACTGACAGACCATCCTCTCCAGAGCCCGTTCACATCGCTGTGATTGGCGGCACCGGTCTTGCCCACCTCGAAGGCTACGAGCCCGTCGCCGTGGTCAACCCCATCACGCCCTGGGGTCCGCCTGCCTCACCCATATCCATCCTCTCCCACAACGGTGTCAACATTGCTTTCCTCGCCCGCCATGGCCTGCACCATCAGTTTGCACCACACGAGGTTCCCAACCGGGCCAACATTGCTGCCCTCCGCCATCTCGGTGTCCGCTGTGTCATTGCCTTCTCCGCCGTCGGCTCTCTGCAAGAGGAGATAAAACCCATGGACTTCGTGGTGCCTGACCAGGTCATCGATCGCACCAAGGGCATTAGGCCTTTTACCTTTTTCGAAGACGGTGTTGTTGGCCACGTTGGATTCGCGGATCCTTTCGACGCGAAGCTGGCCCAGGTGGTCAAGACGTGTGCCGAGCACATGGAGGGTGATGGCGTGGTGCTCCATGACAAGGGCACCCTGATCTGCATGGGTAAGTTCTGCATCATGGCTGCTCAAGAATGCAATTGAATAGTTCACTTACTGATTACTTTTCAACTCATAGAGGGCCCTCAATTCTCAACTCGCGCCGAGTCTCACATGTACCGGTCATGGGGTGGCTCCGTCATCAACATGTCCGCTCTCCCCGAGGCCAAGCTTGCACGCGAAGCCGAACTTGCCTACCAGGTCATCTGCATGGCCACCGACTATGATTGCTGGCACTCATATGAGGACGTAAACGTCGACATGGTCATCAAGTACATGCAGGCCAACAGCAAGAATGCCAAGAGACTGGTAGGAGGTGTTCTGGACCAGCTCTCCAAATTGGACCACAGCGATCTCGTCCGGGGCAAGCACTGGGAAGGTGCCTCTTCCGGAGCCGTCAAATTCATGACCAAGCCTGCCGGCAGGAACCCCGAGACTATGAAGAAGATTGAGTACCTCTTCCCGGGTTTCTGGGACAACTAAGCCCGGTCGAGTAGAGCGAGTGGCATTTGGTGTTTTGTGGGTGCGATGCAAGCAAGTCCCTGGCGCAGGGCAGATTGTGCATCTGAAATACAAAGCAGCTGAAGCTACCCCTCTTGAATTTTTTTTTCCCCCTTTTTTTCCTCTATTTTGCCAGTTTTGCCTTTTTATGACCTTTCTCTCCCTATTGATAAAAAGACCGCATGAAGATTTGCTCTTAGATGATTTCAGATGATAAATCTTCAACAGATATAAGAATGGTAGACTTTCTGGACAATAAAAGATCTCAACGTTAGAACGGGAGCCATTTACGCTCTGTCTTCGTCCATTTACGGCGCCGTTCCTGCATATGGAGTGCATAGCTAATGTGCCACTGCTCGGCTAAGCAAAGCAGGAAATCTAGCAGTCGGGGTCCCTGGCGAGCGAGCCCAGACCGTCTCTCGGTCGCCCTTCCGACTCGTCGTCAGACGTCGAATATACGCCACTCTCTAAGCAAGGCGGACAAGTCTGACGGGCTTGCTGGAGGTCGCTTATCCGGATTATTCCCCAGCTTCGTACAGACTGACTTATATGTTCAACAGAAGGCATGTATATCGTACGTATATCCCGTCTGTGCTAGACGCACTTGGAGCAATGAAAGTCGTCGATGGAGACGTTTACCACCAATCTCCGGCGATTTTATCATATACACGCTGACAGTGAGTCCTTTGCCAGTCATCGAGATGATCTGTTGTGATGATCCATGGCACCCAAAGATGAACTCTAATTCGTCCATCACTATTTTGTTCCCAGTCGTAAATCATTGATGCCTCTCACAGCCCAGTGGAAATCACAGTGATGAGAGTAATGTCATATGAGCAAACATACGCTTCAAAGACCGTCTGTTGGACCGTCTCACGGCAATGTCTCGCATGTTGCTCCGGCCGCTTTCACAGGCGCCCGTGGTACCATAATGTGATTCCGAAAGATAGCGTAGCAAGACAGCTTCTATTGCCATCCATGACTCACGGTTATTACTTCATCGGCTTGAAGAGGGTAACATTTCATCGTGCATGCTGACATGTTCTCCCGCCATCAAGAAGAGCATGGGATGGCGAATCGAGATCACGCTGATAGCGAATATGCATCGAGCACGTCCGTAATGCGACAGCCACCTCTCCAAAGCACATAATCACTGCAGCTCAATGAGAGGAATCGGCTTTTCTCTGCGGCCGATACGAGCGGTCCAAACGCCGTTGCATGATTGCAAACAAGGGGTAAGGCGATTTTTTTTTCCCTCTTTGTTCCGAACGGAACGGAAATGCAAAATAAATGCACCCCCTACATACGTCGCTATTCGGTCACCATAGCTAGAGACGAACTCTTGTTCAAAGAAGAGCGTCCCACACAATGCATCGTCCATCTCAACAAGGATTTTCGGACTTCATCCGGTAACCTCGGGCACGTAAACACGTCTTTGCTTCGTAGAAAACGATCCACCGAAGGGGAGCTGTCACAATGTGATGGCCGCTTCATCTGTATAGCAAGTCAAAAATGCATGCCGTATGGACCACCAGGAGTAGCGTCCAATGATAATGTATGACAACCCCCCCTCACTCTGTTGACAGATTTAAAGCAACCCCCCCAGTCTCCTAAGCGAGGTGGGAGATACACCAATTCGACCATGCAACCTGGATGGGGTGCCTATGCTAATCATCCCCCCCTCCCACTTGCCGCACACTTGTACGTGGGCATACCGCCGCATCACATCCAAGTGCCTCTTATTCTTTTTTTTTTTCTTTTTTCTTTTTTTTTTGTCATCCATGAGAGCGCGCTTAGGGAGCCAGCACTACCTCAGCCCATCATTTCTCAATGCATGAGACTCGAGAAGGACGGACTATTATGTCGTGCTGAGGTTTCTGTGCCATTTCCCCGTATTGAGGGCGAATGGGGAGCGGAGTTTGCAACTAATCCTTGCCGTCACTTGTGCCACGTTTCTCACGCACGCCCAGCGCAAAGACGTAAAAGCCATCTTTATATCCGCCTGCGACGAGCTGCCAAGGAGCAAGACGCAAGATGCAAGGGCTCTAGCAGTAAAGTAGTATCTCAAGCAAGACGTTTATGTGAAACATGGGCAAATAGTATCTCTTCCGGGCTTGAGCTCCTGTAGCCATGCAAGAGTTCAATAGGAGCCAGATGGATGTCAAGTCAACAGTTCACACAGCTTATCGGACCATGGGCGTATTGAAATGTATTCGGTGTACGAAGTACTCAGGAAATTGTATGTAGACGGCCCAGATGGTCCTGATTCGCTTTAGTGTCCTTGTATGGAGAAAGTTATCTTCAGCCGCAAGATGGATTTGGAACCACACGGTGTGATGTAAGGATGTCAAGCAATGATGCGAGTCCAGTAGAAATCTCCTGTGTTTGACATCGGTGGCATGTTTGGTTGGACATGGAGTTCATGAGAGCCACTCAATCAAGGATACCTTCAGCACAACGTCTGATAGGCGATTTATCCGCCAACCCGCATCCCCCTGTGACATCAGGACGATATGTCGATGGCTGAAAAAGTGTGTTTTGCCTCCCACACACAGCTGGACTCCGTTACGCATCTTGGCCTTTGGAGCACTGGAAGTCAGCACGCTTCGTGGCCGGCTTCAACACAGTTCGATTCGTGAAGACTTCAAGCCGTCTATAAACAGACAGTCGCTTAGCATATCGGCTCTCCACTTTATGTTGGATCGCAACTACGGGTGACCGCTTACCAGTCGGTCGCGCCAATTTCAACGGCCGAGCATGACATGTCACTTTATCGTGACAGCAATGGGGTGGCTCAGCGCCAAATCAATCGTTCCTACATTGATAGGTCTAAAGCGGTGCTTCTGAATGTTGCTTGAATCACGGAAATCTTTGATCCAGGGCGTAACTGCAAGGGTGACTTGTCCATAACGAAACCGGAGAGCAATGACTAGTGAAATCCAGGGGCGGAAGCGGGACGGGCGCGTTCCGACAACAGCTCATGGATAAATCACAGCCACATAGCTCCACAGACTCACAACACAACGCCCAAGGGTACCATGACCGAGCTTTACAACTCCAGAGAGCAAGCGGCCGGTTGATTCGAGAATATCGTGATAAACATGGGGCTAGCGTCGCGGTAAAGGCCTGTACTCAGTTGAGACTATGTCTGCTTCACAAGATCAGCTCGTTCTATCTTGGCTGCCTCATGCCCCCAGGTATACCACAAAAGTTCTCAAGGTCCAGCATTGCTGCACCCTCATGAAAACGGAAAACGCGTAATAAAAGGGCAGGAGTGGGCGTACGGAGTCCTCTCTACTTGACACTGAAGAGTTATGCAGAGGCCGCTCCCTAGGGATCCATTGGCTGATCAACCCTATTTGCTCATATTTCATTTTATCCAGCCCACATCTAGGCGCCTCGGAGGGCCTCAGTAGCATCGATTGTCTTGTGCCCACTCTAGGGTCGATTGTGGACACAGACGGGGGCGCTAGACGGAGGATGCGCACAGCTAGAGTTGCGACGAGGCAGCTCGATCGTCTGCAGCCTCTGCTAACGATCTTCAAAATGGTCGAGAAAGGAGTAGGCCCTCAGAGCAAGACTCTCGAGTACCGGATAAACCTATGATGAACAAGACGAACGGGCCAGTTCCCTCCCCCGAAAAGCTGTGGACGATTGCATTGCAAGAGGCCGAGAACAGCGGTTGTCGCTGTCTGGCCTATTGGCAAGCCGTGGGGTAGATCGTTGCCAAGTGACCCCGCCGCTCGGGTATTCCCGCGCTCATTTACACTGAAGCTGGCAAGGAAGAAGGACGAAGAAGCAGTGAGAAGTAGCAGGGCAGGGCTGGTAAGGATGACATTTGCGGCTTGGCGATGCTAGGGCTAAGGAGCCCGCCCTCCATCCTACTGATTGTTTCTAGCCAACCAAAGCAGAGATTAACGGGACTGAAGTAAAGACCTGAAGTTCTGAGATGGTAGGTTGCGTTTCATGACTTAGCGAGGCCTCTTGGACGCCCTGGCTACTAAGGAGAACCACTCAGTGGCTGCTGCTTCGGCTATTCTTATCGAGGCAACGGGGTGTTACCACTATTTGTTGGATCCACAACCAATGATTGTACTCTGTGCTCTGTATTCTGCAGTGTGAAGTAATATCTCGGAGGTATCTGCCATCTAGGGGAAGAGCAATTTGCAATGTTGCTAGAATGGCGATATTCAATACCGAGGTGCCTTGGCTCCTTCGCTCCTTGCAAAATTCGGCAAGTGTACGTACTGATATTTCGTCCTCGAATGGCGGTTCCTTGAACAGATTTTGACGAGGGGAATCGTAGATTTGGTGGACCCAAATCCAGCTGAAGACTGCCAGATTTCCAATCTCTCCGTAACCCGTGGCTGGAAAGCTTAAGGGGCAGACAGTGCTGACACGCTGGAACTCGTACGATTTGAACGGCGATTTTTCGACCAGTCACACATGCGAGCTGCCGTGGCCTAGTGTCGATGAAGGCACGAAAAGGTACATGCCTCATGCGCGAACGGGGATAACCAAAGCATTTCGCGCATCTGATGCGAGTTGACCCGTTCAGGTGGCTCCAAGCACATTAGTGGCATCCCTGGTGACTTCGCTCGAAAAGAGGGTAGGCCATACATTACGCAGGCGGGCTCCCATACCGCATCAGCAGGAACCAGGCTTTGCTGGCCCTGTCGGCAGGGCGTCGTCCGGCCATCAGATGCAAATGCGGACCTGACGTGTTAATCCCATCTGGTCGCACTTCGCCTGCGTGCGGCGATGCAGCGGACGTGGGTCAGAGGCGGCCGGATACCCGTGCGAGATGGGCTAGGTGCCTATTCTTCCCTCCTTAGGTGAGAAAGTAATCACAAAAAAGGCAAAGAAAAAAGAGGGCTGAAGAGGCAGAGAGGCGCTTGAGATGGTTGGACAAAGTCGCTGGATTGGAAAAATCATCAGTCAATAGGCATGATGTTGATAAGAGGAGAGTCGCCCCAACGGCCTCATGTACTCCGGACCCCGAAAACGTCATTGGCGATTGGTCGTCCCTGAGGTACCCAGCAGTAGAGCGGGCGCTCAATCGCGTGTCGGTGGGGCTACCGGGTCGTCCTTGCCTTCCCCCGGCCCATTCTACCTGCCGCTTTCTGAGAAGCCAGGCACATACGCGCCGATCACTGAAGGAGCTGGAGCTGTCACTATTCGAGCCGCCAGGTGGCACTTGCCCAAGGTGGCATACCCCTAAGCAGGTTTGGGCTCTGCGTACGCTGTTAGTGCGCGCTAGTACGAAGTAGGTGCGCACTAACTTGTGGAGCACATACCTACCTAAGGTAGGTAGCCCTCGTGAACGATCGCCTACTCGCCCTTTCCCTCAGGTGTTAGGTAAGGCAACATGGCAAATATCATGAAGAAATTCCCCTCTCGTCCAGCCAGCGGCTTCAAACATTGAACGCCCCGTGTCTGGCCTCAGCAACTGTCGCTCCCAATCTGTGAATCTGCAAACAACACCGCCTTTCCAAGCACTTTTCTACGTACCACGTCATCAGCTCCTACTTCTAGCATTTCCTACGATGCCGATGGCCGTCTCAAAGAAAAACACGTGCAAGCATCCCCATCGACCGTAGGGGGCACAGATCTAGATTACAGCATATATGCCAGAGCAAAGTAGGGCATCAAGCCACACCGGGGAGGTAGGAGATGTCCAGTGAGATTCTCAATCACCACACCATCCCTGTTCTTACTGCCGATACGATATATATTACAGCAAGCATAGTACCACTCAGTTACTTGCTGGAATACGTCCTCGAAGCTAACAAGGCAGACATCAGGTATTCCAGACCCCTTCTGTGAAACGCTAGGAGCGGCAGATGGCAAGCCTCATTGCGAGCAGACGCCATTGCTCCAGCACCGCCTCGCTTCGTCTAAGCTACATCTGCGCAGAATTGCGTGGAACGAGTCTTATGGAACACCAGGCTTTTCAGTAACCTACAACTGCATCTCGATGATACTTGATTTTATATGCCGCGTGAGCCCCTGCTACCGGTGCAACTAGCCTCGGAGCTTAGCGCAGTGTGGCATTTCATCTCGATCCCCAAGCCCGCTGCTAGCGAGTGTCTGACGATCTCCTACACCCACCAAAAAGCCAATTGTGATGCGCCATATCGTCGTTTCTATGGGAAGCATTACCTTAGCAATTGTAAGACTTCTTGGGCCAAGGAGATCAGCTTTGATGCCGTGGTCTTCCACGGTTGGCGTCACTCTTCCACATGGTACTCCGTACTTCTAGCCTTATGTCTGTGACAAGCTTGTGTGTGCTATTACCTCGGATACTCCGTTGCGGAGGACGGAGAAAAAGCCCCACATCTCTACCGGCCCGTCAACCCTCATTTGAACCAGTCGAGTGTGCTATGACCGCTGCTCTGAAAGTGCTACTCCCTGCCGCTCTGACGTTGACGCCAGTACTATTCCGTACAGCTAAAGATCTTACTCCCGCAGGCTGGAAGCATATCCTCAAATTCTACTTGTGTTTAGTGACTCAGTCAGGAAAGGCTCCACCGTGAAACGGGCCATGCCCACTCCTATACCTCCTGGCAGCCTTTTCTACTTGTCATCTATGCTAGCGACGCAGATATGCACACATAAGCAAAAGTGGGATAATTTCGACATCCAACGCGCAGTTGTGCAGTACCGCTAATGCCAATGCCCCAGATGTCACTCGCAAGCACTGGTTTCCTCTGAGCACTCTAGTTGCTCAGATCTTTGGCTGGAATGTCGATTGGAAGGGTAATTAAATGGCCTTTACGATACAGGGTACATCCCAAACACAGCGTATTGAGGTTACTGATGCCACATTTCCTGCTACCCAATTACACACTGCCTACGTATCGGACTGGACTATTTTCTTGTCGCAGGGCACACACTCATCTTAGTTATACTATGCCGAGACACATCATCATAGCCTTCAGCATACCTTATGCTCTGTATGCATGCATGTATATTAATTAGCGACTCCAAGTCAACGCAACCCTACAGAGCCGCCTGCGCTGCGCTCCGCCGCTCCTAAGGCGTAGTCAAAGGAGTTCGCACCATCTGGAATGCTCACAACTTGTTTAATGACTGATAGTGTGCATTAGGACAAAAACAGACGCCCAGTACCAACGCATCAACACACCATCATACATAGCGGGCGCATTGTGGCGAGATGTCCTTTTGTCTTCGTATATGCTGTTAACCATCCATGCGTGAGGTATGCATCAGCTTGCACATAGCTTGGCCAGCAAGAAAAAGGAGGCGAAGATACAGCTACGGATTGTGGCAGAAGAGCAGCATTTCCACATCCACGGAGCTTCGAGTACATCATGTTGAATGGCTTGACGCGCAAAGCTTGTTCGAATAATCAGTGATGACGGCTCATGGCTGACGTATCCATAGTGTCAGTCATAAAGCAAACCAGCCACGGGGAGCTGCATCATACCAACAATGATCTCCAGAATTGCGCCCGTTTGACACCCCATTGTCAGGAAAGCAAGCAGAGATAAAGTGCTCGGGTGTGACTCGAGCTATAAGAGATCAACGTGGTGGATCAAGCCCTACCGTTTGCCTGCATAGGCGCTAACTGTCTGTGCTGCGTTACCATGACAGAACGTTGAGAAAGATCTGAAGCGTTCACTGCGGTATCCGTCTCTGCCTCCATGTTTGCGGCGATAATGCCCATCATAAGCTATTTCATCAGCAAGGAACGTCTAGGTCTATCTCTTTACAGTGACGCAAGGACCCCTCACATGTCTAAAAATTTCATGTTCCTGGCGCTGTGAATAGTGAGTGTCCTTCTCAGCAGGGCGTGGTCCTAAGAAAGCATGAAATGAGACGGGCTTTGCCCATGGAGAGCGCGTCCACCCCCCTCTACGTCCTAGCCGCGCCGAACGACAAGGAACTTACATACCAACGACTAATCCACCTTTTTGGTGGACCCACGTTATACATTGTTCCATCACTTTAGACGACCGGGTGATTCGCATCTTCTGCTCGCTCCACCGTACTTGTAGTCTGCACTCCATGCATGCAAGTCCCATCATTGAAACTGGTAGGGAGGTTTACCGTACAGGCACCATGCATGCTCACACAGGCACATTTTCTATAATCTCATAATCTCATGTCCCAATCGCGATGAGAACCGGCGCAGTGCAGAAAAAGACATATAAAGGAATACAGAGTGAATTGCCCCATCTACGGAAAAATCAAGCTAGGTCCGAAGTATTTGAAAAGGAAATCAAAACTATCAAATGTCTCATCAATATAACTAGCTTCCGTCCGGCCCGCGCCGGAGACATCCGCGCCTTGCTAACCTCACAACCAGATCTCCGCATTGGATTCACTGCATACCCCTCTAGATGCATAGGAGCATCGAACCTTTGGGTCAAATCTGTCATTACCTAGTACCTAGCAGCAGCAAGGCCGCAGGTACGAAGCGACCCGTTCACGTATATATGCTCGCAGACGGCTACGGTGACTGGCATGATAGAGACACGTGGTGGCGCGACAATGGGAACTTGGGCCCCTTTAGCCCCTCGTTCCAGAAACCTCTGAGCATGACGGCAGGCAGGGCGTATTATTTCCTAGCATGTGTGGCTGCTGTGATTGCATGTATGTGTTGGCCTGATTGTGGGAATGCAGACCTTCATGCTTCACCCGTCTGGGAAATTCAGCACAACGAATTCGGACAATAACCCCTTCCCCAAGCTACCCCCATCTCCCCTCTCTTTCCATCAAGTACCCCCAGGGGGTCGGGGGTGCAGCGGATGAAGTCATTGGCCGACACACGTGTCTCCATTTCGGTGCAGAAGGGCGGATCACATCCAAAGGCTCCTCCCAATGCAGTTCTGTAGCCTTGCGCCGCCCCTCCCCCCCGTTCCCCATCGGTGGCTCGTCCTGACAGGGGGCCATGGGTTACGCGCAGTGTCACCCCCCTCTACCTCGCAGGCGAATACAGTAGGCTAATGTAGGGTCAACCTCATCCGGTCATACCCATACCCTGGCCTGGAACCTAGGTTAGCCTTATGTATCACCAACCGAGCCTGTTGGGCTTAATGGCCTTTGGTTGGTTACGATACAATGAGCGTGTCAAGTACCAGCCGCTCGCGGGGTGAGGCTGTCATCTTCTCATCCTTGATACCGTCGCCTTATCCTATTGGAACTCTCCTGAGAGCAACGCACGCACATGCGTACAGCAACCTGAGGGACGGGTGTGCAGCGTGCAGCGTGCGACAAGAGACAACAGGCTGAGACCACTACCGCAGAGCTCGGTCACCACCCTGCCCTTTCCGTGAAGTGAATGGGCAGATGCGTAGTCCAAAGAGCTAACCGCGAGATAGCCTGAGGACCCGGTGCTGTTTCTCATCTCTCCTTAAATGGTCCCCCTGACTTCCATCAGATTCCGAGTCTCATTCTTCTTTCTCAAATCCCCCGTCTCCTGGATGATTGGTGTGGTGCATCAGAACAGCTGTCAAAATCTTTTTTTAAAAGAAAACCCAACCTTTAGCTGCCTCAATTTGCGATTTGCAAACCTGCGGAATAAAGTCCTGAGACTCTAACAGGGTGCGACTGCTGGGGAAGTACAGGTTATCTTATATCGACATCCTTGTCTACCGAATCATCGTCCCTTAGGCACAAAGTGTCATCGCTTCAGCATGCCGCCGCAACATCAACTTCCTGGCCATGGACATGTGGCTGACATTGGCGGAAGCCGAATGCTTAGGCATGTCGAAGAGAGGCTCTCCAGAGCGCTTACGGCCGTTTACGGCCCCAAGGCAAAGCCCACTCTGCCTGATGAGCTCTTATATACCGATGTCGGGCTGCCAATCTGGAATGAAATCATCTTCACGCCCGAATTCTATCAAACGCACGATGAGATCGCATTGTTTGATGCTCACGGCAGTGACATCGTTAATCGAGTGCGGTCAGGCGTAACCTTGATTGACTTGGGCGTCGGGTGAGTACTTGAGGACCCCCATCTTTCGATACATTCATTACACAAGGCTCAATTGGACGGACCACACTGATTTCGAATGGCTCAGTGATACTCGAAAGGTGGAACATCTCCTTGCTTTCTTCGAACGGGAGCAGGTGGAGGCCACCTACTTGGCCCTCGACATTTCTAGGGCCTCGTTAGAGCACAGCGTGGGTTACCTTGTCGAAAAGCATTCAGCAGTTGATTCAAAGGTAACTTGCGCCGGCCTATGGGGAACATTCCAGGACGGAATGTCTTACGCACAGAGCATTGAAGGCCCAAGATTGTTCCTCTCGCTGGGCTCTGTCTTGTGCAACGACCCTTGGCCCGAAGCTTTGAACCACCTAAAGTTCTGGGCCAACGCACTCCGACCGAGCGATCTCCTTCTGGTAGGTATGGATGGCCACTTACTACCTCACTATAGAGAGAAAATTTGGAGCGCATACCATTCCCGAGACGACCTATACCGCCAATTCTTCTTGAAAGGTTTTGAGCAAGTGAACAAGGTGGTCGGAGAAGATTGGTTCCGAGAAGAGGACTGGGACTTTTTGGCAGAGCTTGAAGATGAACCAACGACTCGTCATAGGTTCTTTTTTCGTGCCAATGAAGATGTCACAATCCATAAACTAGGCCGAACGATCAAACAAGGTGAAGAACTAGACTGGTTCGACTCTCACAAGTATGGTGAGGAGAGCGTTCGACTCATGTGCCACAAGGCGGGGCTCAGTGTGATTAATGTTTGGCAAGCTCCCAACTCCGAATTCCGTAAGTACCCTAGCCGTTTAGGCAGGCCAAAGAGGCCGGTATCATGTTGTGTAATTCCGTTAACCAGATATCTTAGGTCAATATCTTCTCAAGGCCAAGGGAGAGCGAGACCAGAGAGATGACGGAGATAGCGCCGTATCAGGGATTGTCTAGACAGGTGTTGTGCTGTTGTGCTGTTGTGCTGTTGTGCTGTTGTGCTGTTGTGCTGTTGTGCTGTTGTGCTGTTGTGCTGTTGTGCTGTTGTGCTGTTGTGCTGTTGTGCTGTTGTGCCGCGAGCCTCTGACCAATGATGACATTGGGATAGACTCTCTTAAGCGGCAATGGAGAGAGACGAGAGCCATCTGACTGGTTGGCAGTAGAAATCGTCGACAGGCTTTAGACTTGGATGCATAATAAAGAGACTTTTCCGCCTTTATGTGAGACATAATACCTCTGGCTCGTATTCTTGCACACGCTGAACAAGGTATTCCCACCACGGCGGTCTTTGTCCAATCTGTTGGTCGATCTGGCCGTTCAATGGCGGCGTCAGCCTTGGGTCTTGATCAATCCACATCCATATGCGTTTCAACGCTTCATACAATGGAGGAACGCTCTGTAAGGATGTCGCCTTAGTATCAAAAGCCAAACATATGGATAGAAAGGTCAAACTCACGCTCCTCACGGGCGTGCTAATCACCCTCTCGAACCAGACCTGGGACACAGTAACATGCTCGGGAACAGTGGCCAACATGCCTAGGAGGAAAACGGGGAACAAGGGGGCTTGAGCTGTGAAATGGGTACCCGAAGTTGGCATGATCTCTATGCACTTGGCAAGATCAGTCAGATTGTCCAAGACGTTGGGATGATTGCGAGGTAGTCTAGATGGGGGGATTCAATTTTAGCACACTATTTTCTTTTTGGTGTTTACTGACGCAACTTTTCTCACCTCAAGGCGCGGCATTGTAAGTAAATAATGGCTGCGATTCTCCAGGCTTCGGCCGTAACGTCCGTCATGGCTCCAGCTTTATCAATAACATAGCCTGGGGGGACAGCACGAACCCATTCGATGGTTTGAACCTTTTCGGATTCGGCGGCTTCCCAGCTCCTGAACTCGCTGCTCCATTGTCTCATATCCAACAACTCCCCAAGCAAGAACTCAATAGTAAGCGGCACAACAGGGCTTTCGGGACACTGATAAAGGCGTGCAGCGCAATATGTAATCTGGCTCATAACATGAAGTAATTTCTTGGAGAAACCACATCCTCCGTGGATCTCGTACATATCCTGCAGGGTACCATAAAGCAGCCAGCCAAAGCGACCAGCTTCCTGTTCTGGATCAAAGCTAGAAGGCGAAGGGAGAGCCGTCATAAGTTGCGCGAGAATGACAGCTCTACCAACAATGATGCATTGGGATAGACGAAGAGAGGAAAGCTGAACGTTGGTTTTGGTCCAAAATCGTGACCCTTCGTCCGTCAATTCTAAATAGTATTCACTCTGTCTGAAGCCTTCGAGCCAGCGAGGGGAATATGGACGTTGAAGACGACGTTCAGTCAAGACAATCTAGTAAAGAATAATAAATCAGGACAGTTGCCGGATAAAAGTCCAGTATGATTGCCGGAAAACATTGGGAAAGGCTCAGAGTCTTGTCGATGGCATCTTTGTAGACATCGGTCAGGATTATGGAGGACGACTTACATCTTGCATAGACAAAATAGAAGCAATAGTGATCAGCTCACTAGCTTCGCTACCGGTGAGTTCTTCTCTGTCGAGTAGATTACTCAGACGGGTCTCAGCTGCGGCAAACCGATGATTGATCCGCCTGCGTATATCTTCTATCGGCAGGTAGTCATATATGTAAATGCCAGCGAGGCTTTGTATGGCGCCGAGCACACCAAGGCTATCCTGCATGGTGGCAAAATCTTGCAGCCATAAGTTTGTCCTACCTAAAACACTTCGACCGGGGCACCAATTGGAAATATCTGTACACAAGGATTGTCAGGATGCACAGTCCACCTAGCAAGACGAGGTGCACCTAATCTAGGTCGCACATCTGGGAGACGTATAAAAAAGGAGTCAAACGAGATCAAGGAAAAAATTTTTGACGTACAAAAGGTCCAAAACTGCCTATCCATATGGTCCATCCTTGCAAACAGCCCGAAATGCGGCGGTATCATTTGCGGACCACCCATGGCTGGCTGATAAATGCGGGAAAAGACTTGTGAGTTGGCATGCCTGTACGGGGAAGAGATGGAGGGACTTGAAGGCGGTGTGCTGCCCGAGAAAGAAAAAGAACGATCGCTTCCTCTGGGAGAGTTCATCCATCTCGGTGTGCTATCGGGAGACCCCTGGGGTGGGCGACGAGTGGCTGTAGTCAGAGAAGACGTAGATCTTGTGGTCGTCGATAACGGTTGAGACGAGTGACTGGTGGTATTTCCCTCCTCATCATCGTCAACATCATCCTCAGCATCACCACACTCCGTCACCACGGATATAGAGGAAGTCCGGCCGCCCTGCGGTCGGCGCTGGGGCCAGTTGAACTTAATGTACCCATTGACCCTACCGTCAGTAGGACGAGGGAAGCGCGGAGCCGTCAGTTTTCCGAAGCTGTTCAAGCAATCCTTAAACGGACTGACAAATTTGTGCGGACCTGGTTTGATCTTGTAGCGGCGTTCAGTCTGAAATGGAGATGATGAAGTCGGCGGAAGGCTGTCTGCCGAACCGGGTAGAGTCCGAGTCGGGTGGAGCTCTTGTACAAGGCGAGGGGGACGATATAAAGAGTTGTAGCTGGTGGTGGGTACATTGAACTCTGCAGGCGGCGGCACTGGAGCCAGTGTCAGTTCATGGACTCGATACTGAACCGCGGCCATGCCAATCTGATTCATCCGATCACGCTGCTCTGGCTAGGGCTCGAAAGGGGGGTGGGCAAACAAAGTGCTAAGCAAGGGATGGGACAACCGGAGCAGGCTACAAACACATGACAGAAGAAAGACAAATAGCTGGGCGAGACGGGAGCGGGGTGAGTTTGTAGTATTTGATGCAGAGGGACAAGATGCTGTCTCTTTACTCCCTTACACGTATGCAGGGGCCTATGAGAAGGAAACGGCCTGATGTGAGAGATTGGGCTAAAATCTGTAATGAAATGATAGGCGACAGGGGTGGTCTGTAATGGGAGGGCAAGCTGAGGAGGACCAAAATGAGTAGTGATGGAGCGGGATGAAACAAGTGAGGCAGGGGTGGGGGCGGTACGAGTTCGTGGCTGAGTTCCTGAAAAAAAAAAAAAAAAAATTGAGAGTGCAGCTTTTTTGCTGCCGATCCATTGACTCACCTAGAGACGTAGAGTTAGACTCAAGAGAGACTGCTATCGTCTCTGTTGTCGAAAATTCCGGCGGGATCGATTCAAAAGATATTGACGGTGATGCTAACGTCGAAGCCAATGCCGGTTCGTAAGCAGTTGGGGCCGAGATGGGGCCCGCAGCCGGAGCCGTAGTATGTAACGGGGCCCAGGGAGCACCGGTAGCGTCTACCGACGTTGGCTCCAAGGCTGCCGACGCCTGCGATGCGGGCCAAGGCGCGTCACGACCAGGAGCTTCACCAAGACTATGATTGCGTCCGTCGGCCTGGCTGTCACACTTGGGGGGAACAAAATGAACCCAAGTATGGACGACAGGTGCCGCTGTAGGAGCTGCGGCCGTGCTTTCAGTCGGCGGCGCACGCTTCTTCGCCTTTTGTTGGTGGGAAGGCTTCGGGTGCGGCGGTGGTGGCGGCGCCAGCTTGATGCGCTTAGCCGGGCGCTCTTGGTCCTGTGAATCTGCCATCCGTACGGCTCAGGAATGCGCACAGATATGCTTATTCAGAGCAGGGACCCAGTAATGCCGGGTGGCAAAAGGGGAAGTCAAGCCTCGCGGATGAACAGGCCGCCGTTCACACCAACAAGAGACTGCACAATGGTGGCTCAAGAGCAGCGAGCAAGAAGACACAACGGTACACGGTGTGGGTACCACAAGGTGAGACACCTACAAAGTAAGCTTCTTCCGAGGCAATCGAATCAGCTGGTAGTAGTAGTTGTTGTTGTTAGCTGCGAGGCCTCGACTTCTGTGGAGTACAATTAAACCGGCAGCGGGTAATAGCAGGGCTGGCACGAGTATGTAGAGGCCGCAACCAAATTTCAAGGGCGAACCAAGCACTAGCACCAGCATCAGCGGCAGAGCTCACAGCAGCGGGCGGTCGTGGGCGAGCTGGGCCGTCTCACTGTGCGGAATCGAGCACCGGCCACCCTCCTGCTCTGGCGATCGCCTGTCTCCCTCACCTTTGTCCTTGTTCAATTTTTGTGAAAAGTGAGCAAAAGCGGCCCTCGCCAGCCTCGGTATGTGTGTGGCGTGTGCGTGTAAACGTGTAAGCGTGTGGTAGCAGCAGTCGTATTTTGTGCGTGCGTGCGTGCGGAGCGTGTCGACCAACCGCCTGTGGGGGGGAAGGTGAGGGGGAATATTTTTCTTTTGGTACAAGTGACCAATCTCAGACCTCCACAGTAACCCTGCTGAAGAAACCAAGGGCTCGGGATCCAGTGATTCTGCCGTAAGATTTGAGGGCGGGAGGCGACGTGCGTGCACACAAGCTCGGCTGCCGCACGATGAGGTCGAGCAGTGGTAGGTTGACGCTGCCAGGTTCCTCGTACGCTGCCTATACCTCGTGTGTACCTAGCGAAGCAGATTGAGTGTTTGCAGTAGAGCGGCCTGGGCTTGACGAGCCGGACAGCAAAAACTGGCTGGCCGATAAAACAGGCTGCGGGCTAAACGCGCAGATGGGATGACTGGCACCAGAGATTTGGTCAGATACGATACTCTGTACCAGCAGCGCGGTTCATCCCCCAAGCCAGGCATCCAGGACGGGATGGAGTGGAGGACTGACGGAGGGGTGGCAGGCTGGCACTTGCTTGCTTCGGGGGGTTGCAGGGGCGGCGAGGAGAGAGGGAACAACGGAAGGGAGAAGAGAAAACAACTCGGCACCGGCCTGCCTGCGTTGGGTGGCTCTGCACCGACCCGGCCACGCCTGGCCTGACCTGATCTGACGCCGACCGTCTGCAAGAGGGATGAAGGGGGTAGAGGGGGAGGAGAGAAGAGGAAACAGAGGAAACAACCCGTGGAGCCGGGGGTGGGCGAAATTTTCTCTCTTTTCGTGCCTCGTGAGGGGAGCAGTGAGATAAACGGCCTCGTGCCGGAAACGACTGGCAGGAGCGACTTGCACTTACCCACGAAGCTCCGCTGAGGAGACTGGAGAATAGCCGCATGAAAGGTGCCCGAGACGTCGGGTATGCTTTGCTCTCCTCGTCCTTTTGGCTCTGCTGCCAACCTTGTTAGGGCTTGCAAATCAGCCGTCAAAAGTGGTGAGAGAGCGCTTCGCGAGCCGGATCAGGTCCACCCCCGGGCACTCGTGATGGCTATCCCCTCCATCCTTATGTACTGGAGATCTGATGCCCGTCGACAAAGGCTCGAGAGGTTTCCATGCTTTCGCTCGCTTCCCCCCCATGAGCTATCCGTTCTCGACGTTACGACTAGATGCAAAAGCACCCAGAAGAGGGTGGGAATCATGGTACCGCCCCTTGAAAATGGCTAGAGATGGGCAATAATTTCTTTTGCTTAGGCCCATGTAAGAGTACATTTGGTCACTCTCTGCGCCAAATCGACGGCGCCTCCGCTACCACGGCCAGCTCTGAGGCTGTTCGATCGCTGCGACCTGACATGGATTGCGGCCATCGGGCTGGGGTCCTGGCTCACCGAGTGGAGAGCTGGCTTAGACAGGCGTCGAAGCTGCGCTTCTTTGGCGCTTCCGAGTTGGCCAGATCCCGGCTTCCTGGACGTCGGCCTGGTCTCCAAGCTCCCCAAGCTCACCCATGGCCCGTCCAGATGATCGACGAACGGCCAATACACAATAGCCGCAGCCACTCGCCTAGCGCACATGGAGACGCGGCGTCGCCCTGCCGCATATCGGTGTGCAGGGATTCTCGCTCTTGGTGCATTAGAGCGGCCAGCTCGCATTAGCTCTATCTATGGCTTTGTTACCTCTTCCCTCGTTCGCCCTTCTCGCCTCACTTGAGTGCCAGCCAATCATCCCTTGGGCCCCTGCGAGGTACTCCCGCGACCAATGCTGGGACATTCGCTGGCCTGACACTGGCATCTTGATTTTGCCTCTCGACGGGCTCATAAGGGACAGGCGTCCGTGACGCAAAGGGGCTCGCTTCTGGCACGGCATCTCCAAGGCTTTGGGCCTTCTCTTATTTTTTTTTTTTCCCCTTCCATTCCTCAAACATCGCCAGCGGTTCTCCTTCAACGACAGAGAGGGTGGGTAGGAACAACCAGACGATTGGCAGTCTTTGATCCTTTCTGCCAGGTGCAGGGTGGCCACTCCGCGTCCAATCACACGTATCAGGCTTTTGCCATAAATCATAGTGGTCACTAATTTCAGCCGGATCAATCCCCCCGGTCTTGCCCATCCAAGCCCACATCCCAAGGATACAGGCATGGGAAATCCCACCAAGCCGTGATTATTCATCCTCCCATTTCAACTGCGAAAGCCTCACTTGCGGGTGGGACTTTGGAGTATTCACTAAAGCCGCGCGCACGACAGCCCCCTTTGCACGCTTGCAATCTCAGTGGCAGCTGTGTAGCGTTCACTGCGGCCTTAAGGACCCTTAGTCGCCTCGGCCTGCTCAGCCGCTGCTCTAGTATCAGTACGGTCGCTGCAGTAAGGCTGGCTGGCTTCTTCACTATTTCTTGTTTCTTGGATGCGACCCACTGGATCAGCCATTGCATGCGAGGCTGGCCAAACATTTGGACGTTGCGTCGCTGCTGTTATTGACAAGCGAGTTTTGCTGCAAGTGGAAGCGGGGTGAGAAGTGAGAAGCGAGCGTCGTGGGTGAGTGAGCGGCTCAACGGTCTGCACAAGAGCTGGGGGAACAAACTGAGGAGAGAATTCGTCGTCGCCCTCCCAAGGCCGATATAGGATCCGTCCCCAAAGTTCTAGTTGCCAGATTATCTATATCCCAAGGCTTGAGCCGCAGTTTCCTTGTCGAGGTGCTGGAGTAATTAAAAAGCAGCTCATTATGCCGCTATCCAAGGCCACGCACCTCTTCGAATTTGGACTCGTCACGCCGCCCGCCACAGCCTCTCTGGAAAAACTGATCCTAAAGCACCTTGAACAAGCTGCTCATGATGTCCAAGCGGCTACGAATGCTCCTCTCTCACCGCCGTCGGAGGCATCCTTACCTTCGCCGGATGCTGGCGCCTTGGTGAACGAGATGGGCGACTATCTAGTCCGAACTGCAATGATGTGGTCGCGTCTCACCGATCATCTCATCCAAGGTCCTCACATTGACCATGTCACTCTGCAAGTTCTCGAGCAATCTCGGGCTGACACCAGGGTTGCAGACCTTTCTGCGACGGCTACCATAGACGTTACCCTTGGCCGCCTTCGGTATGGAAGTCTCTTTTTCTGTTTGCGTCCTCGTTGTCTGTCATTTGATCGTGCGAGTACGAAGTTGTTTCCCACCAGCTAACTATGTATCACATTATTACGGTGTAGCAAGATTCGCGACTTAGCAGTTCAGTTCTCCCATGAGGTTCAAGGAGTATGGAAAGCTGGAGAACATAGGACAATGGATTCATCCTGCCCGAGCACTCAAATGTCCATATCTCCATACTATGAAGCCTCATCGGGATCACAAGCTGTGTCAGCAGTGCCTGGCAAAGATTCTCAAGTTCCCAGGGCTCGCAAGCTGCTTCCAGACGCCGCCACAGTGCCACGGGATGGTCTGGCGGCAGCCGGGAGGGCAGCTCCGCCACCGCCTGCCCCAATACCGCCACCTCCTCCACCAACCGTAGCAGTGCCAGCAATGGCAACGTCGGCTGCGGTAACACCAGGATCCGCACCAGCAGCGGCCACAACACCGGCTGCGCTGGCAGCCCCAGACATTTCAATGTCCGAAGACTCGGATGAGTTTTCAGATGAGAATCTATTCGCGGGCATCAACATGAAAGCATTGAAACAGCGAGGCAAAGGCAAATATTATTGCCCCAGGGGTCATCGTTGTGATAAAGGTGGAGTTGATAAAGATGGCAACCTAGTACTTTTCGACCGCAACTCGTCTTTTGCGTATGTGCAAATCCTCCCCCACTAGCCCTAAGCTGTAGCTGCCCAGAGCTCTCCCTTCTTTGGGAAAGGAAGGCTTGGGTGTCAGATGCAGGACGTCTTGTGCTATCTCTCTTAGCATGTTTGCTAATCAACTAGACAGGCAGCATTGCAATAAGCATCGCAAACCTTGGCGGTGTGATGTGCCTGGCTGCCCCAACCCTCCCAAGAAACGGCGTTTTGCACGGCGTGATGGGCTGGAGAGACATAAAGCCACAGTCAAACATTACTTCATGACGTGAGATGGGATAAGACTGTTCCAGTCAGTCAGGTTTATAGAAGGCTCATGCTGGGTCAAGTATGAGTGCGGAATACGATGTCCCGAAACAAACCCCTCGGGAAGGGGAAGGGTTAATGAGAAACGACCAGAGGAAAACCCGGACCAAGTAAACGCGCAGGGGATTGGAAGGACGGAACGGTTCGAAGGTGTTGGACATCATTGGCTGCTGACGATCGGAGGAATAGAGTCAGCCGAGCCGGCCGGTCTCTTATGCATCTCATCAAGGAACACAATGCCTTGTAAAGGGCCACAAAAAAAAAGAAGGCAAGAGGCAAACGGCTTCCAACGAAAGCCAGGTAGAAAGCAAGTCGGTGAGGCTGGCTTTTCGGCCGTCCCCACGCCAGCGGCTCACCCCGGGTCCGCGTCGTGCTTAGCCTCAACGCCATCCAGCTTGGTGGATCAGACTATCACTGTCTGTCTCTAGTACCCGATGTCACGGTACCCATCAACTCCGGCCCCAGACAGGCTAATCGGCGCCACGCGGTTTCTTTTCTTACACTGTCTGGAACTAGTTTAGTAGCTTTAGTTTGTTTCCTTTTTTCCTGGCTTTGTTTTCTTTTTGGAACCAATAGCGCTTGTGTGAGGCTGAAGTTAGGAGAAAAGTATAGCTTGTTGTCAGTGGTTAGATGATACGAGGATGATGAGCATGACGAACCTAGCGTCAGACGAGAGACCCCATTCCCAGAAAAGAATATCATAAATGAAACAACGAAAGAAAGAAAAAGAAAAAAAAATATGTATACCGGCGGTTTGAGAAATTCTAGGGGTTAAGTTGCGCCTGTCTTGTGTCTAATACCCTAGAAAGCTGAGCTTCAGATCGGCTATTCAAGCATGGTCCTGCCGTAAAAGGTCACTCCTAATCGTAAGCCTCTCTATTTTGCTTTCACTTACGCCAAAGACCGGGATGTGGCTGGTAAGGCGATTTTTCGGACGCCCGAAAATTTTCGGGACCCGCCTTTGGGGGCGGATTTTGATGGTTAAGCTATCAGGGATAATCGAGGTGTTTCGGATGCTGCTACTCCGGGCATGCGTGTCTATCACCTGGAATCATGGTCTAGATCCTCAATCCGTTGTATGAATTGATGCTGGTACGACTCTATGCCTTGGTACCTGAGATGCCCAATCCCACCATCTCATTTAGCATTCTTCGTACATCATGCCTTACTAGGCAAGAAGCGTGCCGTCCTTCATTGCAGTCCCTAGTAATATCGCCTACAACATGACCGCCCCATGAGTATGAATGCTCGAAATGACGAGCGTAGAGGAAGTGCCCATGTCCTGGCATTCCAAAATAAGCCGAATGCGACTGCGCGCGACTCAGCATATTTCGATGAAATTACTCCGTGAGAGTCTCGATCTGCGCATTGATAATCCATAGACGGGAACAATAGGCACTCTGCCTCTTCCTCGACACTAGAAACAAGGGGCACCAAAGGGCGGCTGGACTGTCGCCCCGCCGCTTCTCATCCTTCAGGCCAAGATATTACTCCATTCGAACTTGACTGCGTCAAGATCATCCATCCTCACATCATCCCGCAGCGGATCGTTCTGATCTAGCCAAGCCTTCTCAGGGAGAGGGTTTTCAAGGTCACGCGCTCCATATCACAGGAGAGCACACTGCATGATCTTGGGTATGCCAACAAGCCTCTCTCTTGACCGGTCAGTCTAAGAGGCCTCACCGATAAGTGATACTAGCCCTTAGTAGCAAATAAGATGAGCGATAGCCGCAGCATGCGCCGTATGCGCATGCGTGATGACTACGGACCCGGTGTGCTAGGGTGGGCCTCATGTATGTCTGTAGCTGCAGCACTTGTGCGTGTGCGCGCATGCGTGGATGTACAGGTACAATCCAATTTCCGGAACCTGCATGTTCATAATGCATGAGCTAAGTGTTGATCCAAAAACTGCCGATTGTTCTTGTCAGGTCGGGAAAGCCTGGAATTTCTCCAATTTCAGCCCAAGCGACATATTGCATGGGGGGTTCAGGAAAGAATCCGTGGATACGACCAACGCCCGTCCTCCAGTTGACGGTGTGAAGTACGAGGGATATGCTTGCTTGCCTGCTCGGGATGCCTAATACAGCCTGCTCTGGGAGTAGAACGAGTGTTGGGTGTGTAACACTAGGAAGTCGAAAACCTAGTAGCAGCACGTCCGAGCAAAGCCAGACACAGTTGTCGTAACGGGTAGTCGTTACGTCTAGGTCAAAGTCATCTCTCCGTTCTCCCCTATGATTGTCTCTAGCAGCAAGCAAGAGAGACTTGCTGTTTTAAAGCTCTCTGTACGAAGGTTAGACGAAGAGCGAGGCTCATTCTCGTTTGGAAAGCTTTGCTGACCTCTAACATGACGAACCAGTAACTAGGTATGTGGAAACAATGCATTGTGTCTGCAACTACCACCATGTGCAAGAGAAACACGCTGCCCGAGGACTACATCAAAAACTTGAAGATAACAAATGGAAGCCGTGTCGGATAATGCGTGCTGGCAGTACGCTGTCTTCCGATGGAAGGGAGGCTGGTGGCGCTGTCTCTCGATTTTGAAGTGGCAGCATCAAAGTGTAATCAGCGGGTTGACGGCTAATGAAACAGAGCACAGCATATAGCACGAAACGATGGAGAGTACCTCATGAAAGCGGAGGGGAACGATCAAACGAGAAGCCTCTGTTTTGCCTCCGGATAACACGGGCTGCCGAGGTCAGTCGTCATGTCGATGGCGTTTCGATAATGATGAGCTGCACAGCAGGCCTTCGCGGCAAGCTTACCAACTGTGTGATGCAGTAGCCATCATGCAGATGGCACGCCACGTCCGAGGTGAGCTCTTCTAGAAAGAAGGGATGGCGTCACGTTGCAGAGCGAGATTGAGACGCTGAAACCGTTTGATTGACAAATGGCATATTCCTTTCGAAGACTTGGGGGGATGAAAAGCTCCGGAGCTAAGTGATGCTTGGTATCTGTTCAGTCCATCAGACCATGAGGCGGCGAGAAGTCTAGGCTCCCTCTCGCCGTTGGAGGGCTGGACCTTGTTCGGAAAGTCGTTAACGCTAGGCTGCAAATTCCTCGTCGGAGACTACGATAAGTCCACCATCTCTGTTTGACAGCTCAATGGGTTCTTGATCCGACCACTGTCGTCATGCCGATAAATATCGGCCTCGAACTTGAGCCTCTTGTGGCTCAACACACCGCCATCCTGAAGCTTACCACACCCCGATATAGCTGAGAGGCGATGCTGGTAGTTCTAACATCCGGGGTTCAGGCCGCGAGACGATGTGGCACGTGGCTTCCCAGCGGTGCGGGCCTAGAGTATCTTGACGGCGCCGGGCGACGAGACGAAGAAGAGAAGCCAAGGAGGAAAGGATATCAGGGAATACTTCGATTCTCCACCTCTACCGTCCCTTCATCAACCACGGATTGCCGGACTCGAAGAGCGGCTTTGACGGACTGGCCTGTACGTTAACACGTGCATACCGTGGCATCCTTGATTCAGGCAGTCCAGAACGATGATACTTTGTGCGTTGAACTCCGAAGAGGCAACTAAAGCCAACAGGCAGCGCTAATGCAAGGCGCTCTGTTGCCAACCTCGTCATGGTTCGATGCGCGTCAGGCACAGCTAGTCCTTCGGCAAGAGAGGTTCTAGTACGGGCTTTGGGGGGTGGTCCCTTTTTCCCAGAGAGCGACGACTCGGAGACCTGCACGCGCGCTCTCCTCGACTATGCAGGAAAAGGCGTGCGTCGTACATACATGCCTAAATTTACCCCCTGGACTTGGAGCCGCAGGATGCACGCCTGTGATGCTAGTCGTTGAGAGCTCTGACACGCTATTGACGAGCCACCGCAGCTTCGACTACACCACTCCACACCATATCGAGTTGTATCCGCTAAGCAACAGCGGTACGGCAGCGAAACCAGCGGCTACAGATGTGAATGAGACGCATGGGACGAGGCAAAACGATAGGTAGCAGGCATCTCGGAGGAGGAGGAGGAGGAGGAGGTGGTGGAGGGGAAATTGGGGAAATGGGACCCATCGCCCACGCTTCGGATGATCAACCAGACAAGAAGCCAAGAAGGGGCATCGAGACGAGACGAGACGAGACGAGAGACGAGGTAAGAGACAAGAGGTAAGAGACAAGAGACAAGAGACAAGACGCCGGAAATGAGAGGAGCGATGAGAGCAATATGACAAGAGCTGCAAATCGCGGAATCCGGGAATACGGAAAATGCTGAACACACGATCTGGACATAGGAGGGGAGGGGGTGGACATCGAGCAAGAGCACGGAAGCGTCGCATGGGGGAACTGGGGACACGAAGGAAACAACGATGTCGGCCGGTTAGTGCTGGCGGCCAGATCGCGCCTGAGTTTGCCGGCCATGTTCTGGTGTTAAATCTGATCGCGCCGCGGCAGTCGCTCCTTCAATGTTGCTCTGTACCTGCCTAAGGGACCTGCTCTGGGCGGGCAGTGGTCGCTGCGTAGCTGCTTCAGTGGCAGGCATCACTGTGTGTCTGCACGGTCTTCCCACAGAACGGCGCTCTAGCTACTACTAGATACATGTAGTGAACTGGCTTGGATAGGGCAAGTCCTACGGAGTGGTAGCAGCAGTAGATAGGAATCGAGACAGGTACTACCTACCTTACTCAACTGCCAACGGTGCTACGGCACGGCATCAGCTACAATAGCATCATATTGATCCATGCAGATACGAGCAGCAGGTTTAGAGCCTGGAAGAGCTGGCGTCGTCCAGCGCAATGGGATTTGATGATTACATGGCAGTGCGCTTGCAGTCCTACCTAGGGCCATGGCGTTGCTGATCATCTCGCCACAGATTGGTACCAGTGAGAAGTTTAGGCTATTACAGAAGCCCATGAAACATTGATACGCAGGTGTCTACCAGAAACCAGGACATATGCCCCTGTACTGGCGGAGCATGTGCCATCTTTCCAGCGTATTTACGGTAGAACGGCTCAGGCGGTGCGAGCTGGAGCCCCATCACATGAGCACCTAGGTCGTCAGGTATGGTAAGGATGTGGTGGCATGTTGATTAATAGCAGGTGCTCCGTAGTAGCCCCCTTAGGTACTACTAGGCAAAGTTAGTAGGTAGGTCGCGGATGCCTCGCACGCATCGACTTCGTGGCTCCTGCTCCTCTCTCTAATCAAGTCTCTTATGCCCAAGCACAAGGAGCAAGTATAAGGACGTAGGCTCGGTATTAGGGGCATAAGGCGCTGCATTAGACCTGTATCCGACGCTTGTTGCCTCTTCCATTAGCGCAGCCCGCGCTGGCTGATAGCGCCTAGCTTAGCAGCCAGACGGAGCATTTGCTAGCACGTGCATGGCCGTAGTACGAGGTGCGCTGACGTAGTGGCAGCAACCAGCTCCGGCGTCTCTGGCGGTACCTGTCCCCTGGAGCAGCACCTAAAGCGGCCAATATCTCGAGTGGTACAGAGCGGTACCTCGAGGCAACCGCAGGCCCTGGGCCTGCCCTGCGCGAAACCCCGATTTTTGCAACTCCATTCACGCCATTGGCCTGAAATACGTGCACGCTTTAGGTACTACAGTACCTTGGGTATACCAACAATTGGCACGTACCTGCCTGACTCCTCTGCGACGAACTCCACCCTGAACGCACTCGATGCTCTCCTGGTGTAGCATCTTGTCCAGCTGGTCCATCCATAAGGTAAGGTACCCAAGGTATGGCATGGCATGGCATGGCATGGCATAGCTTCTTCTCTCGCCTCTCCTCTCTCTCTCGGGTGCCGCTCTGATGGGAGTCTGCAATGCCCACATCCGCCAGCCGGGGAGCGGACCTTGGGCTCTCGTCCCCTGTCCCCTGCTTTGCCCCTGGTCCCTGACCCTCTTCTCGATCTCTTCGCTCGGCGGCAACGGATGCGGCTCGATGACTGTAAGTCATCGGTAAGCCATGGCCGATGGCCCTCGCCCTCGATGCCCACATACTCTGGACGTCTGCGAATACTTGCTTTCATGGACAGGACCAGCGGGACACAGCCTGGGCTGCCGCAATCTACGGGGGGTGCAGGCGCCGTCGTATGTTTTCTCATACGATGCGCTCTCCTCAACCTCTCCATCTGGCATTCTTCCTTGTCTTGATCTGCTTCTGCACCCCTCCACCGAGTTTCCATAATGATACACTCCCTTTTTTTCTTCTCTCTCGCTACCTTGATCAACAGGACCAGCCGCTTCCCTCACCCCGTCCACCGGGGTGGGGAACGGAGTTGGGGTCCACGACAACAAGTAGACGACTTCTTTTCTTTTCTTTGCTTTTCTTCATCTCAGGTGAGACAAAAGTCCTTTGCCCGACAAGTCAACCAATCTATCCTCTCCCACGGTGCCTTGGGTCGGGCTCTGGCCGACTCCACGGTGTGATGTGACCGGCATTGCTGTTCCTGGGCACACTACCTTGGCCGGGGGGTGTGTGTGCGCATGAGTGTACGGATGGAGCGCGCGCACACTTTCTTATTGCGTCGGGTGCTAGACAGAGAGGGCTTTTGGCTTGCGAAGACGGCCCCCTTTTTCCTATACTCTACTTGTATGTTATACTTCCTTTTTCCTCTTTTGCGCTGGACTGACGTCGTTTTGCTTGCCCAGCCCCAAAGTCTCCTCTTTGTTTGGACTCAGTATGAGGCCCTCCGAGTATAAAGTTCTGCTTTCCGCCCTACCGTCAAACCATATACAGCCATCAGCTTCAGATCATTTCACGGATAGAACTATCCTCAGACATATCAAGCAACTCTTTTTCACATCAAAATATCATTTCAGATAAAAAATTCTCTTGTGAGAAGAAAAACGAGAAAGGGAATAAGAGTCCATCGTTCTCTTTCACCCAGTACATCATATATCATCACCTGCGTCTGTAAGCTGCACACTAGGCGGTGCCGCTACTCCTCACAATGCATATCGTTACAAGTCCAACGTCTGAGAGCCTGAGCTCGCTGTCTTCTCCTCCGTCGCCGCTAAGGCCACTTGACACGCAGCCTGTGTCTCCTGTCTCCTCGGCCTCGTCCTTGCAGACCGAGGATGTGTTGTCAGTCCTGATTGTCGGTGCAGGCAACTTCGGCGCGGCGACGGCTCTTAGCCTTGCTCGACAAGGAGGCTGCAAAGTCACCATCCTCGATACTGCGCCGTACCCTAGTCCCAGAGCTGCCTCGCACGATATCAACAAGATCGTGCGGGATGATTACCCAGACGAGCTCTACATGCGGATGCTCATGAAGGCCATGCCCATGTGGCGCACCGACAAGCTCTATAACTCCTGGTATCACGAAGTTGGCATGCTGAGGGCCGACGCATCCACCTTTGGCGAAGAGAGCATCGCCTCGTACAAAAGCAGAGGCATTGCCAACGACTCCGAGTTCCTGCCAGTCGAGGAGGTGCGCAAACGCTGGAATGGGGCCTTTGCTACGGCCAACTTTGGCAAGCTGGAGAAGATCTTATTTAACCCCACAGTGGGGTATGCGGAGGCAGACAAGGCCCTGCACGCCGTCATGCAAGCCGCTGTGGACTTGGGCGTCGAGCATGTCGTTGGCGAGATGAAGAGCCTGGCCTTCGGCCCTGGCGGCCACCGGTGTGTGGGGATCGAGCTCACGAGCGGCGAGACCCTGCGAGCCGACAAGGTCTTGCTGTGCACCGGCGCCAGGACGGGCACTCTGCTGGCCCAGAGCGCTCCCGAGAACAAGCAACTCCACATCGGCAGCCGGCTGGTGGCTACGGGCGCCATTAGCTTCTACGCAAAGCTGCATGGCGAACAGAAGGACAAGTTTTCCAGCATCCCCGTGCTGAAGAACTGCCTTGCTGAGGTTAAAGGTGCGTCATCTCGAGAGAGAGTCTGCTTTCTTTCCTTTCTCTCTTTCCCTCTGCCTCCGCCCCCCCCCCCCCCCTCTCCCCTTTCCCAAAGAAAATACCTTCTTCCTTCTCCACGGATCGGTCCCCACCTATGTCTCTCCCCCCCAGGGTGAGCAGCTAGGGTTTTGTTCCTTCAAGTATGAGTACAACGACAGGTGAAGAGTTTGCTGACGATGGCATGACCGCAGGTGAGGGTATGTCAATTTTAAAGGATGGGACCATCAAATTCAACTGCGATATGTGTTTCACCAATTACGTCGAGTCTCCCATCACGGGTGAGAAGATGTCAGTTACACCAGACAATCTAGGGTACAACACGTGGACGGGCCCGGATTTTATTCCATTCTTCAAAGAGCGGGCGAGGAAGACGCTCGACGGCCTCTACGGCAAAGAAGTTGAAAATGTTCCCATTGAATCCTACCGTATCTGTTGGTAAGTCCGTCTGACTTCCTCAAGGCCCCCTTCCCTTTGGTATCTTGTATCCTTCCTTTATCTCGAGAATCCGCACTTACACGTATCCACCAGGGATGCCTCTACACCGACTCACGACTTCCTGATCTCGCCTCACCCTCACTGCGAGAGCCTGTATCTGGCCACTGGTGGCTCGTTCCATGGCTGGAAATTCTTGCCGGTGATTGGCGATTACATTGTTAACATGCTGCACGGTGACCTGCCTGCGGACTATGCGGACCGGTGGGCGTGGGACAGGAAAAGCGGTGATGGACGCTCTGCCAATCCAACGTACCAAGTCGTTGGGGATCTACAGCAATGGATCTCCTAAAGCGACAAGGTATTAACGAGGCGGGTTAGATACAAGCAAGCAATATGCATCTAGATATAGAGCAAAACGACAGGGAAGAAGGGGGGGGGGTTAAAGCAGGGGGGTGTGCGGACAAGGTCACCAGCGCAGAAAAAGATGTACAAAGCGGCTGAAGTGACGGTTGCAGCATCGCCTGCTTGGGACCAGGGGGTACTGGTGCGGCATAAGTGCGTTTATTTTTATTGTCAATTAATTTTTTTATTTTTATTTTTTTTTAAATTTTGCAATAGACTAAAATCCTTTTCTCAACGTCGTTGTACTTGAACGCCTTGGGTCTAGAGCGGGTACAAGGAAATGCAACCCTTATGCTTTGGCGTCGTCTTATGCCTCTTCACCTCCAGTTCTGAGTCTACCCAAGTCCATCTTTATTACGGAGCAACACTTTTCCATGCTTAGCCATAGGAACTACACGACCTTAGTAAACAATACAGCACGCAAGGGTAAGCAGCCGGGAATACATGAGCATAGTAGTATGAGGGCCCGCTGAGACAAACAGAGGTTAGCATCCGATGGATTCTTGAGGCTGCTCGGCATCCATCTGGCTAAGGTAGTAATGAGAGATGCCTCGGCCAAATCCCGAGAATAAGAGTGAGGTTGCTCAGCATGCGTTAGGATGATACAGATCAAAGCCCCTTGATCGTCATCTCCTTCAAATTTGGAGTTTTTTTTTTTTTTTTTTTTGATCAATTGACCCCCCCAGAGGCACAGTGTTCTTAATGACTGGGAGTTTGCGACTTTGACTTGGGTCTGGGACTGCCAAGACAAACCTACCACAAGGGTCTTTTTGTCATATTCTGCAAAGGAAAAATGATTGCCTCGCGACCACGAGCGCATCCATTTTTGACAGGTGTCAGCCACGAGCGAAAGAAGACTCCATTGCTTCTGATGACACACACACAAAAAAAAAAAAAAAAAAAAAAAGGCCCGTCTTCCCTGTCGGACGCTGGGTGACACTGCCTCGGTGAGCAGGTGGATAGATCCCAATCAAGACGCGGCCACCCCCCCTTTTAACGTGGCGCTTACGGATGGGGAAGAAGAGACGAGCCCATTGGAATGGTAACCAAGCAATTGATCCTTGTTGCCATGAATGCATGCATTGACGCTGTGTTACAGGTGCTGCTAAGAGCATTAACTGAGAGGGGGTCGCCTTTGGCCTGGCTGGGAATCGTCAGGAAGGCATTTACATGGGCGTCATGTTGGGATATCTCGCGAACGGAGAGTTTTTTTTCCTTTCTTTTCTGCTTCCCCTCTCTATGCTGATGAGAGGCTGCCGGATGGGAAAGTTTATTGGTTGCCTAACGAGCTGAAAGATGTGCCTAACATTGTCTAGGCTAAAATGTCTCTCACCGTGCAGGTATTGGTTCGAGAATATGAGTGGTTGACGTTCTTTAGACACGGTATTGCTTTTTTTTCCTTGGGGGCCAGCAAATGTAGTCTTTCTAGGTGTTCGGACTATGGCATTTCTTAATTTCCTTTTCTTTTTTCCCTTTAGGTTGGTTTCTAGCCAAGACACTACACCGTTAGGCCGACGCAGGGATTGAGACGAACGTGAGAGACTATCAGGGACGTGTGATAGATGGGGGTGCAGACAGAACATGAAGTTGGTAGGTTAGGTATATGGGAATGCAAGTCCAGAGTTTGTAACGGTAGGTGAATGCTTGGTCTTTCGGGAGATTGACGACGTGCATATAGAGTAGTCATCTCTCTTCTCTCTTCAATTGTGAGTCTGATTACACTAATAACTAATACCAAGCCGATATCGAGCTCTACCTTGTCCGGTTCTCTACGACTCGCCATGACCCGACACCCTCTGCAATTGATGCGCGTGCTTCCGGCTGACGATATGTATGCGCATGAAGCGTCAGGGTTAATCCTAGCTTCTGTCTCTCAGGTAATCTCCCACAGCCTTGCCCAACAGTGACAGCGACTTTACATGGGTGCGGACGATCTGGGACCCTGATTGTCTGCCTCGAAGGGGGGGGGGGGGGGAAACCCTACGAAGACGGCTCCGATAGCACTCCGTAGACGCCATGCCATTGGCCGCGTGCCATCCGCTGCACGGAGCATGGGCTTCGGTACTGAGCACACTGACGTATGTATGTATGTGTCTGTATGTTGCGGTTTGTGACAGATTGTTAAAGTGCCAACGGCTAACGGTTTTCCGTATAGGGGGTCTGAGACTCCGATACCGAACGCCCATTCCCGATGGTGGACTCGCTTACAGCGGTCTCATCTTGCTTATAGTAGTGGAACTGGACCGATCGAGGACGTTATGTGTCTGCTACTTCTTTGAAGAATGAGAGAGTCTATATAGAAGTGACTGACCGCCGCAGCCAGGAAGAAGAGCAGAAACAACTAACGCAGAATGAAAAGAGCACACATCTACTTGTCTATGGGCATGCGTCCGCGGAGTTGTAGCAGTCGAGAGGCACAGCAGAAGGAGTGGTGAGAAGGAGGAAACAACATGGACGTGCCAATCAGAGAAGCTAAGACCTGCCGCATGGCCCCCCCAAGCCAGAACATCGTCACCCAAGGGGTGGTCAACGGGCGGGAGACAAGGTAGGGCATCCTGACCTGGTCGTCGGATGCTCAACGGTGTGCCGTCAGTTAGCCTGCCTCTTGTGACGATGGCGCAGCCGGTGAAGCATGCGATGACAGGGGGGGTAGGGGGGGGAGGGCGCCCTCGTGAGAAGTCATGATAACGCATAGGAGTACATTGCGTATAGACAAGCAAGTAATTTAAAGGGCGTCGAGTACACTCCTGTACAATCGGAACGAAACACACACACCCCCCCTCTCAACCCAACAGTGGCTTCCTCTTCTTTTCTCACTTGTGGACTCCAATCCTAATCTCGTCTCTGTGTGTCACCGGCCTGCTTAGTCCAACGGCCGCTGCATGGTTTGCTCCCACCGGTGACGGGACGCCGTCATATCGCATGACAGACGCAAGATACGGGGAGCAGCATGCCGAGCAAGCGGTATGACAGCCTTACCGTGGCCCAATGGGGATCCCTGTCGCCGTTTTTTTTTTTTTTCTTGTCCGTCTCCAATGACCGGGTACTGCAAGAGTACATATCTGTACACGGGTGAGATACAACGTGGTGATGTATCACATATCGTGTCGTTGGCAGAGCGCATTGTCAGCTGAGCAAGCCTTTCTTGGGGGAGGGCATGGCATGGCATGGTCACGGCCGTTGGCCAACTCCGTGCAACCGCCGCAGCCGCAGGATCTAGGACGGTCTTTTTGTTGTTGACGGTTTTCCGGCTTCGTGATGTGCTAGGTGCACACGAGGGGCGTATCATCAGATAAACGCTGTTTCAGTCCGGAGCGACACATCCATTGATATAGGGGTAAGAGAGGAGGGAGTCAGAGACAAGAATGCAACTGTACTTTGCTGGGAGAGATGTTTGAGCAAGACCCTTGGCTCCCCTATCGTGCTTTGCCTTTCTAGAAGAGATGAAGAAGGATTCCATGTACACTTTTTTTTCCCGTCTGCATTCTGATTCAACTAATTTGCTTTTGCATCTGCAACGCTCAAGGTCCCTACGTTCGAACTAGGCAACTTGCTTTTTTCCCATCTACTTCTAGCGAGCTAGCTATTGCCACTAGTTCTTGAGAACCGGATAGCACGTGTAACATTACGCGAAGAACGTGGCGCGAGATTTAAAAAAAAAAAAAAAAAAAAAAAAAAAAAAGCAAAAATTCAGGCTCATGTAAAAGGGAAGATGAGGAAGCCACCGTCACAAGGGAACTAACCCCGGCATCCCTACATGAGGGGACCTTTTAACTTTGACAGGCTAATGGACATCAACACGTGGAAGACTAAAAGGACCACCGTTCAATGTCTCAGGTTGGCAAGGAAAAGACACGTCGATGTACTCGAACACAATTGGTAGGGGGGGCTAATTTTGACGGCGTCTGTCCGGAATAGGTTGAAGCAACAGTGACTACTATGCAGAATTGGCGGTTCTGGGATTGGTGAGAGTTACAAGTAGATGAGACAATACATGAATGGTGGCCGGCCGATGGGTTGAGCGGCCCAACAAGACAAGAGCATCTTCCCCATCTGGCTTTTCCTTTTTTTTCATCTTTCTCTTCTTTTCGTTTTAATTTTTGCAAGGACCAGGGGGTGTTGATGCTACATGGGGGCCATTTAATGGAGCCTCATTCGGTAAACGAGCTGAACGAAGGCTTGATTCGACGCGGAACGAGTTGGATTACACCGCGGCCAACTTCTTTTGCAAGGGAAAAAAAAAAAAAAGAAAAAGGAGGAAGATAGGCAGGGCCGTCGGACATTGACGCGGCCCGGATTTCATATGACTTATCAACCGTCCGGCTTCCGATCGCATCGTGACCCGATCGGCCGGGAGATCTTCGCCACGCATCCGTCTTCCGCGCGCCATGTGGGGACCTCCGGAGCTACCCTGGAGGAAGAAGAGGAGCTGGATAGCTGGATTTTGCCATCTACCTGGGTTGTGATGCATTCAGTAGACCGTGGCATTGTAAGCACGGGAGAAACAAGTGTATGCTGGAATATGTCTTTCGCTTCTTTCTAAGCTTCTCAGGTAGAGGAGTTTTGTGTACTGGGCAAGTGGTCGATCGTCTTACTATACAGCTGATAGGAGAGCTCCAACTTAGGACGCAAGGGACGTTACGTATATTAACTTATAGTTATTCGTTCCCTAGACCTTGCAATATCACCTACGTCAAAACTATTCACATCTTTCCAGATTTTCAACACCGTTTGCCGTGTTCCGTACGACCGCGGCCTGGTCGTTCCAACAGAATCATGATCAGCACTGATAAGCACCCGGTTGATGAAGCAGTGAAGCCGCGGCAACTAAGTGAATTAATTGAGTTTACTCTTATCAGCTCCACAACGTCGCGGCGGACTGAGAGCTAAGTTTGAGCATTTAGTTCCTCTCAACATAGTCTGGACCTGAACCGGCCTCAAGAATAGGCAGCGGAGACGTGGAGCCGGCTCCAGAGCGGCATAGTATTTTCGAACGGAAGCAACTTATCAACTCCTCAAACTAGATATCAAATGATCTACGCACGGCAACTTGATTCCTTAGCATCCACCAAACGGAAGCTTTATTTTTTTTTAAGGTGTCATGGCTGACGATGGGATGGATGAGGCGGCCTACTGCTGACCTCTCATCTGCGGCAAAAAGGGCGATGGCGTGCGAGCACCTCCCAGTCGCGCCATGGAATTTGGCTGTCTCAAGAGCGGCGCGCTCAGTCTTATTAATCCGCCCTATCGCGCAATAACCGATTTAGCTGACGACGGCGCGTTCCCTTGTGGTGCACGTCACGCTGGCTCTGGGGGTGGAAGCCTCGGATGACCTGGCGGAGTGCCGCATGTCACTCTCACTCTGTCTGGGCGGCGATGTGAGCCTCTGGGTAGCAATGCCCTTTAAACCGAGCTGGCCGTTGGGCAACAAGAAACGCCTTTGCTTATCTTTTTTTGTCTCTTTGATGTTTTTTCTTTATTAGATGCCCTTGAATAGAGGCAAAGGATGAAGTAAGGGAGAATCCTTCGTTGGGTGGTGTTATTTCTGATAAGTTCCCCCCATCTTCGACAAACAAATAAGCATCATGGCTGGCCATGATGGCGACAGCGACGGAGAGCAGCAGCCGCTGCTTCAGCCGATTCCAAACCCCTCACCACCTGCCCCATGGCAAGAAGATCCAGACGACAACAAATACGCAACGATTACGGAGCTGAGCGATGCAGAAAGCGCCCCCGGTGAGGTCCGGCCGACGCGGGCGGTCGAGGACGACGTGCTCCCGGAGACGTCCACCCTCGGACGGACGCTGAGCTGGCAGAGCGCCTACATCCTGGTGATATCCCGAGTCATCGGCAGCGGCATCTTTGCGACGCCGGGAGCCATCGTCCAGTCGGTGGGGAGTCCCGGGCTTGCGCTGCTGCTGTGGAACGTCGGCGCGCTGGTGGCCGCCGCCGGCCTGGCCGTCTCTCTCGAGTACGGATGCATGCTGCCGCGGTCCGGCGGCATGAAGGTCTATCTCGAGTTTACCTATCGGTATCCGGCCCTGTTTGCCACGACGCAGGTCGCCATCAACGCCGTCTTTCTCGGATTCACCGCCAGCAACTGCGTCATCTTCAGCCGCTACGTGCTCTTCTCCCTCGGCATCGAGAACGCAAGCGCCTGGATCTCAAAGGGGCTGGCCGTGGCCCTCCTCACGGCCGTGACGGCCATTCACGCGGTGACGCCCAAGGCCGGCATCCGAATCCAAGATTTCCTCGGCTGGATCAAGGTAGGGATCATCGTCTTCATGATCTTTGCGGGCATCTACGTCGTGCTGTTTCAGCCGGCGCTGGATTCCGGCACGTCGTCCTATCGGAACCCGTTGTCCTGGGACCACCTGTGGGACGACAGCGTATGGAACTGGGGCGTCATGTCGACGTCGCTCTTCAAGGTGTTTTATGCCTACGCCGGACTGGACAACGTCAGCAATGTGCTCAACGAAGTCAAGGATCCGGTGCGGACGATGCGCTCCGTCACCTTGACGGCCTTGGCCACCTCGTGCGCCATGTACACCCTCATCAACATTGCCTATTTCCTTGTCGTCCCCATCGAGGAGATCAAGGACAGCGGCGAGCTCATCGCGGCCTTGTTCTTTGAGCGCGTGTTTGGAGAACAGCTCGGCAGGAAGATTTTGCCGCTATCAGTTGCCCTTTCAGCGATAGGAAACGTGTTTGTCGTCGCATTTGCAATGGTGAGTATCTTTTTATCTTACACGCAAGAGGAGTTTACTTGTTTTCTCGATGGAAAGGTGGAGCTGACAATGTAAACTAGGCGCGGCTGAAGCAGGAGATTGCCAGACAAGGCTTTCTACCCTATTCCGATTTCTTTGCATCCACCAAGCCCTTCAACTCGCCCCTGGGCGGCCTCATTGTCAACTACATCCCCTCCTTCCTGGTCATCGTGCTGCCACCGACCACGGAAGTGTACTCCTTCATTCTCGAGGTCGAGGGCTATCCCGGGCAGGTCTTTTCTCTTGCCATGGGCATTGGCCTCATCTGGCTTCGGTATAAGCGGCCTGACATTAGACGGCCGTATAAGGCTTGGTTAACTGCCGTGGTGCTACGGATTATCCTAAGCGTAGCTCTTCTTGCTGCGCCATTCTTCCCTCCGGCAGAGAAGCCCTCTGGCGGGCTGTGGTACGCCACTTATGCTGTGGTGGGAATGGGAACGTATGTCACCACCATTTTCTCTAAGAGAATCTTGATAAACAGTAACTAACTTGTCTATTTTCTTAGGATTGTGGTCGGTGTATTGTATTGGTACGTCTGGACCATCTTCATCCCCAAGTGGCGAGGCTACAAGCTGGAGGAAGAGACGGAAGTCCTTGATGACGGGACATCTGTCACGCGGCTTATTCACAAGTATGAATGAGCTTGTTTACTTGCAATTACTACGGTGGCTATATTGTTTTTTCGCGTTTACCATGGCATCTATAAAGATATGTAGAGAATCCGGCTTGTCGTTTCCCAGGTTGGTACGGTATACATAGAGTTCAAGCCGGCGATTGCTTTTTATGGGAATGGCAACTAGATCTGATGGCATTAGAGCATTCGATTGCCATTTCTTGTTTGTCTAAACGATTTCTGATGCTACATTAAAGCTAACAGACGATGGCATTATCATCATTTGTGATTAATCTCTGAGAATAGCTTGGATCTGTCTATCACGTTGGAGAAGTGTCAATTTGTCGTATGGAAGGCCAACGTGGAAAAAGACGGGATTCGTAATGCTCAAACCCCATCGTATCCAATTAAAGTTCAATCCATCAAGGGAATCTTACGATAATCCCGATCTCGTGCCACCCTCTCCACTTTCTGGCCCTTGTTCCGCAATCCTTCGATTGCGGGAATCGAGGACGTAGCCAGGAATACAGCCAAGGTGTGTCTGCGGTGTAGATTTCAAATCAAAATCCGCAATTTCGCCTCGGGGACTTTGTGTTTGGGGTAGAGGTGTACCGCGTTCTGCTACTGGTCGGCCAGGGAGGACACTATCGAGATGGATTATCAATCTCTCTTGATGAGTGGATGGGCGGAGATGACGTGCTCGCGGGGGAATAGTTGGGGATTTTGCCCGATAATACGCTTGTTGCGTATATAAGGAGGAGGAGGGGGGGGGATTCGTGAGACGCCACAGCTGATGCGACATCAGCGTTGCCCATAAATGGTTTGCAGTCCGTGAAAAAAAGCAAATCTTACACTCTGACAATTTCCCTTTTCAATCGAATTTAGCTAAAGAAAGTTGAGAGAAAATCGGCACAATGGCAGCAGCGGCAGTCCAAACCCCCATCTCCAGCACCGGCTTCGGCTCCGTCCAGGAAAGCCAGTTCCAACCGCAGCTGGACCAGCGGACGGCCGATAAGACTGTCCCGAAGCACGATGTAGAGACTACTCTCACCTACTTCAAGGACAGGGAGGATGGTCAACCCCCCTATGCCGCCTACGTCGGCAAGATTGAGACGTACAACAGGCAGCCGACCGAGCAGCACAAGGCGACCGTCCACGACGTCTCGGGAGACGAGGACAAGTATACGCTTGACGGGAACGGATTCCAGATCTACCGCCATGTGTCGGCCGAGAAGGACTTTTTGGACGAGGAGCAGATCAAGGGGTCCTACTACCCCGAGGTAGAGCAGCTGCTCAAGGATGTGTAAGTTGACATTCTCTTTTTACTTACTTTCGCAAGCCTCGGCCTATAGATCATACAGCTGTATTTGATAACTAACATTCGTCTTACCAATAGTACCGGGGCATCCAAAATCTTCATCTTCGACCACACCATCCGTCGCCAAAAGCCCGAGGCGGAGGCCGAGTCGCAAAGCAACCCTTCGCAGGAGACACCGGCCAAGCTCCTCCGGGGCCCCGTCCAGCGCGTCCACATCGACCAGTCCTACGCCGCGGCGCTCTCCCGCGTGCCGTACCACCTCCCGGAGGAAGCCGAGGAGCTTCTCAAGGGCCGCGTGCAGCTGATCAACGTCTGGCGTCCGATCAAGACGGTGCAGCGAGATCCCCTGGCCGTTGCCGAGGCGAGCTCCGTCCGAGAGGAGGATCTGGTGCCGGTGCCGCTCATCTACCCGAACCGAAACGGAGAGACGCTGGGGGTGCGGTACAACGCGGGCCACAGGTGGTTCTACAAGCACGGCCTGACGCCCGAGGAGGTCATCTTCATCAAGTGCTTCGACAGCAAGCAGGACGGCAGGGCGAGGCGCGTGCCGCACACGGCGTTTGTGGACCCGAGTGCGCCGGCGGATGCGCCGACGCGGGAGAGCATCGAGGTCCGGGCACTGGTCTTTCACCCTGACGACAGAGAGTAAGATGGATGTGATTTGTGTATGATGAAATGGATGTTTGGTGTATGCTAGCTACAGAGACTAAGTGGGAATAAATTTCACGACCAGATTGACCACCACCTACCTATATGAGATATCATGCGATTGACTAGGCTACTTGATAGATGGAGGATTGCCCAAAGAGTGTGTAATGAAGATGCATGCAAGCACTTGCTCCGGGACGTTTTAAGTCGTTTGATGCAGACCTCACCGGCATTCTAAAACAGTGACTGAGGGCGGAGACAATGTAGGCCGCATGCACTTTGCTCTGACCGAATATCCAGCTCCATCGTAGCTGTGGCAAGGATGACGCCTCGTTCTATGGAGACGGACAGGGAACGGAGAGAGAATGATGGATAAAAGATGCATAAAAAACAAGGCACGGCTGCATCCTCTTGATCCCCTCCAATGCCCATTGTCCGAAGACGTCTGTTGGCGGCCCTGCCCGAAACGGAGGGTCCGGGACGCAGCGAGGCGGTGGAGGCCGGAGGCGGGACTCGAGCGAAACCCCCGGCGATGCCCCGCTTCTCCGAGCAGAGTGGTATCATTGATAGTACTACCTGTAATGTACAGGTTAAGGGCGGTGATGTCTGGCGGTAAAGGCAAGGAGAAGAAGATGGTCGTAATCGATCTTTGGTGTGAGGCATGGAGACTCGAGATGCCGAAAAGGTCTATTGCGATCTACACTAATTGTCGAAAGTAGGTACTCTATAATAATAATAATAATAATAATATCAATTGACAGAACACAGATTCCCTTTAACATGGGATTTATATTCATATCAAATTCATTAATCCATCCCGTACTTGATCAAGCCTAGCGGGCGTCCTACCCGAATTAGCTGCGAATCTCCCGCATTTTGGCTTTCACGTCTTTGCCCACCCCCAGCCATCTCATTTTTTTGCAAGTCGAAGAAATCGTCAAAAAAAAAAAAAAAAGATGTTACCATACCAGCCCCCCTCCTCGGATACCGCCTTGTGTCGGCCCCTCTTTCACCTCTCGCTAATAATTAGCAGTGCTTCAACTTTGGCATACAGCTTTTCGTCTTTGCAGCAACGCACAAGACGTACGCGCGACGCACAAGACGTACGCGCGACGCACTTACATGTACAGTACATGAGTAGTCGCATCTGCGTCGTTATCGATCCCCTCTCAATCTTCTCCCGCATATCGACTAGTACGTAGTTGCTCAGTCTCCAGGCGGTGGGAAATCAGTCCTAGGTTGAGCGAGCTCCCCCCCCCCCGGTTCACGCCTCAGCCTGGCAGACGCACATGCAAGGGGACAGACAGGCTTCGACCGGCATTCCGTCGACGGCATTCATCAATCAGTGCTCGACACGCTTCTCTCGCATCCTCACCGGCAGTGGGGGCTTGGGCTCGTACACTGCAGCTGGTTGGGCGCTCAAATAAAAAAAAAGAGTTCGACCTGGGACCGTTGTGAGGAGGAACCCGGCATCGTGGGTCCCCGGCATTCCGAACAGGGCGGGCATTGATCGGCTCTCCCTTCTCTCCCTCTGTTTTCCTTGGACCTTCTGGTGGTTTTCCCTTTTGCTAGTCTGTGCTCCCTCCATCCACAGAGGACACACCTTGTCGAGGACGTGGGCTGGGCTTCTGCAAGCAGCCTGCCGGAAGAAAGAGGCGCGAGCAGCTCCACCATCGTGCATCACCTATCGGAGTCGACAAGGCGACAGATCAAATCAGCTGGGGTGGCACCACCCCTTTGGAGCTTCCTCTTGCTTCCCGCCTTTTAGCTATATAGCAAGACCGTCTCCGATGATGAGATAGACGGAAGGGAAAACACAGCCATTGACTATTCGTACCTTATCCAGCCCACGAACAACTACTACATCTGCCAACGACGATCAGAAATCTGTCTACGACGCTCGACGAGAACCCGACTGCACAAACGAGATAGGCTAAAGGTTTCGAGGGGGGTCAGCTCATAAGCGGCGGGATAAACAAGGAGGAAAAAGAGAGTAAGATCCAAAGCGGCCGAATTGAACAATTGCATACCTACATCATGATGGCCGGACCACGCTCCATGCTGAGCGGCACCTCCGTCGTCTACGAGCGCAAAGTCGTCACCACCCACATCCGGACGTACAACTGGCCGCCGCTGCAGCTCAATTTCTGGATCTTTGTCATGCTGCTGTGTTCCTGCACCATCATTGGCGTCTTTGGCAGCTTCATCCAGATCCAGAACCAGCTCGAGCTGCCGATTCCATGGTAAGAGACATGAACCACGTCCCCGGTATATAAAATGGACATGATGGGCAGTTGAGCTGACATTGAGTCCCCCCCCCCCCCAATCATAGGTACTTTCCTTACTACATCACCGTCGGCGCCATCGCCATCATCTTCATATTCGGCATCTTCTGGCTGATTGCCCAGCGGCGGCTGCTGCCCGCCATCGTCATGATCGGCGCCTTCATGCTCTTCGTCATGTGGCTCGTCGGCCTGGTCGTCGTCTCGCTCGAGCTCTGGGGGCCCAACGGATCGATCCAGGGCACCTGCGACGCCAACATCTTCAGCCAGAACCCAAAGGGCCGGACGGAGGAGACGCTGGCGTGGCTGCAGCAGAAGATGATTTGCCAGTGCTGGGACCTGGTCTTTGCCATGGCCTTGACCGGCGCCATCTTTTTGTTCTGGGTCATGATTATGGCGTACCAGGTGTTTGCGCGATCATAGCATTTTTCAACAACGAGACATTGGCAGCGGCATTGTCGATTTTTGACCTAGCTTTAATACGAGATGACGGAAGCGCTGCATCAATAGACGGACGGGCGGTATGACTGATGGCATGTACGCATTCTCCTAATCTTTCTTTTCTTATTTGGACGTCGGTATTGGATGGTATTACAACGTGTACATGCATTTATGAGCGGGCGTTGGGAATCTTGGTGGTCTGACTCGGGAGGCTCTTCTGGTTTGCTTCTCGAGATGCCGCTCACATTTGGGTGGATTTGTATTCTCGACGATGGAGGACTGGTTATTGTTACATCTGGGTAATTAGCTTTTGAGCGGTGGTAGACGAAGATTGTGTGCCGTCCATGATGCCGTGGAAGAGGCAGCACGAATATGAAATGTTAATGTGCATTGCATGCATGATGAATGTCGAGATGGTGTGTTGATAGCCAGATACACTTGATACATGTGATAACTGGCATTTCTTGGCTGACCTCAGAATATATCATGATCCAATACCATCCCCTGTCACCATTAAATTTTTATGCTTTAATCTAAAGCCCTGGCCGTTTCTGTTCGGCACAAAAACCTGGCAGACCCGAGGCGCGCAGATCGAAGCTATGATGCAAGATCAGCATCAGAGGGTGGGCAGCGCCACGCAACGCAGCTCAGGCCCCCCCAACACGGCTGTAGTAAAAAAAAAACCGATTGCCATTTTTTGTGCTCAAATCAATTCTTGGGAGCCCCAATTTTTTTATTGAATAAGCTTCTTGTCGGGGCTAACAAACTTGGTGGTTGTTTGTTTGTGGGCTTGGGTGTTACTTGCCCATCGGAGGGGGATCGCAAAAGCCAGACCAATGACGTATGCGGAGAGCAGCACAGCATCACCGCGAGCCAATCCAAGGACTCTTGATGCGCCAGCTTCGAGCAAGGAACTTACTTTTTCTGCCCTTTACTGGGGCCCTTGTTTCCGTCATACTTCCAGGGACCACGGTGGCTTTGCCCTTTCTTTCTTTAGCTGCCAGCCGGGGTAGGGGCGAGGAACAAAGGTAATGCTTGGCCCGGTTTTGACCCTTCTTTCGTCAGCTATGATCCGACGGCGGGCAGCAGCCATGGCTTGTCGTTTCGTCGAATGAGACTCGATCGGAGAGGCTACTGGAGCCTTGTGGCTTTGGAGGGGGAAAAGGGTATAAAAGGAGGAGGGAGATCCTCTTGACTCTGCGATTGAATTTAGAAGATTCATCATCCCGCAGTACCCAACATTCCATCGACCTGTCTTTTTACCTATTTGTTACTCCAACCACAATGGATTTCGTCAAGAACGCCATGAACTCTGCTCAGCACGGCGGCCAGAACCAGCAGACTGCCCAAACCGGCGGAGGTGTTGCCGCCGGTGCCCCCCAGGGTGCTCCCCAGACCCAAGGCCAGGCCCAGAACGACGACTACGTTGATAAGGGTAAGCCTTTTTTTTTTTTTTTTTTTTTTTTAAACCCCCTTTTTGCTTTTTACCAGAGAAGATCATGGGACTGACTCTGCTGTTTTAGCGTTCTCGATGGGCTCCAAGAAAGCCGGCTACAACCTGGATCGCAGCACCCAGGAGAAGATTACGGATGAGGGCCGCAACTTGTACGAGAAGGTGACAGGGTGAGTTGACTCCATGGCCGTGATCCAATACAAGGGCGAGATGGAAAGCTAACGTGCGTTTTGTGCTCTAGAAACAAAGTGAACCCCAAGATTTCGAATTGAAGAAAGACAAGAATGATGACACTGGGGAGGATGCCTCTAGAATGAAATAATAGCATTGATACCAATTGATACTCTTCAAATTCATGATTGTTGCAAGGCCATCATCTTTCAACTTAATGTGTAACACGTGTCAAATGTGTAATATGTGCATGGTTAATAAAGGTGATCTATCTGCTATTCAATGCAAAGGAGTCTGTTCGTACATCGTCACGAGAGCTAGCCAGCTCTCCCTATCCAAGTCCTCGTCTAAAATAGTCCTAGAAATACATAAAAAGAGGCCGTCTAAAGGTGTACCAACGGCCCAGGCTTCGTCTCGTCCTCGTCCATCTCCCCGTCCTCGTCCGCCATCCGGCCTAGCATCTGGCCATACGACGGACGGAACGGCCACTCCATCCACGCCTCTAGAATCTCCGTCCACTGCGCCTCGTTGATGCTCCGCGAGGTCAGCGACCCGTGGCCCGTCATGGGCGTGCCGCCGCGCCGCACGTCCGTCAGGCTCGGCACCTGGGAAAACAGATCGCCGAACCCGGGCCAGAGGCCGTCCATGGCCTTTTGCGCCGGCAGCAGCGTCAGCGCCCACCAAGACCGCAGCATAATGTCCGAAATGTCCCCCGCGTGGTTGCTCTTCGGGCCGATCTGCCGCAGCAGCGGGTGCATGGCCTTGGGCTGGATGTCGAGCAGGGCCGTCGGCGCGTTGGGGAAGAATTCCTCCGGGCTGGCCGCCAGCGGCTCGTACGCCCGTCGGTCCCACAGCAGCGCCGGAGGGTCCTGCCGGAAAAGGTGGTAGCCGTCTTTCAGCACGTTGAACTCCATTCGCTGGTTCTTCTTGAGGTTGTCGATCCTCTCGTTCCAGGCCTCGTTGGCCGCGGCAAACCCAACCGGGTCCTCTGCCGCCATGGCGGATATCCTCTCGTGTTCCTGCAGCAGCTCGAGGTACATCTTAAAATCTTTAATCTCATATCTTTCTCTGCTCCGCAGAGCCTTGAGGCGAGTTGACGGGTTCGCGTGCTCCTCCTCTTCAAACTCATGTTGGAGGTCTTCAAGCTCCTTCTTAAACGGGCGTGCGAGGGAAGGAATGTGGACGCCAGCCAACTTCTGTCCTATGAGATGCTTTGACTCAAGCGCCTCCTTGTACGTCCTCGTCTCTCGACCCTTGGGCACTGTGAGGCCTTGTGCCAGCATTCTACCCAACGTATTGAGTGCCGACTCCTTGTTGATCCATTCATCGCGTAGCGTAAGACGGTCCTCCGCCTCCAGATCATGCCCTGCGACTTCATAGACCCACTCACAAGCAAGCTCGGCCTCGAATGAGCCGCGCTTGCGCCGGTTCAGCGACTTGGGGATCAGCCTGCGCTTCTCCTCGTCGTTGATCCATAGCAGCATGCGGACCAGCCCGTACTTTTGAAACAAAGAGGATGACTTGATGCTAGACATGAACTGGTATATGACCATGGTGCTCACGCTGTCGAAACTCAGAAAGCGCTTTTTGGGAAACGTGGACAAATTGGCCGTGACCAGGAGCGTATCGTTGCGTGTCGGTACCGCACCCTCGGGTGATGCCTGCTGATGGGAGAGGTTTGTCTCTGCCATTTCAAACAAGTCTTTCCATACGATGCCCGACTTTGGGATCAGCCGTACATTCTCTTTAGATGTGAGATCCTTGAGAAACGGGCTATATAGCTCCGCGTCGAGATCCATCATGATGTGATTTCGCGGCTCTAAAAAGTCATGAAGCTTGCGACTCCATACTCCCGCGCCAGGATTCAGATCGATCAGATCGCAACCCCGATGGCGCTCCAACGACCCGCCAATATAACTTATAATGTCATCTTACAAGCCCCCAGTTAGCCGCTTTCGAACTATCACACCATTCGCAGACTTGTACGTCCAGTTACTTTTGCCTGAATTAAGACGGACGGGTCATATACATACCACAAAGCTTTTCGCTTACAATGTTCACTCTATGAGGCTCTATTGCTTTCGGACCGCCCTTTTTCCCCCTGGAGCGTTTGCATATCCCCGTCTTCTCAAGCTGTCGTGCCACGTCGGTCGTTGTCTTCAGCTTCTCAGATACCTTCGCCCTGGTGGCCGCCGTCCGAGCAAAGATGACTGGACACTGGCATGGCAACTTGGCCAGGCTTCTGCGTCCATTATGAAAACTCGATAACATGAAGAAGACAAACTCCAACACCTCAAAGCGGAAAATTAGCGACACAATGTTGGACGCGCTGAAGAAAGATTTAAAAAAAAATTTATGAGATGATGAGAAGTAGTCGGGAAAGCGTTCAAAGAAAGAATTCGAGGTGAGGCTCGGTCTGGTGGGGTCTTCACCGAATCTTACCCACTCTTCACCCTGCCTCGGTAAGGTAAGGTATGGTAAAATTCATGCTCCGCCACCCTGAACATATCCTTTCTACAAGAAACGTTGCCGCAAGAGGCAAATAGAAATTGGACAATTATTGTTCCGTAGGATCAAGTCTAACTACCAGTATAAAATGACGCAGAGCTCACAGATCATACCATCGTATCAACAGGCCATCCAAAGGACGGCCACCAAATGACTCGAGTTAAAAACACTTTCTTTTTTCCAGCGAGAATCATCATGTTACGAAAACCCGAATTCAACATTGTATGTGCAAGAGTGCATAGATGCCCCTCCAACTCCTCAAAGCGCCACTGTGCCATGTACACCCAAAGACACGCCCGTTGCCTAAGCTCCTTCGCTTCCAAATTCATTTGTCCATTCAATCTGCTTCTCGATATCGTCCTTGGAGACCGTCGGGTGTGAGTCGGCCAAGGCAATCTCAAAATCTTTAAGTGATACGTCAGGAGCCAGGAGCTCCTCTGGTTTTACGTCGTCGTATGTCATCTCGATCTTCTCTGGGTCTCCTGGAGAGCAGGGAGTTAACATCCTCTTCCCATCCTTGATGACCTATAACTCGTCGTGTTAGCATGCCATAGATAGATATGAACGCATCATCATCGACATGAAACATACTGGTTTGAAATGAGTTGCTTGCAAAATTTTACGAACGGGCCGCATGAGAGCATGCTGAACGACATTGCTGATATCGCTTCCCGAGAAGCCTTCCGACATGGCTGCCAGGGTATTGTAGTCACTAGGCTGTAACGCGGTGTCCGTGTCTCCTATTGCAAGCTTGAACATTCGTGCGCGTCCATTGGCGTCAGGCAAACCGATATGGACACGCCTCTGGAAACGTCGGCGAATGGCTGCATCTAGCTGCCAAGGGATATTGGTCGCTCCTAGCACAAGGATGCCCTTGCTGTCGTTGCCGACACCGTCCATCTGCACCAGGATTTCGGTCTTGATACGTCTAGAAGCCTCCGATTCGCCTTCACCACGTGGGCCACAAAGGGCGTCGATTTCGTCTATGAAGATAACAGATGGCTTGTTCTCCCGTGCCATGGAGAATAAAAGCTTCACGAGCCTAGTGATCGGCGGCCGTTAGCCAGAGGGGACACGCACTCGATTATTAGGACATCGTCCTATAAGACGCTTACCTTTCACTCTCACCCATCCATTTGCTCACCAGGTCAGAACTGCTGATGCTGAAAAAAGTACTGTTCGCCTCCGTCGCCACGGCCTTGGCCAAATAACTTTTTCCGGTACCTGGTGGGCCGTACAGCAAGATGCCCTTCCACGCTTGTCTTTTGCCCTGGAACAAGTTGGGGAATTTGATGGGCAGCACGACGGCCTCCTTCAGCGTCTCTTTGGCGCCCTCCAATCCAGCGATATCCTCCCACCTTACGTTTGGCCGTTCCTGGAGAATGGCCCCGGACAGAGCATTGCGAAGTTTCTTGCTGTCCTCGTCCTCTGCTGTCGGCTTGGCTTTGCCCCCCGCGCTGGATCCATTGACCCCCATGGGAGTCTTCCCCCCGTTGGTGTTGCTCTCGTTCTCCGATTGTAGAAATTGTTTTAATTTTTCGGCGCGGTCGAGATAGGTGGCCATCTTCTCCTGCATGGTAGCCTTGATGGCCTTGTTCTTCTCCCACTTGAGAGCCTTGACCCACAACTCCATCGACGACATGTAGAGATCAAAGGCCTTTTGGTATTCCTTATCGTGGTCTGCGGCAATAGCCTTCTGGACCTCGGCGATGGCCCGATCTCGAAAGTTGACGGACATGATGACGGTTGTCTTAACGAAGCCCGAGTATTTGTGGGAGAGTAGGCGCGGGAGTAGGAGCAGGGCAAAGGAACCTCGAAAACGGAGCTCGACGACGGAGGAGGAGCCAAAAGCAACGGTCGCTTGGCTCTTATCAGACGGCTCCAGAGAGTATCGACGCACCGGTCAGGCTGGTCACCAAGAGGTAGGACGGACTTATCAGCGCAGTGGTGGACGCGAGATGATGCCATGACATGGCTGGAAGCCAGACCAACAATAGCAGGTACCTGCGCTACTGAGCCCGCTGGCGGGGTAACAAAATTACCTTTGTAACGGGGCGGCGCTTTGGAGCTGCCTACCGCTAGCGGGGCGTTTCCCCCAAGGGCTCAAGTCGAATTTCGACCAATCCTCTCCGGCGACATTGCTTAGAGCGATCTCTTGTGAAACCAACTAGGAGCTGGCTTCTTGAGAGTTTCCCTAAGCCAGGCATAGACTTGAACGCAGGAAACCCTCAGCATGGCGGAAGTACAGGCCAAACTACAGTCGCTTTCTGAAGAGTTCCAGAAGCTCCAACAAGGTGAGTCCCTGCTTCTCACCTGATATCTACTTCCTACGCCCAGTACAAAAGATTCGACGTGCTCACTCTGCTGCTTAGACCTTCAGACCTCAGTGGCCTCTCGGCAAAAGTTGGAGGGCCAAAAGCAGGAGAACCTCGGTGTGCAAAAGGCAAGTACTTGGGCATCTGCTGATGAGGAATTGTTCCGGCTCTCTGTTTGCTAAGCGGCTTGAAGGAATTCGAGAATCTCGGCGAAGATGAGACCATCTACAAGCTGGTAGGGCCAGTCCTGCTGAAGCAGGAGAAATTTGAAGCAGAGAGCACCGTCAAGGGCCGCCTAGACTTTATCGGGGGTGAAATGTTGGTCTCCCCTATGCGTGCATGTGAGGTTTTCATGGTTTAGCAGTACAACTAACTTTTTGTGCTGCAGCTCAAGATTGGAGGGACAGATCAAGGAGACGCAGGATAATCTGGAAAAGAAGAAGACGGAAATCATTCAGATTCAAGCTGGGGCACAAGGTGCCATTGGCGGTAAATGAGCAGGATACTGTACTACTAGATGAAAATGTTACAATGACTTGAAAAGGAAATGGACTTTATTATTGGTTCTCTAGCATAAGAGCACGACTGTTTGACACCATGGCATCCATCTTGACTTTGACAACTGCCTAGTAGTACTACAGTAGGTTCTCAGGCATTCGTTATAAGCCCCCATTTCGAGAGTTATTGCGGCCAATTCTTATATCCAAGCACTAGCTGCGTTATACGCAACTAACATGTAATTAAACCCTCTTTCTCTCCCCCAGTTCTTTCCTTCCTCGCCTGCCCCGCTAAGCCCGTTGGAGGGGCAGAGCAAGAGTTCCCTGTAGCGCCAGCCCATCATCTTGCTTACTGCAATGTGCATCTCGCGACTTACTGGTTACGTCAAGGCTCCCCAGATTCAAGAACATCTGCCTGCCAGGCAGCTCTGTGGTCTTGCAGCATCCCCGGCGGCAGCCTCGTACTCGAGCATGACATACTTCCTTTAGTACGGCCGCGACGGAAGAGACGCTTTCTGGCATCATCTAAGCAGGCAATCTTCATCCAGCCGCAATGGAGGCTCGTCCGAGCATGGTGCCGGCTCGGCCGCAGAGCATCAAAGAGCTCGTGGCCCAGGCCGAGAACTTTGCCTTCAACGTCAATATTCCCATGAAGCACTGGATAAGAGCTGCGGAAACGCTCTATCAGGAGGTATGTATCGAGCTGTTGCGATTTTTCCAGTCCTTCCACCGGCCTGGCCAAGCGCTGACGTACCTCCCCTCCCAGGCTTCGTTTGCTTTATCCGATGGCGATTACGGACGGGCCTACATGATGCTATATCGACATTCGGTCCTCGTCCTCAAGCTCTTGCCGACCCATCCCCAGTTCAAGGACCCCGAGAACAGAAGGGCATACAAATCGTTGTCGAAGCGGATCGACCGCGTCATCGAAGATCTCGAGCAGCTGAAGCCCGAGATTAACAATGCGTTCAAGGAATGGGAGCGCACGGCGCCGCCTCTCGCTGCCGAGAAGCACAAGCGTCACGCGTCATCGTCCTATGCTACCTTTGCGGCTCGCGACCCAAGCTTGAGCGGCCACGCAAGAATCCTGGACGCAGCAGAACATCAGGAGCTGGCAGTGGACTTGGCACAACAAGAACTAAGCCGGCGAGAGCGAGACAAGCGGGCCAACAGACACACCAGTGTTTGGGATGCTCGGATACCAAGACCTCCACCCCTCACAGAAGATGGACGCGACATGAGAAGCAGGGCGTCGCAGCTCGACGATGTGGACCTGCGGAGACAGATGGAGGCTGCTCGGCGGAACCTCGATATGGCTCACGAGCACCGATACAACGAAGCGTCCTTTGACCTAGACTCGGCTCCTCCAGTCACCTCTAATAATTATTACTATCCGTCACTCTCCAAGCCGAGACCCGTCGATTACGAACAAAACCACTACCAGACATCGAGAGAGCCCCTGCCTAGCAGACCACCGAAGGAGCATTTCACCCCACCTCCCCCGCTATACCCAGATACGTTTGATACAAGACCTGCTGTTCCTCCTCAAGTGCCACGCAAAACTTATCTAGACGATCATCAGCCAGAAGCACCTCCACAATCTTTAATCGATACCAGCCAACCTCCCCTGCCGCCCAAAAATGTGGTGGATGTTCCTCAACCCAAGAAAGAACGACTCGCCTTTAAGCCTGGAGGGTACCTCGAAAATGGCGATCCCATCCGGTCAATATTTCTCCCCAGTAAACTGCGATCCAAATTCTTAGAGATTGCTTCTAAGAATACGGCGGCTGGTTTAGAAACATGCGGGATAATCTGCGGGACGCCCATTAATAATGCCCTATTCGTTCGCTGCCTCCTTATTCCGGATCAGAAATCTACTCCCGACACCTGCGAAACGGAGAACGAGAGCACCCTTTTCGACTACTGCATGAGCGAGGACCTATTGATGCTAGGTTGGATACACACGCATCCGACGCAGACGTGCTTCATGAGCTCGCGCGATCTCCACACCCACGCAGGATACCAAGTCATGATGCCCGAGAGCATTGCCATTGTGTGTGCGCCGAGGTACAACTCGTAAGTTGAAATCAAAGGTGGAATCATGAAGAGGATTTCGACTAACAATAGCTCCAGTTACGGCATTTTCCGACTTACGCATCCTCCTGGGCTTGATCACGTCCTGAATTGCAACCGGACGGAGACTTTCCACCAGCATTCCATCGACAATCTCTATCGAGAGGCTGATCACCCTCATGGGCATGTGTACGAGAGCGACAAAATGCCTTTGCAGGTTGTTGACTTGCGGATGAAGCAGTGAAGTCGACCACGTTAGTCACAATCATATCTCTCAAGTTGCAGCTTTTGGAATTGCTCTCGCCTGCAATGCAAGCTCTTTGGCAACGACATTTTGCTGGAGGAAACAGCTGGTTATATTTTCGGACATTTCATGAGCGTGACAAATCTGGCCGTCTTTGGGCGTTCAAGCATATCTCAGACACCATGTCGATAACGGCTCTCCTACCGGATCCAGTGACTTTGTATCTTTCATCAACTTGGGTGCTAACTGGCTGTACTATTACGTCGAACCATCTATGCGCTCACCAACACGCTTCAAAACGCTTCAACACGAGACAGAGAAGCGATGTAAGCGCCCTCACAGAATGTGTTCTCTTGTTGTGGCGATTATCTACTAACGATGCTCGGGGTGGATGGTCAAATCACACGCGGCGGAGTGAACATTTATCGCCAACAGTAATAAGAATACTGTGAAATTTCGCTGTAGGAACGCCTGAACTTGCATTAGAACAAGCATAGCCTACGAGCCAACAAATAAATTGACGTCAAATACCCGAGCAAAAAGGTGGCTACGAAGTGCTAAGACTTTAAGCGATGCTTGATTAGAACAAGATACGGGCGGTATCGTCCTCTTTTACCGTGACAGTGGTGTCCCTCTTGCCCCGGCCCCTGGATATGGTTGATGGACGGCGGCCCGGCCCTCCTCTTGGAAAAGAAACTTATGCCAGTACAGATGTGAATGCGATGAGCGCCTTTGACCGATGGCTGAAAGGGAGTGATGCTGGGGCTGTCATTCGCTCCACCAAGCTCCGTACGTGTAATAGGATCTAGTATATCCATCAAATATTGGGATCTCCGTGCTTCAGTCGATTGGTACCCTGATCGTCGATTTCGCTCCATCCTTCGTTTAATTTTACGATCTCCACGATGCAAGATGCTCGAACAAGTGAACACAAAGCACTTTGTGGCCGTGAAAGCCGGATGCCAGTGGTTCATTTGTGCCTCATGTGCTTGCACCTATCTGTAAGATGTGCTACATGACGACCCCAGCGCGTACACTCTCCGCAGCACTGCTACATATACCTATGCCGATGCATTGCTTCTTTTGGAGAAAGTGCTCTGACCAAACAATGCTAGGGTCTGAGCGGAGTACGTGGATGAGAAACGCAAATGCACCCGGACACGCATCACCACCGAGAAGGGGAGTGAAGAGGATACAAAGAGCCAGAGACCAGGTATGGGCTCCGTAATGGGTGTAGCATCAAAAGTTCAGCTCGCATCGAGCACGCCTCTCATTTCTTCCTTGGTACGGTGGATCCCGGAAAATGGCCAATCCGGACGACGACAATCGGGACCTCAGCAAACGATCCGCTGGCAAAAGCTGGCGCTTGCATATGCATGTCTTAAACATACAGTCAGGATGGCCCAGGTCTTGCATGGAGAGATGGCACGGTAATATAACCTGTCCACCCGCCATCTCCCACGACTGCCGCCATGTTGGATTGGCCGGCTTGGTCTAAAGGCCGTCTGCAGGCATGCTCGGTGCAGTGCATGGAGCTTGGGAGCAATAGTGCGTGAGGCAGCATCCAGGGAAGGGAGGACTAGCGATGCTCAGCTTCTGACGGGAAAAGCGAGTGTAAAGAGAGGATAGAGCAGCCAAGACGTTTCGTTTTTCTTTTATCAGAAAGCTCAGAGGTTTCACCATTACTATCTACTAATATATCGTTGCCATCAGCGGCGAGTGTCCCCCTTCCGCCTCGACACGTCCACTTCCGCATCTTACTATTCATGTACATGCGAGCTCGTCACAAATGTCTGAGACGGGGTCCTTGAGCTGGGGTCCAACTTGATCCCCTAAAAGGTATCCGCAGCGCTAATATAGTGGGAATCGGCATTTCCAGTTCGCTCACGCCCGACCGATACGCCAATGAGGCCGACCCGACCAGATTGCCGGCTACGAGATTGACATCTTCAATCTGATTATCAATGGCTAGATGGGGGGGGAGTGGGCCGGAGGGTTACAGCCAAAGGAAGAGGCAGATGTTACGACTCACCATCCGGAGCACAACATGCAGATTACTGCATACGGAGGGCTAGCGGAGGGACGTGGTCCGCAAAGAGCCGACCAAAGCTCGCGCGAGTCTTGGTTCCGCTTACCAGCAATATTGACAGCTTTGAGGCCTCACTGCTCAATGGCACAATATCTGTGAATGCAGCTTCTGCATCTTTGCTAGAAGTACGGCCCGCTCTACGACAAGCAGCCACTGGCCTAGCAATACTTGTGAAAAGTCAGCACGGGCATCACCCCAGACATATCCATGCCTATGTCTCACTTGTGACCTGCAAGCTCGCTCTTAGGGCGGTTAAAGGACATTACTCAATGTTGGCCCGGCCTTGGGTCCCCCGAATGGAGCTAAAGGCAGAGCAACTTGATCAAGTTTCCACAGCCTTTACTGAGGTATCGGCAGACGCCCCCTATTGGCTCTGAGCATCTACGTCGTATTCTATTCGTCTTTTCCCGTCCCCAGCGCAGTAATAGCTTAACTCCCAGGGTCGATCTCGGGATGTTGTTGCTCAGGTATCTGGTTCAGCCGCAGCCCACGGCCCGTCCCCTCATAGGTGCGGACTTGCATCTAGCTAGTCAATGTGAATGGGCTAGCACCCCGTTCATCTTGGGTTTGCGTAATGTGACTCGCCATTTGTGAAAGAGAAGAAGCAAAGCTGCATATGTATGGATAGCTGGACACCTCTCGGATGGTAGATAAGACGGTGGAATGGCCCTCGTGCTTGCAAAGCCTGTCCGTCGCCTCTTTCTTTCTCCATTTCCTTCCTCACGCTTAGGCTTTCTGCTTCTGCTCTTACACATATTTTGTTGATACCCAGTAGTAATCTTCCACCATGAGCTTTAGCAAAACTGCTGAGGCCAAGGGTGTCTTCAATGGCAATCATGCCATCACCGAATATCCCAGTGGCCCTGTTGGCAAAGCGAAGAAGACTAAGCCAGCCAAGCACGGCGGTTTGATGCAGTTGTATCGTGCGTCTCGTCGGCCTCTCCCCACCGAGACGGGAGATGGTACCTACAGAGCGGTTGTAAAACGACCAACGGTCTTTCAAGAGCTCAGCACAATCACCTTTTCCGGTAAGCGGTCCTTCTTAGTATCTCGATGCGTTTCATGTCCGCTTATACCTACTCTAGACCTGAAGACTTTGAAGGAGATTGTGATTGCGAAGCTCAAGGGTCAGACTCAGTCAGATGACAAGACCATGATCATGGAGAGAACAATCCAGCTGGTTGCAGCGTTGCCTAGCAATTCCAAGAGACAAGAGATTCTCACCAACACTTTCATTGACGAGCTGTGGTATTCCCTTGATCACCCGCCGTTGCTATACATGGGGGATCAGTTCCGCTTCCGTCAGGCTGACGGATCCAACAATGTAAGTTTCTCAAACCCTCCAAAAGCGGTAAGCATTCGCCGGGCAAGCACTGATCAGGCCTTCCAGAATCCTCTCATGCCCAAGCTTGGTGCTGCAGGTACTCCATATTCGCGTTCTTGTCGGCCTAGTGTCGTGCCACTAGGGGCTCTGCCGGACCCTGAGGCCGTCTTCGAGTCTGTCATGGTCAGAGACAAGTTTCTTAGGAACCCTAACAATGTCTCGAGTATTCTATGGTACTGGGCTACCATCATCATTCATGGTGATTATGAAAACGAACTCGTCAACGTAAGAGCTGTAGCTGACAATCACTAGATCTGTTCTGGACCAACGAGACGGACGCCAACATTAACGATTCATCATCATATCTTGATCTCGCCCCTTTGTATGGCCATAATCAGGAGATGCAAGACTCTGTTCGAACATTCAAAGATGGCATGCTCAAGCCTGACACGTTCGCTGACAAGCGGCTACTTGGAATGCCACCCGGTGTCTGTGTTCTCCTCGTCATGTTCAACCGCGTTCACAATCACGTGGCGAGAAAACTAGCCGTCATCAACGAAGGCAATAGATTTGCCAGGCCCGCTGCCCACCTCGAAGGAGATGCCGCGGCTGCCGCTTGGAAGAAGTACGATGAAGAGCTCTTCCAGACTGCTCGCCTGGTGACTTCGGGCCTATATATCAACATCACCTTGGTCGATTATGTGCGAACCATTATCAACCTTAACCGCGTTGACACTGAGTGGACTCTGGATCCTCGACAAGAAGCGGGCGTCGATGTGGGGACGACCAAGGGTTCTGAGCGAGGTGTTGGAAACAGTGTCTCTGCAGAATTCAACCTCTGCTACCGGTGGCACTCCTGCATCTCCGAGATGGACGAGCAGTGGCTCCACGACTTCTACGATGATCTTCTAGGCGAGAACTACGGCACCATGGATTTGCGTATGCTGATGATTGCTCTACGCAAATTTGTCATGGGCTTGCCCAAGGACCCGGCCGATTACACATTTGGTGGGTTCGCTCGTGGCGCCGACGGGCGTTTTGATGACGACGAGCTCGCCAACTGCATTGCCACGGCCATCGAGCAGCCGGGCGGTTCGTTCGGTGCCCGCAACGTCCCTCGCATCCTAAAGCCCGTGGAGATGCTCGGCATGCTCCGCGGCCGAAAATGGCACCTGGCCGGTCTAAACGAGTTCCGCAAGCACTTCGGCCTCAAGGCACACGAGACTTTTGAGGACATCAACTCCGACCCTCACGTTGCTGATGCGTTGCGCAACTTGTATCAGCACCCTGATCATGTCGAGCTGTACACCGGTATAGTGGCTGAGGAGGCCAAGACGCCGATGGTTCCGGGCGTCGGCATCACTCCCACCTATACCATCTCTCGCGTGATCTTGTCCGATGCTGTCTCGCTGGTCCGCGGTGATAGGCACTACACTACAGACTACAACCCTCAATACCTGACCAACTGGGGCTTCAAGGAGGTACAATATGACCTCAAGGTGAACCACGGCTGCGTGTTCAACAAGCTGTTCATCCGGGCATTCCCCAACCACTTCAAGCACGACTCTGTGTATGCTCACTACCCCATGGTCATTCCTTCGGAGAACCGCAAGATCTTGACCGCCTTGAATCGCGTCCAGCGCTTCAGCTTCGATCGTCCGAGGTACAGCAATCCACCGGTCAACATCACCACCCTGGGTGGATTCAAGCAGATCCTTTCAAACGAGGACAGGTACCGCATTCAGTGGCAAGAGGGTCTCGAGATCCTCTCCGGCCACAGCGGCCGCTACATGCAGGCTATCGACCGCAAGACGCTCGAATCCCTGATCTACAAGGATGGCTGGAGACAAACCGTCAGGAGCTTCTACGCAAGGACGGCCGAAAAGCTCTTGGCGGAGAAGTCCTATAGCCTTGCGGGCAAGAAGCACATTGATGCGGTTCGGGATTTCGGCAACGCCGCTCATACCCGCTATGCGGCGCAGATGTTCAACATTCCTCTCAAAACGCAAGAGAACCCCAAGGGTGTCTTCTCCGAGCACGAGTTGCACGCAGCTTTGGCTGCCATCTTCACCACCCTCTTCCTAGATATTGATCCCGTGGAATCTTTTGCACTCCGACAAAAGACCAAAGAAGTCACCGAGATTCTCGGTGCCTCTATTGAGACAACCGTCAAATACACCAAATCCTTTGGCCTTCGCCTGTTCACCGGCAACACCAAGAATGATGTCCTCTCCACTGCTGGTGCCAATGCCGTCAAGGGGCTTGCCAAATCCGGCCTCAGCGCTCATGATATTGCTTGGGGCTTGATACTGCCTACCGCTGCCGCTATTGTACCCTCTCAAGGTCGATTGGTAAGTTAATTAAGCAGCTCCCCTTGCCGTCTTCCCGCTTTAGACATTCTTGACACTAATATGCACAATTTGGTCTTAGTTTGCCCAAGCTCTCGACTGGTATCTCTCCCCCGAGGGAGCCTCCCACGTCGAAGACATACACCTGCTCGCCTCCCAAGAACCCAGCCCCGAAACCGACTCCCTTCTCCTCGGCTACGCCATGGAGGGTGTTCGTATGGCCGGCGCCTTTGGCCTGTACCAGGTCGCCACGGGCCCCGACACCATCGCAGAGGACGACGGCCGCAGAGTCAACATCAACCCTGGCGACAAGGTCTTTGTGTCCTTTGCTGCCGGCGCCCGCGACGCGGCCCAGTTCCCCAACCCTGAGACCATCGACCCAGCCCGTCCGTTGGAGTCGTACATCCAGTTCGGCGCCGGCACTCACACTGCCATTGGCAAGGAAGTGAGCCAGATTGCTCTAGTGGAGCTATTCCGCGC